>CM028127.1:10308572-10331898 GCA_016254315.1 Anopheles parensis
ATCTATCGACCACAAGTTAAAGATTGGCGATCCGTTGGATACCGACCGAGTTATAGGCAAAATTTGGTGCAAAAATGACCCTTAGTAAATTTTCATTTTTTTGAATTTTTTGATTTTTTCATTATTTTTCACTCTTTTTTTTATTTCAATCATTATTTGAGTGAAAAGAAACTCATTGCAACCAATTGGCATTAAAATAAAACAATTTTATTTTTTTTGCAAAATTTCTCAAAAAAAACGTAAGGGGTACCCCTTATGAAATTTTCGAGTGGAAATTTTTTTGAAATTTTTTTTTCGATTTTTTATTCTTTTTTTAGTTTAAAGCATTATTTGAGTGAAAAGAACCATATTGCAACAAATTCCCATTAAAATATATCACATTTTTCAATTTTGCTAAATTGTTCAAAAACAGGGTAAGGAAGTTGGTTCCTCGAATAACTTCTGGCACAGACATCTGACGGTATGGCCGTCCAAGAAGAAAATGTAGCCATTGATGCCATCTATCGACCACAAGTTAAAGATTGGCGATCCGTTGGATACCGACCGAGTTATAGGCAAAATTTGGTGCAAAAATGACCCTTAGTAAATTTTCATTTTTTTGAATTTTTTGATTTTTTTATTATTTTTCACTTTTTTTTTTTATTTCAATCATTATTTGAGTGAAAAGAAACTTATTTGAACCAATTGGCATTAAAATAAATCAATTTAATTTTTTTGCAAGTTTTCTCAAAAAAAACGTAAGGGGTAAAACCTTATAAAATTTTCGAGTTGAAAATTTTTTGTAATTTTTTTCCGATTTTTTATTCTTTATTTAACTTAAAGCATTATTTGAGTGAAAAGAAACTTTTTGCAACATACTCGCATCAAAATATTGCAAATAATAAATTTTGCTAATTTGCTCAAACAATGTTAATGGGTAAGCCTTATGAAATTTTCAAGATGTTTTTTTGTTAAATTTTTTTTGTTATTTTTTATTCGTTTTTTCAATTTAAAGCATTATGGTAGTGAAAAGAAACGTATTGCAACATTTATGTAATTCATGATTACGGCTTTTGCCGTATTGTCAGTCACAGAGGACGGAAGTAATTACAATTTTCACAAGGCATTTCCTCCTTGTACTTTGCCTTTTCCCCAGCATACTCGGTTGTGATTCTGGTGTTTGTGGCTATTGCTGTTTTTGTTTCTAGTGATGTTGTGGATGGTCCGAAGTCCTGTACGTATTGCAACATGTTCGCATTAAAATTTAGCAAATTTTTAAATTTTGCTAAATTGCTCAAAAAAATAATAAGGCTATAGCCTTATGAAATTGTTGAAAATTTTTGTTTTATTTTTTTTTTATCTTTTGTTCATTTAACTCGTTGTGTGCCACGCTTATTTTGATGATGTTTCGTAGCAGGCCACGGCTGTTGTGCGAGTGAGACAAATATATGTATGCACACAACAGACGATCGAGCGATGCGACATAAGAGATAGCAATAGGAACAAAACGTAAGATTTTACGAAAAAAGACAGCCCAAAAATATACTTTTTAAATTGATGACAAAGGATTTGCGAAAACTAACTATATACCTAATTAGTTACATAAAAGTCTAATCTGCACATTTGCCAAAGGTTGTAAGTAAAAAAGTGCATTCACCGAGGAGAAATAACAGAAAATGACGACTACTGTCTATCGCGTGTTAGCTTAAGAGTAAAGATAAAAAAACCCAACAGATAATTTTTATTGTATGTACCATATTTCTTGATATGTTCGATACAAATCAATTTGACTCAATGTTGCCTAATTCTCCTAAGAATCAAACCAAACCAAAAGCTCCTAAAGAAAGTGATCAACAATTAAAGAGAAAACAATGATTCGAAGCAAAGATGTAAATCATCACAACGCCCATTCCCTCTGCTCATCTAAATCGGAACGGTTCGATAATTATAAATCGGTTGATCTCCTGCAAAGCCAACCGACGACCCATGTGAGAGCAGACGATCGTCAGGTAAATCGAGGTGACGAGCATCCGTGCACCGAAGTTACCCCTCCACACAATCCACAGTCAGATCAAACCGAGCGTAAGCAGAGTAAGAAGCAAACCCAATACGGATTAATAAGAAGGCTTCTATTTTCATGTGCCCTTTGGTGGTCATATGGCGTTCGCATACACCATGCACCGTCCTATCCGGGGGGTCAATTTTCATGCGCCCGGGTTTATTTGGGATCGCTTGCGGTGAGATGTCTTTTACCGTGCACCGTTCGGCACACGATTGTTGTGATTCACGCGACTCAACTCGTGGCGCACGGTGCGCACGTGTTCGTTCTGTAACGGAGTGCAACCTTCCCGATGGTGGAAAACGTTTCGAACCGTTGCAAATTGTTGTTTGTGTGTTGATTTCGTTTCTTAGTGTGCAAAAAAGTTTGTCACTGTGTAAGAAAAATTCTGTGAAAAACTACATGTACTGGAGTAAAAATCGAACCATTGTTTTGCACAATAAAATGGTGAGTGGCCGTTGTTGTGAAATTGTGTTACTAACAGCGGTGCATGTGTGTGTGTCTGTTTGGAATGCATTCGATTAGAAGGTTGGTGTTTTTCTTGCTTCCTAACCATTGCTATTCACAAGTCCAATAAGGTAAGGCGTGATTGAAAGCGTTTGCAATTGTGTTTAAGATAAGAACTTTGACATATCGGTACGGAATAAGAATAATAATTATCACACACAAAACAAAATCAAATCATACCCTTTTTAGTGGGCAAGCGTTCAAAAAAAACAAACAGTTTTCCTAATCGTTGGCCAAATCGAAATCGATTGATATTTTTCTACTATTCCACAACGGAAGAAAGAAGAAACGGTGTCACCCTGAAGACCCAACGTCAATAAAAAAACAACTTAATTAATGAACAAAAACTGACATTCGTTGATCTGCCGCTATCAGCGCACGATTAGAAAGTGTGCGCACGGAACGCTTGCCGGGCGCACACTTTATCATCCCAAAAAAGGAAACCGTCCCGCGTCGGTTTGAGTACATTCTACCACGGTCAGATTAGGATGGATCGGGAACAAAGGGCGGCACATAGTTTTTGCACACGCTCACCAATCAAGCGAACGGACGCAAACATCGGAAAATGCACACGGTCGCACCGATGATAAGGATGGATGGACGCAAACTTGTTTACACAATAGACACATCGAAAAGGAAAAAGAACACCCAACTGATAATCGAACCGACGCAAACATGCCGACGTGTGTTCGGGCGCGCGCGCGCGCACACACTTCAGTCTGTGCGCCCGGAAATCATGTGCCCGGTGCGTGTACATCTTTATCGCGGGGGGAAAAAAGTGACCAGTCAGGGTTGTTTTTCTGCTATTCGGTTGTTTTCGCGTTCAAGGTGAAGAGGTTTCATCTGAATAGTGATAAATTGCAAACCAAATTGTTGTGCATAGGTTCTTTTTTTGCCATTTGCTCTAATCTGTAATTGATGGGAACCAACCCATTTACCGTACGGTTTGCTGATGTGCTGTTTCGTGTGTAGCATTCTTAACACAGTTACACAGGGCAATGCATTAAGCGGTATACTAAAGTTAAATTACCCAGAAAGTCGAAAAAAGATCTAACAATCGTTTTGCAACAACCATTGCATACTGTTAGGCGCAATTAATCCACCGATTACTTCCCACCAAGCTCATCCCATACTGGACTGATAAGAAGCACTGCGTTTGCATCATTGTTGAAAGCAGCAACACACCATCGGAACGCTTCTGTTAATGTTTCGATAGCATTGTTGTAAACACGAATGATCGACTTGCGCTAGCATATTGCATCACATTTTTTAGTCTTTTTATCTACGATAAAGGCAATAATGTTGTGCTCGCAATCTGTTCGGCAAAATTTCCCCAAAAATAAATCACGTTTTCGCCGAGCTGACCATTCCCGTGCTTACCGGCACCTTATCAACAAGCAAGAAGGACAAGTTCTCACATGAAAAACCCTTCCAAAACTTCCGATGACTAACGGCGATTGGTGTACTATTTTCGGTGACCGAGGGAAGATAATGTTTCGAGCCCGAATACGGGGGTCTGGTAAATGAGTTTTAATTTTGGTGGATGGATTATTGGACAACATATACACACCGTCCAGATAAGCCGAGCGGAAAGATTTACCATTCCGCTAGCCATGTGCTGCGTGTCCAAAGGTTTACGGGAAATGGTCAGGAAGCAATACCCCGGTTCGGTCGAGCAATCGATGGAAAAAATAACAAAAGCCTGTTTCACATTTCACACACCCCAAACGGCTTCGGATTCCGGTAATGGGAAAAGGCGCAACGGATTTAGCAAAAGTGTTGTTTACTTCCACCACCATGATAACGGCGTACGCATCTGTGCAGCTGGTTCCATTGTCGGTGGAAAACAGATAGATAACATCACCACCACCGAGCTCGTCGTCGTTGCCGTCATTCTCGTGGGCGCACGCCACGGACGCATGACATTCATGTGCAGGCCCCCGTTATGTAGCTGTCGCTAAGGGCCCGTTACCGGTTGTGGGGTCTTGTTTTTGTCGTGATGACGTGCCGAAAACTAGCGCACACAGCCAACACACCCATCAACACGCACACGATATATATTGAATTCCTTGTGAATTGGTATCGATAAACGTGTCTTGACATTTT
This sequence comes from Anopheles parensis, assembly GCA_016254315.1. Lineage (NCBI taxonomy): Eukaryota > Metazoa > Arthropoda > Insecta > Diptera > Culicidae > Anopheles > Anopheles parensis. The sequence goes on from CM028127.1 coordinate 10,313,224, forward strand.
GCGTACCATCGCACACGTTGCGTACAGCTGATCGATCTACAATCTTTACATCTCGCTTTAGTACCTCCGACTCCCCCCTCCCCCCCTCTTCCCAATAGTGCTTATTGCTCTCGAACGCACTGCAGAATGCCATCGATAACACCCCTAACCAAATCCAGGCCGATCTCATCAACGGTGTTCTCCTGTGCGTACAGCAGGATCTCCTCGCACATCAACTCCACGTTGACGCCATCTGGATCAATCCCGGGCTTGTGGCGTATACCGTTCGCAATGAACGCGATCGTGTCCGGATGGTTCACGTCCGCGATGTGCAAGGTGGCCAACACCTGCTTCATAATATCGACCAGAATGTTGTGCGAGTAGTTCTGGGACGCTGGGAAGATCATCTCGAGACTGTTGCTAACAATCTCGCCCAAGATTTCCTTCGTGTCGATATCGTAACCCTCCTTGAATGTGCGAAAGATGCTCTCGATCAACTCGGCAATAGCCTGCGGCGGAATGGTTATCAGCAGCTCCTCCGGGATGAATGATTTGAAGTTTTCGATTATGTGCGGCAGCAGATCGGAAGCATGCTCCGGTGCAAAGTTGTGTATGATGTTGGACAGATAGTGGGCAAGATGGTTAACCACGCGCTTGATGTCAGACTGCAGCACACGCGAACCCAGCTGCTCCACCAGAAAATCATCGATCAGGCTAGAGATCTCGTTGTAGAGGAAGTTATCTGGCGAACTAGCCCGGGTGCTGGGTGGTGCCGAATCCATGACGGCGTTGTAGACCGATTCGTCTGCAACCGGCGCAGGTTTCCCGCATACCGGTGGCGGTATAGTAATCTCCACGTCCGGGCTCTCCGCTGACAGTGGTTTGCACTTCATGCTGAGCGTGCGGATCTCGCGCTGCAGCGTGTTAATCTGTTCCTTCTGGATCTTTGCAATTTCACGCAGTTTGCTCAAATCTTCCGAGTACGTTGGTGGCGGCTGGTTACGGCGCTCCAACAGAATCTTCTGGTGTGCGAGAGATTTGACCAGGTTGTTGTACTCCTCCTGCAGCACGGTAAGAATGTGCAGCTTTTCGGTACCTTCCTGTATGACCTTCTTCAACTCGTCTTGCTTGCTGGCGTACAGTTTCTGTAAGGAAATCGAAATCGAAAAGTTCATCCCAAGCACGTATGGTGTCGTGTGATCAGCATTACCTTCAGCTCACGGGAACGCTCCTCGTAGGTTTTCTTCACATCGTCCAGATTGGCTCTCATCTCGAACGTGTACTGACGCAGTATCGTTTCCTCCAGCTCGTCCAAATCGATCACACGTCCAAACTTCTTTATCATCGTCTCGTTGATCTCCTCCTTCAGGGACACCAACTGCTGTCGCATAAACTTAATGTCCGTCTTCATGCGTGCCAGATGAACCACATTCACTCGATGCTTACGCTTGGTTTCGAGTGTTTCCGCCGCCAGCTGTTCGACACGTGCGTAAAGCTTCAGTAAGGCTTCCCGATTGAAGAGCAGACTGTGCTCCACATCGTGGAACTCCGTCTCGATGCGAAAGTACTGCATTTGATCCATTTTGACAATGATTAGCGTATCGATGTCGTTCAGACGCCGTTGCTTTTCGCGCCGAAGCTCCAGCAGTTCACCGTTCCGTTGCTTTAGCCGGGTTTCTGCATCGGCAAGAGTTGGCTTCAAGTTTTCCAACTGCCGATGCACCTCCTTCAGCGAGCGATCTTCGGCATAGTGACGGCGTTGCAGCTCAAGCTTCTCATTGCGCAGCTGGATGGCAAGGTTGTAGATTTCCGGATCACATCCGGCTGGACATTTACCTAGATCGAGAAATACCTTGCTAACCTCACCCTCGTTTGCATTCTCCAAGCCGTCTATATCTTCCGACGAGTACTCGGAGGATGAGTCCGAATCATTGTCGTTAATTTTGCAAGGCTTAAACTTTTTCTTGTAGATGCGTTTCATCACCTTGGAAAACTCATTGTCCAGACAGGTAGAGTTAAAGCGCTGCAGATTGGAGCGCTGTTCGCGCTGTATTTGTTCCATCTCCAGCTCTATTTGTTCGATCGCGATACGTGCATCGTGAACTGCCTGCAGTAACTCGTTCCGCTCGATTGTAACCAGTTCCACACTCTTCAGCACTTCGGTTTCGATCTTGCTGAAGTCTTTCAATATCCACAGTTCCTGGTAAAGCGTCAACTGAAAATTTTCCAACAATTTCGCATCCGTTTCTACCTGCAAACGCTCCTGGGCCAAGTTTTCCAGCTCACGATCGAACTGTTCGATACGTTTCGTTGCCTTGTCGATGATTTTGTCCTGTTTGAACAGTTTTCTGATGAGTCGTAATTCTCGCAGCTCTCGTTCGTGCTTGCTTAATGTCACCTTGGCTTGCTCTTCTTTGGGAAGCATTAATCCAAGAACTTCCTTGAGTATCATGTCTTGGCTTTGCACGCTTCTTTGCAGAAGCTGATATGACATTTCATTCTCAGCATCGAAATTTTGACGATCCTCCTCAAATTTGTATTGATCATCCGCGTATTCTATTGCCAGGTTTAGCGTTACGTCTTGAGGAAATTGTTTCCATTTTTCCTCCGGAATTTCTACATGAATTTGTTGGAGTTTTGCTTTCTGTTTAGCCACGTATCGCATCAACTCGACCTTCTTCTCACGCAGGGCAAACACTCTCGCGTTATAATCCTTGCGCAAGGTGAACATCTCTTTCCGTATGCGTAATAGCTCGTGGTATTTCCCTGTGGCGGTTTCCACCTGTTCCTCGGAAGGCTCATAATCGGGATCACTTTTCAGATTATAATCACCAATCGATCCAGCCGCTTCTTTGATGGCTTGATCATCTGCCGGATCGTTTGCATTCGGGTCAGGTTTAGAGGCTTTATGTTCTTCCCACTGCATTATAAATCAATTATTAGTCTTCGGTGGAAATACTTGGTGTCACGCATGCTTACCTCTTGCTGGCGAATCGTTTCTTGGTTCTTCCGCTCCCGATACTTGGACAGTAGCCGACGCATTTTGCTCTCAAGCTTAAAATCGATCGTTGATTGGGATAACCCTTCGAGGAATGATTCCTTACGCTGCAGCTGGGAGTCTTTTCGGCGATCTTTCCGTTTGGTGGAAGATGCTTCGGGAATTCTTAAGACGCAATGAAAAGGAAACATAAATTGCATTATATTTTACCGCCTTTACAGCTTAGGTGAAGCTACTCAACAACTCTCAATGCATAGAAATATGACAAGTGAAGCGTAATGATTTCTCATCGATAAAACAAACATTAATAAAGCATATTTTATGTGCATAACATCTCATTCAGTGCAATCAAACAGTGCATAAAACGCATTGCTTTTAACGAACCTATCCTCTGGAGTTTTGCACAGCTCGATGAAGCGGCTTTACGACGTGTAATTTTTTGTAAACAAAATTATGATTAATCAATTGATAAATCGTTCCCTTCAAATGACTGTATAACTTACCGTCTACGTTCTGCCTCTTCTGCAACCAATTTCTCCACCTGCTCAACGGTTTGAAAATAATCATCATCAAGCTTTTCGATACGAAAACTTTTCACCGACTGTCCGCTCCTGTAGAATGAGAAATGTACCCCGTTTACGTGCACTTCAACACACTACAGACTTCATAATTGATTAATCTGTTCACATACCTTACTGCAAGTACCTCGATTGGATAGCTTTCAAGTGGCTCCAGAAAGAAACGTTGCAGCTTACCAGCCGCAATACGCACCTTTTCCACATCGAACGCCATTTTACGATGGACAAGACCTAGTTCGGCCTCCAGCTGTTCGCGCAAATCGTCCATTATACGTTCGTCTAGCACAAAATCCGTCACCGGAATGCGGAAGGCTTCCGGTAGGGCACGATTACGCTCCAGCAGTGCCGCAAATCGTTTGCGCTGACCTGCCACAGTCTGCAAAACGCCCTCCTTACGATCGGACACAATTTTCGCCAACCGATCACGTTCCTGTTTTGCCTTCTGTTCTTCGAGCGATGGATAATTCCGCTCGTCTATGTCGAACACACGCTTGACGGATTTTTCTAGCGGTTTTGGTGGCACGGTTTGAAACGGTTCGCCTTCGCCGTACCAGCGATACGCGAACAGATTCCCATCCGTGCCGACGCTGAAGATGTGTGAAAAATCGTGACTAAATGCAAGCCCCGTAATTCGTCCCGTTCGATTGTCGTGCATCGGCAGCGTCCAATAATCGCTAAGATCCCGGAAATCACGCTTCGTTCGATTAACTCTTATGGCTCCGTCTCCGGTACCGAAAATGGTGTAGTTTGTGCTACATTCAGGGGAAATAAAAATATAAAGTGATTCTGTTGAGATACTTTATAGCAAGTCAGGATAAGGCGCGGCATTCATGAGCCTAAGAGGAAACACTGCTTCACAATTCGAAATGGCTTTCGAGCCCTCGCTTTGTAAGCATTAGCCAAATCAAGACCAATTTGTGGCTTCCTAATTTGATAGAAGTCCAATAAATTTGCACACCCCAGAAAATGAATAAATTCCTTGCAAGATTAGAACACTTACTCTCTCAGGTAGCACGTCATCTCGACATCTTCAAGATCAGGTATAACCGTGCACGATAAGGGATCCTCATCATCAAAGCCGTACTCGTAGACATATCCTGCATCATAACCTCCCATTGACAGCCACAGCGTATCTTCTTCTGTATATCGTGCCCACAGGATGGGATTGGGCACTTTAGGAATGTACAGCGGCTCCAATTCTTCCTCTTCATCCGAGTCGGCCAGGAAGGCTTCTTCGTTGATCTCTGCTTTAGGATTCTCGATCCGGAGACGCTCCAATGTTTGCTGCTTTTTGGCCCGTTTCTCTTGTTTGCGTTTCTCAATCTCGGCAACGCGCAGATTACGCTTAATCTCCGACTTTACCGACTGGAACGTAAGTTGTCTGATCTCGACGTGCCGTAAATGGTAGGAAATGGTCGTATAATCAACCGGTGTCTCCGGAAGTTCTACCTCGAGCAGCTGACCATGTCTACAGCCAACGAGAGCGGTAGCGGATGTATCAGGCTTCCAGCTTAACGAGGTCACGGCGGACGGTGTGTAAACCAACCCGATCGGTTCTAGTGTCACGTGAGGATTCCCCTGTACACACCGATGCACAAAGATCGTTTTGTCCTCCGATCCGGACACGAGAATAGTTTCACGAACGTTCAGTCCAAGCGCGGTGACCGATTGCGAGTGTGGTTTCAGTAGCTGTATCAGATTAACTCGATTCTCCGGGTACGAAAGGTGTCCCTCGTGCAGATTAACGGCGACCGTGCGTAGAAACCCATCAGCAAAGCCGAGCACCAGAATGGCACCGGTTGGATCAAGTGTTGGCGGTAGCCAGATCATCGTTTGGCCTGGACACTGAAATCGATGGCTAAGCAGGAGTTCCCGCTTTCCGTAATCGTACACACATAGCATCCCGTCCATACCGAGCGTCGCTACATGGCTAGAGACAGGGCTGGTTTGTACGGATACGATTGTGCCAGCGTGACACTTAAACAGCTGCTGCGGTGGTTCCGTATGGTGGGCAGGAGTTAGATCACACAACCAAATCCCTCCACTGCCGTCCTGTGCATACCACTGAAAGTCACCTTGCCGACGGACCAAACACATAAGCTCCGCTCCGATGCGAAACTCCATGATGGGCTCAATCTCGACAAACCGATCGTCATCGGGCGGATCGGCAAGCTCCACCGTTTCCCAGAACCAGATCCTTATGCGACCATCCAGCCCGGCAGTCATGACTTCACCTTCGCGCATAAGAATTTGCGTGATCGGACCATCATGGCAGGGTTTGCGAGCCTTTCGGCATACCTCCAACTTGATCAAACCTGCTTCCCATACCAGCACATTGCCCCACTGACAGCCGGAAAGGACTTTCTCATCGGGCAGCGGTAAAATACCCACAATGTCCGATATCTCCGTTTTACCGAAGCGACCGAGTTCTCCCTGTAGCTTCAATCCGGTAAACGTGCTGGACATTTTCCAGAATTTGATATGTCCAAGACCTGGTACGACATGGTACGAAATCGGTGCAATATGAAATAAATGGATCGAAACAGTGGCAAGCATGAGTACTCACCGCATGTTGTAATGTGTCCCGGAACACTCGGTGAAAACATCACATTAAGCACATCGTTAGAGAAGGACTTGCAGCGCAGAATGATTTCCCCTTCGCACCAATTCCAAACCGTGAGCATATAGTCCGGTTCGATGCCTTGGGAAATGAGCAGCTTACCGTCTACGGTGTAGTCAATGCGCGAATAGCCACTGGTCGTACCACCAGTCAGCAGATTAACTACGGTCATCTCAGGATACTGGTAGATGATGATGGGTGGATCGGATCCATTCTCTCCGACAGTGAGATGTACGAATTCTTCACTCGGGTTTGTCTATAAAGTGGATGCCAAATGAGAACTGTTAGCATAAGTAAACAACCGCCTTTACCACCATAGTTACCGTAATGCAACCGATTCCTCCACCGGTAGAGCTGCGACGTGTCGTGACGGTGCGTGTTGTCACGTCGAAGAAGTGAATCAAATTTCCCGACGCAAACACCAGCACATTTTCAGCAATTTTGCTCAGATTAAAGTAACGCTTGCAGTCGTATCCGTACGAGTAGCTAATGTAATGGGTGAAACATTATTCATGCATGTTGATGCGATAGGATATTTAGCTTGAAGCAACTTACTCAAATTCTAGAAGTTCGTTTGGAATCGTACAGGACGAATTACGGATCGGCTTGGATATGAGCGATTTGCCATCGTAACGGCCTGTATTGTTTGCGGAATGATCGGACGATGATGTTGTACGATGTTGGTCCATTGCCTTCCATGGGTTGTTTTAAACTGATGTTAGCAATGCGACGAAGGTTACCAAGAATCACCATTCCTTATGGGAAACAACTGTTTAGTGTTTAATGCAAAATGCCGGGCAAGCGGTAACCATGGTTATACATAGCAACCAAGGTAGAAAGTGAGGCTTAATATAACTTTGTGGACATCGATCTCCTAGGTGCTAACAAGGTCAAAACAAGGCAATATCAGTTCTGTCTAAAGTTATGCCAAAGTTACCTACTATAATATTATATTTTTTATATTAAGTAGTGTTGGGCACTTTTCCAATTTTATTTTTTCCTTTGAAATACGGTACTATGATATGAATTAACAATTATTACCTTTGTTTTTCTCAATTATTTAATCTTTTCATCATTTTCTTGTACTCACTTATCGCTCTACATATCCTTCCGAGTTTAGCCTAAGCGCAGTTTTGGTGCAATCCGTCTACCACCTATCTGCGGGTAATCGATGCACCTGACAATGGTCTCGCATTTCGCAACTGTATCAAAACAACAACAAAAATGTTCCCCACGCCCCTCTCGACACCGCGGTTCATTGACCGTCCGATCGATAAATTCCCTCATACCACCATGCCTGTGGCAAGGGCTGATGAAACATCACGCGCCAGTTTCACCAGATAAGACACGTTACAGCTGTTTTCGCTGTTTCGTTCGACCGAGTCCAAGGTGCTAGAAGCGTCGTTACACAAACCAAAAAAAAAGGGGTTCCATCGGGTCCTGTGGCGAGGGACAAACCTTGATCAGTTTTGTAAATTATCCTCCCGGAGGGCACAGAGTCCATATCTGTTGCCCTACTCCCAAGCCCAATCAACCGACACGAACCGGATTCGTGCTCAGCAAGTGATTGGGATTTGGGAGGGTTATTAGCAGCTGTTTTTTGGGGCTTCCCAAGGAGCGTCAGCGAAGGGAACGAAGTAGGGTGTGATAATTAATCATCAGCGACGACCTGACCGTAGACGCAGCAGGTAAAATGTAGTTGTGATAGGCGATCGACGGTCGTTTTAAGGCCAGCACCGAGGGTAAAGTGCGCAAGGTCCCTGTAGGTACCGGCTCTGTAACGAATTCGGCCGCAAATCTATCCACGGGCTGCACTTTGATGCATTCTCTCTAAGTAGGACAAACTGGTTTGCGGCCCTTGGACGGCGTGTTAGTGATAAGAGCGGGCTGCGCATAAGCGGACCGCCCAACGCCTATGTCAGCGGCCCAGGCCGCTAGTGAACGATCCGGTTTGGGGCAGTTTTGTGATAACCCCGAGGGTTAATTTTCCCCCCTTACCGAGTGGATTGAGCGTTCGCGTCAACGAATTGATGACAGGTTTGATGTGTGTATTACATCCAACAGGAACCACTCGAGATACAGCCCCCCCAAAAAGGGTGGGGAAATGTTTATTTATGGCCGAATAGAACATGTACACTAGAAGGTACTGGTGCTTAGGTTATCGGCACAAGCAATCGAATGGCAACTTCTCCCTTCTGGTTCTGGTGTGCCATCCGCATGATCGCTCGGGAAATGATGTAATGTGCGTTACATATTGCCACAAGCGAAAATCCTACTCCCAAAAAATCCCCATCCAAAGTCCAAACAAACCTTGACTGCCTGTTCCATTACCAGCGTGATCGAGAAGCATTAATTTTTAATGAAGAACAACAAAAAATGCTCCCCTCACCTCACCGAGGGCGGGGCAGGATTCAACACCTTCGCCGTGCAGGAATCACGGCACCCCGCAGGACTGGATGGTTTGTTTCCGTAATTGACGGAATATTGCGCGCGATAAGAATGGGTGCCAAGATTCACGGTGGGAGGAAAAGCATGCTAATCATGCAGCGTAACCGCCCCGAACCGGTTACATCCGTGGGCCGAATGCTCTGGCAATCCGGTACGGTCTATGGCTTTATCAGCTGTGGTGTGCTCCAGACATGATAAGCGCACAGCCAGCGCTTCAAGGGGTGAGATGACACAAAACGACCACAGCGCTGCAATTCCCGGAGGGGGCCGATGACGGAACCGATTGGACAACTGCAGTTGGGCAGGGAAAAGAACACACGAACGGTGAAAGCCTTCTCAAATGGGGAGCCTTGAAGTGGAAAGCACGTTAATCGACAAAGGAAGTTGGGAATTAAGGTACGCGTTACAAGAATATCTAAGAGTTGTTGAAACCCCGAAACATCTTGCATTGGAAGTAGAACTGTGACATAAACCACTATCTAGTGTCGTTACTAACAATGACCACTAAGTGTCATACTTGACCGATTCGTACCTTTAAAATACAAACATACACACACGCTCTACGTCATAGACAGTGTGTTGTAGCGTTCTCCCGGCGGAAGATGCTCCCCGGGTAGCTTGTTCCGATCTTATCAAGTGCACTACCGTGCACACGTCTGGGTGGCGCACGTTATCAAGCGCCCCGATGCCCCGATGAAAGTCAATATTTGCAATGCTAAGAATTTATTGTCGGACAAAACAAAATGTGAGGTTAGGGGCTCCGGGAGCAGACGTCCGATCGGAAAATCTCTGAACACCGCACCCGGTGGAAGGCCCCCGGGCTATACGTTCCTGTCCGAATTGATGCGTAGTACACATGCGGCGTTGGTGTGTTTGAACCGAAGAAGCCCTTTGCGGGGTTCCGTTTTCTTCGTGGTACGACCCTGAGCTGCTTAATGGCGTTGTAGCGCATGTGACTATCCGGTGACTAAACAAGATCGATGTACTGTACTGAACTGTACGGGCCGGGAGATGCTTCCGTGAACCGGTTCATACAGGCTTTTACGTTCCAGTGAGTAAAGTCTAGTGTGTAGCGTTTGCGAACTGGTCCAAACCGCCCTAACGTGACAGGGGATTGAATCCATAATTACAATCCATCGACTATTGGTGGGAATCCCGCCATTACGCGATTAAAAAGAAGAATTCATACCACTCGACACGAGGGCTACCATTATCTTGGCCTTTCTTCACTAGTGGTCCATCAGGCCTATCCCGTCTATTTAATAGTTATACGTAATACGGGAACACAACAAACAGATGTGAAGCCAACAACACATGAATGTCTAGACGATGCGATGCTGATACAACAACATTATATCGATCGTGTACATTGATGAGATGTGTTATGCTATGATATCGCGATCATTTTTGTAATTCTTGTTTTACTTTTGTATGAAATTCTTTTTACATATCATAGAGGAATGAAAGCCGAATTTTTCATCAAGAATTAGTCTTCAAGCTAGAGAGACTTTCATAAGTTCATTCTACTTAACTGTTACAAAAATTGCAAAAAAAGGTTCGAATTTGTTGTACATTCATCGTTCATGAGCAACTTTTAAGAAAAAAAATATTGAAACACCATGCGTCTCCATCGGATTAGCCTCAGAGCCTTTCACTGCTACTTTCTTCTAGAGATGCGCAAAGTGAGTAAGAGTGAGATAGTGAGTTGAAACGTTGTATTGAACGAATTTCGTTCACTCACCACGGGGAGTTTTAGTGACTCTTTTTTCACTTACTCACTCATGAGTGTAAGCATGTAGCCGTAGTATGTAAGTCGAGTTGCAAAAAGAGTAAATACGTGAGTAGATACGAAATGAATTGAAACGAAACGTTTGATGCACATGAGTTGAAACGGAATACATGGGTACAATACCCAAACTAGCCAAATGAATATACTTCTCAACCCTGGATCAGCGAACAAGCTAGGCTGAAGGACATGAAACAGGATCCGCCTCTGCTTGGGAGATTTTCAAATTTATAGATTATTGTAATTTTTTTTATATTTTTTTATTCTTTTTTTAATTTAAAGCATTATTTAAGTAAAAAGAAACTTATTTCTTTTTAATGAAATAAATCAATTTATAAAATTTTGCTAAATTACACAAAAAAAAAGATAAGGCCTTAGGAAATTTTCAAATTTTTAGATTTTTTTTCATTTTTTTATTATTTTTTATTATTTTTTTTGATTTAAAGTATTATTTGAGTGAAAAGAAACTTATTGCAACATGTTGGCATTTAAATATAGCAAATTTATAAATTTTGCTAAATTGCTCAAAAAAATGGTAAGGGGTAAGCCTTATGAAATTTTGAAGTGAAAATTTTTGTAAAAATTTTTTTTGTATTTTTTATTCTTTTTTCAATTTAAAGCATTATTTAAGTGAAAAGAAACGTATTGCAACATGTTCGCATTAAAATATAGCAAATTTATAAATTCTGCTAAATTGCTCAAAAAAATGGTAAGGGGTAAGCCTTATGAAATTTTCAAGTTGAAATTATTTTTTTATTTTTTTTTGTATTTTTTATGCTTTTTCAGTTTAAAGCATTATTTGAGTGAAAAGAAACTTATTGCAACATGTTTGCATTAAAATATAGCAAATTTATAAATTTTGCTAAATTGCTCAAAAAAATGGTAAGGGGTAAGCNACTCGACTCGAGGGCTACCATTATCTTGGCCTTTCTTCACTAGTGGTCCGTCAGGCCTATCCCGTCTATTTAAAAGTTATACGTAATACGGGAACACAACAAACAGATGTGAAGACAACAACACATGAATGTCTAGACGATGCGATGCTGATACAACAACATTATATCGATCGTGTACATTGATGAGATGTGTTATGCTATGATATCGCGATCATTTTTGTAATTCTTGTTTTACTTTTGTATGAAATTCTTTTTAGATATCATAGAGGAATGAAAGCCGAATTTTTCATCAAGAATTAGTCTTCAAGCTAGAGAGACTTTCATAAGTTCATTCTACTTTAACTGTTGCAAAAATTGCAAAAAAAGGATCGAATTTGTTGTACATTCATCGTTCATAAGCTACTTTTAAGAAAAATATATTGAAACACCATGCGTCTCCATCGGATCAGCCTCAGAACCTTTCACTGCTACTTTCTTCTAGAGATGCGCAAAGTGAGTAAGAGTGAGATAGTGAGTTAAAACGTTGTATTGAACGAATTTCGTTCACTCACCACGGGGAGTTTTAGCGACTCTTTTTTCACTTACTCACTCATGAGTGTAAGCATGTAGCCGTAGTATGTAAGTCGAGTTGTAAAAAGAGTAAATACGTGAGTAGATACGAAATGAATTGAAACGAAACGTTTGATACACATGAGTTGAAACGGAATACATGTGTACAATACCCAAACTAGCCAAATGAATATACTTCTCAACCCTGGATCAGCGAACAAGCTAGTCTGAAGGACATGAAACAGGATCCGCCTCTGCTTGGGAGATTTTCAAATTTATAGATTATTGTAATTTTTTTATATTTTTTTATTCTTTTTTCAATTTAAAGCATTATTTAAGTAAAAAGAAACTTATTTCAACCAATTGGCATGAAAATAAATCAATTTATAAAAATTTGCTAAATTACTCAAGAAAAAAGGTAAGGCCTTGGGAAATTTTCAAATTTTTAGATTTTTTTTTCATTTTTTTTATTATTTTTTATTATTTTTTTGATTTAAAGCATTATTTGAGTGAAAAGAAACTTATTGCAACATGTTCGCATTAAAATATAGCAAATTTATAAATTTTGCTAAATTGCTCAAAAAAATGGTAAGGGGTAAGCCTTATGAAATTCTGAAGTGAAAATTTTTGTAAATTTTTTTTTGTATTTTTTATGCTTTTTCAATTTAAAGCATTATTTGAGTGAAAAGAAACTTATTGCAACATACTCGCATTAAAATATAGCAAATTTATAAATTCTGCTAAATTGCTCAAAAAAATGGTAAGGGGTAAGCCTTATGAAATTTTCAAGTTGAAATTATTTTTTTATTTTTTTTGTATTTTTTATTCTTTTTTCAGTTTAAAGCATTATTTGAGTGAAAAGAAACTTATTGCAACATGTTTGCATTAAAATATAGCAAATTTATAAATTTTGCTAAATTGCTCAAAAAAATGGTAAGGGGTAAGCCTTATGAAATTTTGAAGTGAAAATTTTTGTAAATTTTTTTTTGTATTTTTTATGCTTTTTTCAATTTAAAGCATTATTTGAGTGAAAAGAAACTTATTGCAACATGTTTGCATTAAAATATAGCAAATTTATAAAATTTCCTAAACTGCTCAAAAAAATGGTAAGGCTATAGCCTTAGGAGCAGGAATTTTACCGTTTATGCCGGGATTTTTATGACTCCGAAATGAATCGTTACACGAGCTGACTCGCAATAAACTCTGAGTTGACACACTAAAAAGAGTTGTTACTCTCATCTCTACTTTCTTCTCTCTTTTCCAACGAGCAAGTGAGAAGATGTGACGAAACGAAAATTTCCCCCAGTTATCCGTTTGCTTATCAGCTGCTTACATCCGACTTAAGTACGATATAGCGAACCGATGCCCTCGAAGATGTCATCGTCGCTTTATCGACGCGTCCGGATTTGTCAAGCGTCTCAAGTGCGGTTTGCCACCTACTGGGACAACCAATACCACCACCACCACCGAGGTTGGGTACTGTCTTTCCTCTTTCTTACCACTTCCCCGGTTGTGATAATGCTACCCCGCAGGTACTTTATCAGACACATCGTGAAAGGGCGTTTTTCGTGTTCCAGACCTACTTCAACGTTCTACGAATGACGCTCCCGTATTATGAGACTCAGAAACGGCCTTCGAACATGCACGAACACACACACACACTGACGGCCGTCAGTCAGGCCGACAGATAGGGAACAATCTTTCCGTTCCCATTCCCATATTCCCCTTTGGAGTCCAAAATCTCTGTCACCCAGAGGGTGGCCCCAATGGGTTGGTGATGGTGATGGGTGGTGGTGGTGGCACTCGCCTGCCAATCCACCCGAGCGAACTGATAAGACAGCGGCGTACCGTGCTGTAAGTCGCTGACCGAAAGTACCATCGTGTTCCACCGTGTTGGCTCGGCCGTACGTTCGTTTTTGAGTCGCGTTAAAATGTGTTCCGGTTAGGTGGGGGGCATTTAGTCAGCATCTCGAACTCGCACCGCTCGGACCACGGCCGCGCGCAGGTTCGCAAAAAAGGTCGCGCGTGGTTGAAGTGCAGGTTGATAATAAGTGACGATCCGCGCCAGGGTTCCAGGATCGGATTGCGCCATCAGACGGCTCAGTTCCTGCTCATCCGTCCATGTTTATGTGTGTGAGCTTTTTTTAGCATTAAGTCGAAGGAAAGTTACAGCAAACCGTAAGAACGAGAGTGTGTGTGAGAGAGAGAGAGAGACAGAAAGAGAGCAAACGTGTTTGTGAGGAGAGAGAGAAAAGATTTTAACAAAGATGCGATCTTGCTAGTGTGTGATCTTAGCGAAGAAGTACGGATTATTCTTGGAGCGTGCTAAGCGTGTATGCGTGAGTCCTTATGAAACGAAGTGGCCCTATAATAACACGCCAGTGAGGTATTCGTGTGTCTGTGTGTGCATGTATGCAAATAAGCTACAACTTTTGCAAAGCGGAATGAGTAGTAATTAACACGTTAAGATAAGCTACAAGTGACAGTGCGACAGTGGCGACTGTGCTCACTTAACCAAAGAACTAAAACCCTTAAATGACATAAAGGCACATAAGTAACAACTACGAAGAAAAAAAAACTCATATCGCGACAAGTATGCTGATCAACAAAGAAACCATTCCGTACAGGATGGGTCTGCAGCCCTTCTACTACTACCAATCGTCGCCACCGGTGCAGAATGAGCGGCTAGGCAGTGGTTACCATCCGATTACGCCACCGTACCATCACCCGTACGACTACATCCTTCCGATGCAATCGCCACCAAGTTCGATGGCCGCCGCCACAGTGGCAGCCGTTGCTGCCGCCGCCGGTGTCCCGGTACCCACCGATCCGATCCGACTCCGATCACCGGCATCTTCGGCCGCCTCATCACCATCCTCATCGTCGGCTTCCCCACTATACTTTTACATGAATGGGCGCACATCGGGCAGCGCCCAGAACGGTACCGCCACTACGTCCATGCCCGGCAAGGATCAACTGGCGGCTGGACCACTGTCGCCACCGCACACACCACCGCTGCGCGATCGTACACCGAGTCCCACCGGTACCGGACGATACGGACTCTCAACGCTCGGTGATTTGGCAATCGGGTCCAACACCGGCACCAACACGACACAGCGCAATTCCGTCATCATGAAGGTGCAAAATCAGCAGGTGGTTCCGATGCAGCGGGAAACCGACACCAGCTCACCGTCCGAGCCGGAAACGGTCGAGGAGTTTATCTGCCGCTGGGAAAACTGTTACTGGTAAGCGGACATTTTGCTTTTATTTCAAGTCGAATCGTTTCGTTCTGTAAGAAGAGAGGGGGATAAAAAGAAACCAAGTTTAGCCGTGTCTCTGTAGTGGTTGGAATAGTAACTGCAACTGACAGATAGAGGGCGCTTCAATATCTTTTAGTAATTTTAAGACGAAAAGATGTACTGATGTAGAGATGTCCATCCAGGACTTCAGATGACACTAAAACAAAATGTTAAAAGCATTTTGCAAAAGGTTTGATGGACCTTAACGAGTTTTAAAATTGAATTTAAATGATTTGTTTAACATCATTCACAGTTTAATCGAAAATTTATATTTTTTTCGAAATAAATATTAATATTGCTCCACGGCAAGCAAAACACCCTGTAATTTAAGCATTTTAATTTTGTTTTGTGATATAACAAAAAGAGAAGAACAAAACTAGCTGGTTCGTTATCTTTCCCTTGCCTCCATCGTGGATCATATGATTGTCTCGAGATATAACTTGCGAGATGGATCCGTGGAAGCAGCCGTCGCTTATCCACCACGTAAAGCAAACAGACTACCTTCCCTTTGCAGACTCCGGTCGTGCTGTGACCCATCGGTCACACGTTTTCTGGTGTACCGTGTGCACATGTCAGTTAGCACTAGCGAACACTTTACGGACATTGTGAAGGTTTCTCTTCTACAAGAAGTAGACAACAGATCGCTTACTTGCCAGTAGTAGTGATGTCCCAGACATCGAATAGAGACAGTTTTACAATTAAATTGTGTTGTTAAACATAAATTTAAAAGCAATTATTG
Organism: Anopheles parensis; assembly: GCA_016254315.1. Classification (NCBI taxonomy): domain Eukaryota; kingdom Metazoa; phylum Arthropoda; class Insecta; order Diptera; family Culicidae; genus Anopheles; species Anopheles parensis. The sequence continues at coordinate 10,329,116 of CM028127.1, forward strand.
AACAATTTCTTCAACTTAAAATCATTTACAATTCACTCAAATTAGACCGAACGAAAATGGGTGCTTCTTTTGAAAATCTTCGAAAAGGGCTTATCAACAAGCCACCTAATAGTGTGTGCGTGCGGGATTACATCCCAAAGAAGCACTTTGGATTGCGGATGCCATCAGCCGTGGCCGTAACTGATAAATGTGTTAATACAACCATTTCATCCCGGAATCCCAACCTCACTAGCTGTGTCTAACTCGTGACGTATGCTGGAGGCTATTTTGAGTGATTCTGTGATTGCTTCAGAAGCATGCGAAGAGGGCCACCGTCACACACACACACACACATGCCGGTTGATAAGAATGGTTTCGCAACATTGAAATAATTTCCACCATCGTATGTTTTTTTGGAAGAGAGAGATTGAGTGTGAGAGACCTTCGTAAGTCTATTTCCGGTATTGGTGATGATCAAGAAGACCGATACGCGGCGGGGGGGTCTCCCCCTATAGGCAAAGCCCTTTTTGCCTAGATTACGAACCTACCAAGCCCTCGTACCCTTAGTCGGGAAGATAACGATCGCATCACGGAAAAGTGGGACGTATCGGTCGTTCGACGAGAGCCTCACCGAACAAATGCCGATAGATGGTCGATATCTTATCGGACCGATACCACGGTCTACGTGACGTGTTTTTTCCCTATTTTGCTGCCCTTCGGGTGTTGATCGTGCCAGAAGCTGCCGCTAATACTGATTGACCCTTCCACCCATTCCCTTTCCTTCCAGTGTGTTCTTCAAGCTGGAGGATTTAGCAAGTCACGTTACACAGAAGCACGCCGTCATTGGGCTGGATGGTTTGTATTACTGCCGCTGGGAGCGCTGCCTGCGCCAGGACCGTGGTTTTAACGCGCGCTACAAGATGCTGGTACACGTGCGCACACACACCAAGGAGAAACCGCACCAGTGCGGCAAATGTGGCAAATGTTTTTCACGTGCGGAAAATCTAAAGATCCATCTGCGTTCGCACTCGGGTGAAAAGCCGTACGTTTGCCCGGTGGAGGTAAGTTGGATGAAACTGTCCACTAGCTTGGAGTGCTTAACTAATGGAGTTTTTTTTCCCCCAACTATTCCAGGGATGCAACAAAGCTTACTCGAACTCGTCGGATCGGTTTAAGCATACGCGAACACACTCGAACGACAAACCGTACGTGTGTAAGGTGGCGGGTTGTAACAAGCGTTACACCGATCCCTCCTCGTTGCGCAAGCACGTGAAAACGTTCAAGCACACCAGCAGCTCGAGCCATTCACCGCTGTTGCCGGATGTGTACTGCATGGAGTACGAAAGCTTTTCGCAGGATAGTACCCATTCGGATGCGGCTGGTTCGTATCCGGACTACGATTCCGAGGACAACGGAACGCTAATCGATGTGGTCCGTTGCGATGAGGAGGCACGGCTCTATCCGGAGTATTCGTATCATCGGGTGGGATCCTGTGAACATCCCGGATGTCACGAGTCGCTCAACAGCCCGCACGGTGCAAACTATTGGCACGTGACACAACCGAACGATCGACACGTGCTTGATGGGACGGAGAAGCCACGAACCGGCGGCGTTATGATGGAACCCGACCCAGAACCGTGGGACGGCAAGGGAACGGACCCGGTTGAAGATGACGAATTGTACAGAACCGTGGATGAGCAAACCGGGCATCCGAAGGTGCCCCGTATGCTCAAGATGGACGTGGACGGTCCGCTCGATCTCACTATACATCACCGATGAAAGTATGCACGAAGGTTTTTTTTTGTGTGTGTTTATTTCGCTAATCGCAATTTGCCCCCCCCCCAAAACCAAACCAAACAAGCAAACCAGCGTATATTCCAAAAACTCCCTTTTCCCTATCCAACTTCCTTTCCTTCTCTTTCCTCATTTTGATTTTCCTGTTTCCTTGAAACAAACGTTTTAAACTGTGTTCTGCAACGCAACTGATGGATTTTGTAGTCTGTAAGTGAAACAACCTTTTTTTTTATTATTATTACTTTAATATTTTACACATACACATGCAATATATCTATAACGCAAGATTATCTTTATTACGGTGCGTTACGATGCGCCTGCAAGCGCAACATATCTTTAACTTAACGATACGATCGAACTACTATTATGCTGCTAATGTTTTAAACTTTATGTGCAGCTACCAACAAACAAAATATGGTGCAAAGTATAGCAAACGGTAGAAAGATGGAAAGAGCTGTTGTGATTTTGATGTGAGCTAGGGAATGGAATGGGTTTTTGGGGACGGTTCTAGTGGATTTTTCACCCGAACGGACCGCTACCAAATCCCATATCCCGTATCGCAAGATTGACATCTTGTTTCGGGTAAAATGCAAGCCAAGGAATAGCTAGAAATGGAAGGGCCAGGACCTTCAAGGTTTGTTAAGTGTCACAGAGAAGAAGAAAATGATAAGGAAATGAACAAATGGAAGCGAATAATAGAGTTAGCTTAAGATCTAAGAAGGTGTGCTATACTAGTGGAAGAGCGGAAGCTCACATTAGAATGTGGAAAAGCGAACAAAAAATGTGTCGAATTGGGAAGAATGGTGTGTATGACAAATGGAAAACGAAAGAGCAGTAGAAAGGGATAGGAATGAGAACGGCAAGTGGAAGTACAATTATAGAACAAAACAAAACTCTGTGGTGTGTATTGAAACTCAATTTTCTATTAACTAAAACAGAAAAACAAACCAACACTTACTTGTTACAAATCATGTTTGCAAATATGTGGCGTAATGGAATAAAGAAATACA
>CM028127.1:10342657-10356678 GCA_016254315.1 Anopheles parensis
AAACACACTCACACGATCTAACCGGGGCTTCATCATGATGGCCTGTTTTCGGTTCGGTTGCGAAGTGCAACGCTTCAATGATGGTCGGTGAATGAACCGGACCCAACCAACCCAAGGACACCGGTGCACATTGCACCCTCCGATCGACGGAAATTGGAATGTAAAGTACTATTTACTGGCCCTTGCCATCCTTTCCCCGATCTCCCCGAGCGCCCCGAGGCCCGTTGTCGGCTGAGCTGGGTGACTGAATTTAATCTGATTTCAGTCGACAGCTGCAGTTGGCGTCGATGGCGCTCGGTATGGCGTGCGTACTGCAAAACAGAAGGACTACCACCGACTGTGTTATCGATTTTCTCCCCACCACATTGTAACGTCCGTTCGGTCGAGCGTCAGCGGGATCTGCAGCAGTTATGTTGCTGGGAAATGCAATTCTAATCCTGTGTTCCGCTCTTCCGTTTCCTACGCATTTCCCCCGGCCCCGCGTGCAAACCCCAGTTGAAATCGGATCCATATATCGTAGTCATCTTTATGCTGCTTCTTGCTGTAGGCCAATTGCAAACGTTACAGTGTTGGATTGTTTTCGATAACACTATTGTGCTCAGCAAAAAGTTATTTTACCACTAAATAACGTTTAGACAAAGTTAATATGGGTTTTTTTCAATATGCGCCTAAAGTTATGCAATTCGCTTCACAAAATATATTTTTTTATTAGTTTTTTTCCCTTTTTTCATGCTAATAATTTAAAATTGCTTTACATAGCATATACTTTTTTTGCACAATTAAAATTAACTTATTTCCTCAACAATTATTCAGGAAAAATGATGGGAAAAAGTAATCCCTTTACTTCTTTTTTCTGATAGAAAACCGATCACTTACTGTCTATTCTGCTACTCCTGACAGTACAGCGTTATCGAACATGGACAATAATTCTGGTTTTGCAGCAAAACCGCACCACAGAAGCCTACACAGTGCAGTACATCGTACTGGCTGGCCAGCAACCACGTTCGTACAAAGCTCTCAACCTGGTGGTGGTAAAAGGCAAAGAATAAATAAATAAATAAAGCACCATCACCGATGACGGCAATCCCAGCATGGGGCCACCGCGCCTACCTACCCGCACAAACTAAGATCGATGCAAATTTAATGAAAAACTATTTCATTAGCCCATCACTTATTAACGGGCGCCGTAATTAAATCAGTCCAGTCAATCGAAAAGCGGATAACCTCGGGGCAGATCCTCCTCTCAATCTCTCTCTCTCTTTCCCGTTTCTCTCCCCACAGAGAGAGAGAGAGAGAGAGAGAGAGTGTGTCTTCCGCTCCAAACTTGTACCACCCGCTGTACGGAAAGGTGTGACATTTTCGCAAAGACATTCGCCCGCAGGACGTACGTAACAAGGGGGAGCAAAACTTTGTCACCGTGGCCAACAGGATACGGTGCAAACCGAAGCAAATATCGCACTTTCGCTGCACTGGTTCGATCGTGCTTCTGTTGGTCCGATGGTCCCATTGAAACCATTTGGTAGGAGGATAAAGTTTTCGATTGATTGGCTCCCAGACATCAGACGAAATACAATTAACTGTTTTGATGAGCTTCAGCAATGAGTCGAATGGTTTTCAAACGTCGTTCAGCAGGAAAGGACGATTGTTCTGCATTGGGGGTTGAATGTGTTTGATGTAGGATTTGCTTTTGCGAAATAAAAATATAGCATTGGTTGTATAGAGATGGAGAGAGGTAAATAGTTTGAAAAAGTATGCTTTTACAATGGATTTAAGATGATTATGCCATAATTTGTGGTCGGCTTTTTTAAAAGAAGGCGAACACAATTAATAAATTGTATAAATCAAAATAAATTTTACATAAATAAATTGTTCACTTAAATCATATTAATAATCTGTACTGCATTCTATTCTGCTCGAACCTAATCTCCACAATGAGACGTAAAACGTTATCGCATTAATTGAATACAATTCCATGTTTGGTTAGCAATTAAAAACGGTAAACTTTTTCTGCATAAATTTGCTTTGCCAGGTTTCATAAAACATCTCCCATAAAATGTGTCCCGCTCGTCTCGGGCACACATTCCAAGGCACAAACGGTTGAGGAACGGTTTTCGATAATTAAAATCGTAATTTTAACCGGTCGATGGGGTGCTCTGCAACAAACACTGCACACTGTGAGTCCCGCTTTTAACGTTTTCGGTACGTCAGTAAATATCAACTTTACGGCCGATTTTCACATCAATGCCACAGATGTGGCCGGTGTGTTTTATTACGCAGACGGTAGATTAAAATATGTTCACGAACGAGGCACGAACAATGTGTAGCAGTAGGTGGAGCAAAACATAAATTCCATACTTTTTGGGGAGTGAAATGAGTACAACTATGTGGCAAAACGAGAAGACGTTTTATGTAGCTTTTCTTTATATGCTTATCGGCTCTAATCACCACATTCGTGGCTGTCGGGGATCAGGAAAAAGTAATAAAATCAATAGGCTTTTTAGTTTACATTCCGCATAGTGGATCATTATTTTTATGAGTTACTTATCAACCTAATTACTATTGAAGGAACTGAAGGAAATGATATGACAAGTTAGAAATACTTAAGGGAAGTTTCAGGATAAAGTAGATAATAAGAAAAAAATTAAGGCTACTTTCATACCTCTGAATGTAACTTATCCTAAACATTAAATTATATTAACTTCAATAGAAAAAGAGAAGCCAAATTTAGTAAAACCTTCAACTATTTCATCGAAAATTGAAGAATTACTAAGCTATGTGCTGTAGTCTTTGAGGACATTCAATGTCAGTCAGGAACCCATTTAGAGTATGAAGCCACACGAACAGGATCGTAGGACGTTTATCACCATTACGAACAGAGCAAATGTTTAATAATGTGAAGAACATGAAAGGGAACAACCCTACCTTACCGGGAGGATGCTTCATGATGTCCCAGGAGATGTTCAATGTACATCAAAGCGTAACTTTGTCAGCAAGGCCGTAGATAGACGCGTACGGGTGTACTCAAAGAGTACTAAAGAGATGTTAGATTTATACGATATATTAACCCAAAATAATAATGCATTCCCACTATTAAGAAATCCAACCTTTAGCGAAAGGATTTTGGATGGAGGCCATAGCGAAGTGCATTTACTATAAAGCTCATTTAGTTACATATATGATATAGAAAAATAAAAAAAATATTTTAAAAAGTGACTTAGATTTGGTAGAACTTCTTAGACTTTTAAAAACGACAAGAAATACACACGATTGCNAAAGCGTAACTTTGTCAGCAAGGCCGTAGATAGACGCGTACGGGTGTACTCAAAGAGTACTAAAGAGATGTTAGATTTATACGATATATTAACCCAAAATAATAATGCATTCCCACTATTAAGAAATCCAACCTTTAGCGAAAGGATTTTGGATGGAGGCCATAGCGAAGTGCATTTACTGTAAAAGCTTGTTTAGTTACATATATAATAGAGAAATATTAAAAAATGTTTAAAAAAATGACTTAGATTTGGTAGAGTTTCTTAGACTTTTAAAAACGACAAGAAATACACACGATTGCATACTGCCAGGCGCTAAGCGAAACAAAACTGAACTAAATCAATTTATTTGCACGACTTTAATATCTTATTTTTCGCCAATGCTCTTTCCTACTCTGCATTAAAGGTCAATATTTTTTATCGTTCACCTACCACGAACAAATCATCCATCGGATACGCTAATGTCGATGCTAAACATCACAACCATTAGTGAAAGGTAGCTCGCCTCCAAAAACGTTGTTTTGCTCTTTTTAAGCATTATGGCTAACGAAAATTCTATTTTCTTCCACTTGGCGTCCACTTGGCTGTCATTTCCGTCTGGGAAGTGTCTCGAACAAGCAAAAGCAAAAAAAAAAAACAGTCCCCTTTTTCCCTTTTCTGTCAGTGCACCCCAACCCGGGGACTCCCAGACGGTCACCTGGCTCTTCTTTTTTTCGGGGAGCAATTTTCGTATCCTTTCGCTACCTGTGATTTGAACATTTCCACTTCACTTTCAAGGTCGTCCTAACCATTTTTCATAACGCTCACCCATCTGCAGACTCTCGTCGTACCAGTTACGATTTTCCATTACCTAACCGTCTACTCACCAGGCAGGATTTTATTCTCTCAAGGGCCCGCTAGTATGTCTGCCGTCTGCCGGAAAGTCCACTTACCGGTGTGCGCTCCCCCTCGTTTGGTTACGCTACCCTGCAACGTTTCGAAACCTGTCACGTCCGTCTATCTTTTTGCTGAAAGTTTTGTTCAACCACTCAAAATGGGCTTTTCAATCCTTTTGCTGTTTCGCTTCTTTTTTTTTTGTTTGTCTCGTCGAAAGAATCAGTTCAGATGTGTTTTGAAAAGGGCTTGACTGGTACTTACAATTATCACGCCTTTTGCGTCCATAACTGGATGGTCGAGAGAGAGAGAGAGAGAGAGGGCAAAAAGGGTGAAAGGGCACCAAGTGTTTTGGGTTCGATTAACGAACAATTTTTGTACTTTGGAAAGGTAAAAAATAATTTACTCTAAGGAGTGTTTCATTAACCACTTTTTTTAAAATGAATTTTTGAAGATTAAATAAATGTAAATAAACATTAACAGTCTCATCAGTGCGTTCATTGAGAAGGAAAATCATTCAATTCCAATTACCAAACAGGCTCACCTGGTACAGGTTGAGCTTGAAATGCTTCTCAAAAAAATCTACCGAACATTGAGCCACATGGACTACCCACCATGAAGACGCTCGACACACACAANTTTTGAAGATTAAATAAATGTAAATAAACATTAACAGTCTCATCAGTGCGTTCATTGAGAAGGAAAATCATTCAATTCCAATTACCAAACAGGCTCACCTGGTACAGGTTGAGCTTGAAATGCTTCTCAAAAAAATCTACCGAACATTGAGCCACATGGACTACCCACCATGATGATGCTCGACACACACTACGAGGCTACGGTAAGCCTCAGATAAGCGACTAATGAGCACAAAGGACGCAAGGACGGAAGGAAATTTTAAGGATGCCGTCCCTAACCGCTCGAACCGTCCTACCGGCTGCAATGCTTATGTATTCGAGCATGGGAATCGATGCCGACCGTTGTGTATGTGTGAAGATTTCCCGTACGAGCCGTGCGTACAACGGGCAACCCCGTGACCTTGAGACATTTTAACGAACAGTTCCGAGCAGACGCAGACCGGGAAAACGGGGAACACGTCGTGTATGTAGAAACGTTGGTTGGCGCGCACCGAACGCATCGGCATGGAAGGTATCGTTTCGTTTGGTCGGCGATTTTGACGGCAAGATATGCTGTCCTTACGTGTGCACGGGAAGGTTATATAGCGGAACAGATAATGACCTCCAACTGTTCGTCTGCTGCGTCAAAGCAGCCCGATTCGGGTTGTGAATGTTGGGACGATGTGGGGATTTATTTAGAGGACCGAAAAGGTGATCATTTAAAAATAAATCAATCGATCGTGACAGAACATGCAGCAGTAGTTAAGTATAAGTCAAATTAAAAATAAGGAAAGAAAGTTGAAAAATTCAGGAAAATGCTAACATTCACACATAAAATAAAGCTGGTTAAATATTTCTCTTAGTCGACCGAAGCCGTAATAATTAATTATAAATAAATAAATATAAATATTTCTCTTAGTTGGTTCTCTTTGTTCTTATCTTTTATGTTTTGCACTGACTTCAAATTGAAAACATGTATTAAAAATTTAATGAAAGAATTATACAATCAATTTAAATTACTTGTATTTGAAATAAATTAACAATTATTAACCTAATCTTTAATCACTTTTTGGTTGAAAAAAAAAGGTTTTAGTTTCATGTTGAAATGCTTGGTACAAACGTAAAGGCTCATTTAAATGATCCCTGATATATTTCCACCAATTTGCTTCTTCCTCATCTGTACGGCAGCTAATGGAGACGACATTCGATTACCTGCATGACGAACCCATCCTAATGAAGACGGATTCCCGCACACCTAATTGCGGCTAGCGCTTAACACGAAGCCGTCTGACCGGCTGGAAACATGGAAGCCGGTCGCCGGTTGCAGCAATCCATCATGTAAGCGGCAAGGGTTCGCTGCATTCGGGCCGTCATTTAGTTTTGGTTCCACACGAAACCCACGTCCCACGACAAGGTCACACCGGGCAACACCTACGATTTTTGGGGCGGGGCGTAAAACCCACGTCGCCCACAGCCGTCCATCAACCTGACGCGGTTAAGACATTACGCAAATGACCGTGAAATGGCGATGGCACCCCCCGGTTGCTCCATTCGAATCCGGACCCCACCCTAGAGCCGCCCATGTGAAATTGTTCATGTTTTTTGGAATGGACGGAACAACAAGAAAATGAAACGATTATAATCTTTCTTTTTTGCGTTCCGGTTAGAGGCTAGAGGCGCTTTCACAACCGAAATTCTGTTTGACAGTTTTTGATTCTGGTGGAGTTTATCAGCGTGATTACATCTTTTTTGCTTAGACATGAGCGTAAAAGAGGTGACTAAAATTCGACGAGATTGCAATGTGCTAATCAACCCCGAGGACTTTGACCGGCAAGGCGAGTCGGAAAGTGAATAAAAATAGGGTTCGGCTAAACGTTAATTTCGTTGCGCTTAGCTGGGCGAAAATTAATAACCCCACACCTTCGGCTCGTACACCTTCCGAACGGATAACGCGGTGTCTTCGATTCCTTTCACCTTGCGTACCGAAGTGCGAAACCACCCGAAACAACCCAAAAACGGTCCTTCTTCAAAGGACACGCTACACATCGTGTAATCGTGTCGGAAGAAAGGTGAGCAGAAGAAGTGAGAGAGTAAACAAAAAAACATCTTCCATTTCCACAAAGGTAGCAAAACGAGACGAAATTTGCATAATTTATGATCGTTTGCTTTGCTGGATGCAGCACTAGACAGCGACCCAGACCGAGACCGAGAGGTGGCAATGAAATAACTTCTCATTTGCAAACGCTTTCATGCACGTTTTAGGGTACGTTAGATTAGTCTTTTTTTGGGAACCATTATCTATCGGGGTGGGAAGTGTTTTTCTTTTTTTTTTGGTGCTGGGAAAAAGTGTAAATTTATGAGAAAATAGCGATTTTGCTATAGGAACGTAAACAATACAACTGTTGATATATAGGAAGGCTAGAGTTCAACTGGTTGTTTAGTGACAATTTTAAATCACTTTAGCACAATAAATCCTTGTGAAAAATGTACTTCTTCAGCGTCGGAGGCTGACAATACGGCCGAAGCCGTAATCATTAATTATAAATAAAATAAATAAATAGCAAAATAATTTTTTTTTAAATAATTTTTTATATTATATTATAATTACATTACTTAAATGTGATTTGAAAGAAATCTGCGTCCTGTCAAATGCATTCTACTTGGAAAACTTCACTTGAAAAACATCTAGAGTTCGCTTAAAGTTGAAATATTTTCTTTTCAAACATTTTTATCTTAAATTCATAAATTTTCCTCCTTTGCCGGAAGCCATTAAGATGCTCATGTGCACATAAACAAACGAAAGCATCCAATAGGAATTAAAGGAAAACATCCCTTGCCTGTCTGGTACGGTTGAGGGTAAATAATTGCTTCAACTTTTTGTCCCGCCAACATTATCAATCTAATTTCGCAATGAAGCAAAACCAGCGTAATGGCGGATGTGAACCAAAAATTGCAAACGGTGCACCAAGAACCACACCAAGAAGCGAGAGGGAACGGAAAAAAAAGATAAAACAACGAACAAAAGCTCTCCGTAAATCCTGTCCAAAGGCAAGCAAAAGCCGGTACACGGGAAGGTTGGGAAATGGTGTTTTCGGTCGAAAAGCTGTGGTTTATGCATTAGAAGCAACGGTTAGGAAGAGATCTTCATCTAAAATGCTATTTTCCATGGCATTTAAGCAGCGCGAACGAAGCATTGAACCGGAAGATCGAGCGACCAGAACACGTCACGGTAGCATCGTGTCCGTTGGTCGACAAAGGAAGCCAGCTCAAGTCAAAATAACAATTCTTACCTTCCATTCTTCCATTCTGGTTGTGGTTTAGATGATCTTTTTTTTTGTTGCTCATTTGCTTCTTGCCGGTTTGCTTGTTGCACCACCACACGCAAGCTACGAAGACAGACACAATAAGCGATTAGATAGAAATGCAGGTCTGGAAATTGTAAAATTCATGAGAAAAAAAAGACGAGAGAGAGAGAGAGAGAGGGAAAGAGAGTAAAGAGGTTGGTTGTTTTAAGGACAAACGACGGTCGAATAAAAAACTTTCCATTTCACTTGCTGTTCGCACGGTTCCTAACCTTCTTCACTCTATATTTTCCCCTTACACTCATATTATCTTACCGTTTTTTTGTTGTTGTTATTGTCAAGACGCTATACACCACCCACTGCTGGGGTTAGGGATGGGAGCCATTCTCAACCAAGAAAAGCATACCGGCGTACGATGGAGACGCCTGGTTGCTTTCGTACGAACGCCGGTCGTATGTTTCGTTGTGCTCGTTGTGCCCTTGCCCTTGAGCGGGACGACCATGTTCGATTAAACCGAACAAGAATCCGTCCAGGCACGGGAGGCTAGGTGGGAAATCATGCTGGTAAGGAAAATGTGGAAAGAACAAAAAAGAAGCTCAGATCACAACTATAGAAACAACATTTTGTTGTTTGTATCGTGCGTTGGCGGTATGTAGCGCACTGTGCACCGTACAGTGTTGGACAAAACAGTGTTGTTTTTTTTTGTAAAATAAAAGAAGATGATTATTTTTATATTTAGCGTTAGAATATAAGTTTATAAATTTGATGATAAATTCTTAAAATAATAAAATTCTTAACTAACATGTCTTAACTAACTTTTGTCAACTAACATTGTTCTACAAATGTTTGATTTTTTTACACGAATAACTATTTTTATTCAATAACAATGTTTATTATTATTACTCTTGCTGTGAGGATCCGGTAAACTTACATACTTAAAGCAAGCTTTAAGCTCAAATAGTTTGTTACTTTAAAATTCAAAGTTTATTTTTATTATTAACAAGCTTTAGTTTTAGGATTGAGTTTTATGATTTGATGTTTTTGTAATTGAAAATAAACGTCAAAAAGTTATAAAAAATGTTATAAAAAGAGTTAAAAAACGAAGAAAAAGGTATTTTAAAAAAATGAAACTGTAAAAACCTTCATTTTAACAACATTATATTAAAAAAAAAGAAATGTTTCAAAACTTTATAAAATATCCTTTGCAAATCGTTTGGCCACTACTGTCCGCAAAAGGCTGTAGTTCATCGCACGAAAATGAACCAGCAGCAGGAAATAAATTTTCATCATTGTTGGACATTTTTGCTTTCGCTTATTTTGGTTCAGGTGCGGTTACGACTAACGGCTACCGTTGTATTCTCCACGGGCCATGTACCATGTTCCGTATTCTCACATTTGTTGTATTTGTATGTCCTTATGCTGGCGTCTATATGTGTGGGTGTGTGTTAGTATGCACGTGGGCCGAATTTCTTACCGTTGTCTCGACGATGATAGCCTTTGGGGAGTTGGAGAATAGGACACACGTCCTTAAACTAGAATAACGTCTAAGAAAATACAAAACCACTCTGCTGTGTACGGTGCTCGTCGTCAATTCCCCAGCCAAATGTTAGCGAGTGGAATGGACGATTCACACGTGTCACTTAGAAGTTTCGGTCGTACATCGAGCAGGGGCAGAAGATAGCCACCGCCCAGGGTCAGACAGGTGATTATTTTCGCCCGGTCATCTTGGGACGTTTCACCTTTTTCCACCCCGACCATCAGACCCACCGCCGGTTACAAACTTCCGAAGAGCACTGTTTGTTGTTTTTATCGGACCATGTTTTCGTCCTAGCTTACTCGGACCCACTGGCCTCGGCCTTAGCACCAACCGAGGTTGGGTGGAAATTTTTTCAAGTCGTTAGAAGGATTTGTTGTTTGGTCCGTTTTTTTTTCTTCTCAACATCCTCAACAGCGAATTATTTTTGTACCCCCAGTGCGGACGGCTATACACGTTTGTCCTGCTTCCGCGAGACGGTGCGATCCGTCCACCGTTGTTTACAATTTCGTTCAACTCAAGCCGGACATGATATCGTTTAGTGCAATTGAAAAAGTTTTGATTAACTTGCCGAGTGGCGGGAAAGTGGAAAACTTTAGATTTTATTTTTTCACCGTCTGCCTTCACTTGAACCGTCATTGTATGTGAAAGACTGTGTGTTTATGTGTGTGTGCTTTGTTTTTTTGTTTTGCTGTCCGGTGTGCACTTACAGCTCATTTTATTTGTGTTTTAACTGACAGTCGCAAACAGTGAACAAGTGGAGAACGAGAGAGAGAGAGAGAGAGAGAGACACAAAACAACCAAAAACAGACGTTGAACCTTTTAAGCAAGATTCGTCTACCCGGCGATACGGTGAATGATGGTCATTCAGGGAGATAATGAAATGAGAAAAATCGGGAACCAAGATATCCGGTCCATTTACTACTATGGCGTAAGCGGTAGAAAACGCTAGCAGAAGCAGCTGGGTGGATTTGTGGGTAATTACATTACGTAGGATAATTCGATGTGAGTGCACTTATGGACTGATATAAGAAGGAGTTTGTACACTAGTTGAATATTTTGTAACAAATAAGTAAGTTTGTTGTTAAAAAAAAGTATTCGTTTTAATAGAAAAACGATTTTGTAAAGAAACACCAGGCGCCTCCATTTGAAAATTTATTTTAAACCAAGTAAATTAATTAATGTTTTATAAGATTTTTTTATTTCATTGGCTGAAAACTCATTGAAAGAAGTTAAATTTCTTTTCATCTAAACACTATCCATACAATAACAAAAAAATCTTCCAGTGTGCCGTCCCGAGATTGTCCCTGCAAGCCGTACAACTGCCACGGCACATACTCTCGCTATCGTCCCAATCCTGGCTAATAGACGCCAACATTGCCAAAGTGCCGTTAATTTGCACTTTCATCTGCAAAGCATAAAATTCCTTTAACGGGCACGACAACACGCAGCAGCATCGGAATGTGCAATCTGGCCGGCCAGATAGCGACCGGATAGCTTTATCTTTATGGCAAACCGGCAAAACCTTGAACGCTGGCGCAGCTCGCATTAATGGTAGCTCGCTGGATTTTGCAGACAAAAGAATGGATGGACCACCGCTGCCGGCTGTGTTCTTGTCGCTAGGACGTTCTTGGGTTGAAAATTTTTGTTTCAGAACAAAAACTGGAATCATTAAACGCAAGCTTAACTCACAGCTTTTGATGGCGCAAACCTCTAACTCGGCACTATAAACACACCCATCGCTAAACGCAGCTTGCCCGATCCTTCCCCCGGTTTGGGGGGAAACTTTTTGCCAACGACCAACGAAAGTTCAACCTGTACCACCCCATTAGCTGTAAATTTGAGGACATCATTTAGCAGTCGCTTCCATATCACTTCACCGACAACATCGCGCACGTGTCTCCACGTGAGTGGAGTGTCCAAAAGTTCGAAACGTTCGCTCCGTTCGCTGGACACTACTTTATTTCTCACATTGTCGTTCGTTTTATCTTTTTTTTTTGCTTCGTTAAAAACATATTTTAGCAGATTCGCTACGGCACTTTGGCAGGTTTATCTTTTTTTGCTCTTCCTTCCTTTTACTTTTTGCGCAAATGCTTTGCTGGCTTGCATTTGCTTTGTTCTTATTGCTTCAATGTATCGTTACACGGATGGAACGTTACTGTTTCGAAGTGAAGCTCGTTAAAACATAGATATTATATGGTTTGCAAAAGTCACATTCATGGGTAAGCGATTTTGTTTGCGATTTTTAGATGAGTTTAGCTGGTTTTGGAGCTGATGATGAAAAAAATTGTAATAAAAATTTGGATTTGGAAGATTTGTATTACACATAGAAGCGTTATCACTATATTTTATCTAAATCTTTAATTACAACAGCTTTAATTAAATGTTTAATTTTTAAACAAACACTCGAAAGAGCCCGAAGCTATGCAATGCGCATTACACCAGTAGTGGCAAACCCAAGTCATAAGCATTTTTATTTTATTCCTTCGTATTTTGCGTATGATTTGGAACTCAATAACTTAACTTCTGTAAATTTAAAATAAAACTTCAAAACTAACGAAGAGAGACAATTCTTCATGTCGGTAATAGCAAGAAAGATCACATTTCGATACCAGCACTGCACATTCACATGCAACTCGAGCAAGAGACATCACTCTGTGGCTATAATGATGCATTTAGGCTTCCGGTTGACAAGCTCCAGTTCCCGTATCATGCCACGTTGTTGTGTTCCCTCGAGCCCGAAATGTCACCCTTTTTTGTGTTCACTGCCGAAGGGACGACACGAGCATCATCGCCCTGTCGAGAGCCATCGATAGTGTGTGAAGTGTTACAGATTTGCATCACACGCAGGACGAAACAAGCATCATGAGCGGCTCTGTAAGGGGCCATCGCCATGGCCCGGTCCCGGAACGAGACCTCAATGCAATTACCAATTCAATTTAAAATCTAAATCAGAATCAGAAACTCAACATGTGCAGCAAAATGCAATTATTATGATGATAGTATTTCAGTGATTTTCAAATTGAATTATCAACCGAATCGGGTTTCCGGGATGTTCGCCGTGTGGGGAAGGAGACAACCGGGGTTAAGGGTTTGGAACGGTAGGATCCAATGTCTGGCGTCTGGCCGCCGTCTGGCCGGGAATGAAATGGTGGACAGGGACAGGAAACGAGTAACGAAAGTGTGAAATTCGACTTTCATCTGTCAATATGAAATTAATGGTATCCTTCCTTTGGCCCTGGTCAATGACTCGGTAGGGATGGATAACCGATCATAAGTGTGACAGTACGAAAAGAGAGTTGAATTTTCGTCGGACAACAGTATAATATGTATACGTTTTTCATCATTCATTATCATCCGCTGAAATTGTTCTACTTCACACGTTGGGTCGTGAATTCTTAACGCCAGAAAGTATGCAATCGTTTACTTCATTTTTTGTTGTTCATAAATTAGTAAATTATTTCGAAAGTTTACAAGCAGGAGAGACTGAACCAGGCGCAGGAAGCAGAGGAAAGCAGTATTACGTCAGCCAGCAGCATGACGAAGTGCCCCCGCCATCCTTAGACGAAGTCATCAGTGCCATCAAACAGCAGAAATGCAACAAGTCAGCTGGCAGCGATGGTCTGGTGGCCGAGGTGACCGAATGTTCAAATTATTTTGTAATTTAAAAAATACAAGTAAAGCTTTTGTGATAAAGCAAGAAACGCGTTATTTGCATTGTTTAAAAATGCATAATGGCAATTCGTTTTTCCAGTGTTTTTAAATGTTTTCTGCTCGCACACATTGTTCTACAATGGGCCATTAGGCAGGACGCGAAGTGGGAACAAAAAACAACACCCATACCATGTTACATTTTCACAAATACCCATCATCATACCTTAATCAATGCTTCCGATGTCCACCATTTATAATTTTTCCTCACTGAGCGCAGCTTATTGCTGCAATTAAACAATGTTCCAAACGCAACACTGGGAAGGGTAATTGAAAAGCAATGCATCCAATCTCCACCCCACGTGCAGATTTTAGTAACAAACAGCAAAAAAAAAACAATAAAGTACATCCTCACAATGTGTAAATTTCATGCAAATTAAATATTAACAAGCCACCAGGTGGGTGTATGATGACGGGTAATAACTGTAATTATAAAGCGCTCATTCTGAGTAACAAACGGAAAACTTTCCGTTGGAAAGACTCTAACCAAACGGATGCATTCCAGTATCCGTAGTAATTTAGTAATAAGTTTCTTTTCACTCGAATAATGCTTTAAATTGAAAAAAGAATAAAAAATAAGAAAAAAATTTAAAAAAAATTTCAACTACAAAATTTCGTAAGGCTTACCCCTTACCATTTTTTGAGCAATTTAGCAAAATTTATAAATTTGCTATATTTTAATGCGAGTATGTTGCAATACGTTTCTTTTCACTCA
>CM028127.1:10365873-10381214 GCA_016254315.1 Anopheles parensis
AATAATTTCAACTTGAAAATTTCATAAGGCTTACCCCTTACCATTTTTTGAGCAATTTAGCAAAATTTATAAATTTGCTATATTTTAATGCAACATGTTGCAATAAGTTTCTTTTCACTCAAATAATGCTTTAAATTGAAAAAAGAATAAAAAATACAAAAAAAAAATTTAAAAAAAATTCATTTGAAAATTTCATAAGGCTTACCATTTGGTTAGAGTCTTTCCAACGGAAAGTGTTCCGTTTGTTACTCAGAATGAGCATTTATATCAGAAAAAAGCAGCGAAGTTTGATCAGTGCGCTTTAGTTTTGTTGGTTGGTTGATGAACGAAACATTGTTGTATGCAACGTTTGGTCGCCCGTTTTTATATATAAACGCTCTTGTAATGCAAATAAAGAAAAACACTATTCATTAAACATTTCTTCACACTCTCTCACTCTCTCTGTAAGTGTAAGAGTTAACTTAACCCGCACAAGAAACCTCATCACTTGAAGCATCCTGTCGCGTGCGGTTGGCATCATAAAGTTAAACTTTTAAATGAAAAAGTTGCTCGTTTAATTAAGATTTCTACCACGCATTTCGAACTGTGACTCCCCGGACCCCCGGAGTGTTAAGCTGAGGAAAGTTCGTGAGTTAATTCACAAGTCACAAGTGATAAAAGGGATGCTTACGTTCGATGGTGACGGTTCTGAAAGGATGCT
Source organism: Anopheles parensis (assembly GCA_016254315.1). Taxonomy (NCBI): domain Eukaryota; kingdom Metazoa; phylum Arthropoda; class Insecta; order Diptera; family Culicidae; genus Anopheles; species Anopheles parensis. The sequence continues at coordinate 10,366,574 of CM028127.1, forward strand.
CCTGCCCGCTTCTCCGTGTTCGGTACGGCTTTAGGACGATGAGATCATAAACATTGAGATTGGTAGTGCAAATTTAAGGATTATCTAGCTTTGGATTCCGCATTCGACAGTCGGTTGAAAGTTGAAAGAGTTGGGTTCGTTTTACTGCTCGTCCCGCAGTAATTATCAGCCAAATGATCTGAAAAGGCCAAGGGCCCGAATTTACACCAGTGCTCGAAACAATTTCACAGCTACGTAATCTAAAGTCCGCCTGTAGGAATTTGGAAAACATTGACCGAAGCATCTCAGCAGCAATTTGAAATCGATTGTTTAAATTTATGAAGTATAGATTGTAATTTTTTTTGTCTAAGTTATTGTATTGTCCTTTTGCATGCCATAACGAGCATTTTCCTTCTACTGGGAAATAAAGTCAAGGAAAGGCAGAAAGCTAAGATCTCTTGAGGTTGTAGTGCCACAAAAGAAGAAATTCTTTAATTCAAAGAAGAAATGATATCAATTGGGGAAAAAAGTCTCAGAAGAGAATATACCTACCCCGAAGATTAAGATATCCAACATCATAAGCAAACGAGTAAAAGCTTAACTAACTCAAGTGATATTTTGACCTCTCACCTCTCAGATTTTCATCATTTCAATAACACAAAATAAACAATACAACATTGGGGAATGTTAATTTCATTATTTATTATTTTCTCTTTAAATTATTTAGTTACTTCTTTTCCATTATTATCATTACCATTATCAATATTGTTATTATTATAATTATTATTAATATTACTTTTTTATTATTATCAATAGTACTATTATTATATTCATTATTATTACTCATATGAATAATAGTAATATATTCAATATATATATATATATATATGCCATCCGTTGCACAAGTGCATATATGCAGCATTCATGGATGCATTTTGTTTTTTTTTTGGGGGGGTGGCCTCACCTCACTCACACTCTCTCTCTCTCTCTCGTACATAATAAATATGATTTGTTTGATTTTTTTGCGCGCACATTTCGCTTCTCGTTTGGACTACACACCCCCAAAAGTCCATTTTGGGCGCCCACGCCCACTACTACAAGACATGCCGTGGGTCGGTGCCTTAGTGTGCCCTGTGCCCTTTTCTTGCTTCGGCTACGGACTTCGGATAAAACGTACCTGCACATTCCCTAACTATATAATGCATCAGGAGCAGGAGAGCAGGATTCTCTCCAAGATGATCATGGGCATGATCCTTACACACACACACAGACACACGTGTCGTGCTTTTACAGTACAAAGGAAACCGATCGCAAAGAGGAATTTTGTGAAATGGGGGAAACAAAAAGAAACACCTCCGTACCACACTGGTAGATTAAGTGCAATGCACAAAATAAACCACTCTCCATCACATGCCAGTTTCACCGTCACTCGCAAAAGCAGTTTAGCCGACACAAATCCGTCCGTCCGACCCATATTAGGAGTAGTTCTTTGCTTTTGTTGCGGATTTTAAAAACAGTTTTCCTCGCCATTTCTCAACGTTCGTCGCTTATTGTAGTTGTGTTTTTGTTGTGGGTACTTTTTACACTATTTACATGCCATTTTTGTCTGTAATGATTGCCAGCGTAACTTCAGCAGTGGAAGAGCGGAAATCGCTACGTTTACTATGAACCACACTGCATGATATATATGCATGTATATATGCTGTATATGCGGGTGTATGCGCATTCGGATTTTTTTTTCGTGTTTGTTCTTGGTTTTGTTTCGTTTCCTCTCTTCCTAGACAGAGAAGCAGAAGTATTCGGGCCGATGAAAAAAAAAACAAATGGAAGATATGCTATTTCTGCAACGAATTCAATATCCTGATACACAATAACGAGCGAAACAGAAGAACAGAGTTTTGTGATTGTAGCGATAGGAATGGAACCGTTTAATTAATTTGGTTGCTTCAGTGCAATTTGCATGATCCTAAATCGTTCATTTATTGGGTTTTTTCTTCCCTCTTTTGCTTTTCTTACTGTTCCTCGTTATTTGTTCTGCCTGTTACTATTTTAGTTGTGTCGTTTACATTAATTTGTTTCATTCTTATGTTACACTACATAATTGTGCTATAACTGTTGTCACTTCTGTATATCTATTTTGTTGTGTATTTTTTTTTTTGCATCGTTATTATTTTCCGTCCGCCGCTCGGTATGTTATTTCCACCCCTAGTGAAACATTATCTGATCGTTGCTTTCATGACTAATAATAAGTCAGCATTGGTAGGGCTATTCTTTCGTGTTTTGTTTTGTTTTGTTTTGTTTTTATCGACTAACATCAAAATACATCTACACGCGACAAGTTTCCTGCTTCTTTTCTCAATTCCCAATTGTTTTTTTCTTAATCTTTTTTTTTTTTTGGGTGTTCACTTCTGGATAAAGCTATTGGACACTTATTGCGATTGACTGACCGAGATGGTCGTAACACACTTTGCCAGGGGGGGGCCATGCCACTCGTCTGTTCGTTCCGTGGCGAGACGGCACACACACACACAACCAGGAACGTTTGAAATCAGATTGTAAAGGGGCGCGGGTTTTTGCCAAGCGGGTAGGTAAGGGAAAAGGAAAAAATGAAACACCAAGCCAAGCCACCCTACGGTGGGGTTGTGAAGAGGTGTGCTTCTGCTGCTCACGTTTTTCGTAACGTAGCGTCCGTTACATGGTTACTGTTTTTGCTGTCTATTTTCTCTCCTTTAGTTTATGTTCGATCTTAATATGTATGGTTTTGTTTTCATTTCATATTCATATTTATAAGAACTTACTTTTGCTTACTCACCAGCTACACGGTTCATGCTTCCTTTTTAAATTACTTCAAATTTTTGGTTCATCTTTACATTCGCCTTTGCTTTTGTTTTTTGTTCTCTCCAATTTTGCTTCACTTCCCGTCTGCCGATTGTCCGCATAGGATGCACCCCCACTGCGGTTCTAAATTGTTCTCTTGTGTTGTGTTGATTAGCCCGTCACGTAAACACGCATTTAATTCATTATTTAGTCTACTCTATCAAAAAAAACAACATATTCGATTAGGATAAATTTAAACATCGCCTTAGCGAAACAGGCCAACTACGGTTCCTTCCGCTCACGCACTTGCACATATACAGACAGACAGTGAAACAGACAGACAGACAGACAGACATAAAGTTGCATTTCTCTTTCCCCTTTTCGTTTGCTTCTTGTAGATCCATTCGATCTTTCGACACTGCTATCGCTGAAAATGGACACTTCATCACAATGCACACAACTAGAGCCTGCATCGAACCCGAGTGCAGACCCCGTATCGTTCTATCTCTTAATAAATTAATGAACACCAGCTTTCAAACGGCCACCCAACAATGCTTGAATAACCATTTGTTTAGAGCACACTGTGAGCAACACACACACACACACTTTTCGTTTCCATTCCCCTCTTCCTTTATCACATTTCGATTTCATGTTTTTTTACACTGTACCAACCATCACCGCCACCCAGTCCAGTCCGTTGTCCCTTCCTAGCTGCAAGTTGAATGCCGATTAAATATGTTGATGCTATGCACTTACATGCAATTGCAGCACGATGTGCAATGACGGTTTAGATTGATGCTGGTATCTACGTTCTGTTTCGAGTATCTGTTGGTACGAAAACAATAAAACGCGTTTGGACCTATTTCAAGTGTGTGTTCACCGATTATGAAATGCATTTTTTTGTTTCACTCACAGAAAAGCTTTCGTTCCTAATATTGACCCAAAAGGTAAAACAGTTTTCGGATCAAAACTAAAAAAAATATATATCTTCCTCCTATAATTGCTCGGCATGGTCTGGCTTTCCGGCTTTACTAACTTGTGTTGCGTTGTTATTTGTTTGTTTGGGGGTGTGTTTTGTTTTTTTGTTTGACGACCTGCTGCTGCTACAACCTGGCACATGCTGCTGACCACCATCGAATCATCAAATGTCGATACTAATCATTCGTTAAATAAATATTTATCACAAATTTGTCATACATTTCTGTTTTCACTACGCACGCTCACCCTTACACTATCCGTTTTCCCGCCCCTCTTCGCTTCTTCTCTTCGTTACGAGTTCATTTTACCTAGTTGACGGCACTTCCGAGACCTTTCAACACGCACTAACGTTAGGCTAGAACGTGTTGGTGTGTGCGCTTAATTTTCCAACCTTGCTGAGAGTCCTGAGAGGCTCGGCGCGATCCACGTGGCTCCAATTCACTATATATCGCGTTGGAAAACCGTTTTCCCGAACTATTTCACTCCATTCGACATTACACATTATTTATCTTGCTAACCGTTTGGAACCGTTTCTCATCCAGCTTCACACACCACCGCTTCTGCTAGCGCTCTCACTCGCTTTCGGGCAATGGTCTACCGCTTTTGTCTAAAATAAAACATTTCCATTATGTTTTTTTGTCGTTAAAATAAGAAACAAAAGCTAAAATAAATATATTTCTCCCTTCCTTCCCCCCAATCACACACTCAATCTGGGTTAGAAGTTCAGTTCCTCTTTCCGCTGTATAAATCACCTACCGACGAGCAAAACGTTATGAAGGCTTCACCGTTACGTTAAAGGAAGTAATGCGCTGGCCTACCTTTAGGCGCGTTCTATGGACGAACAGCTTGTTTGCTTTCCTTTTACATCTTTTTTCTTCTATCAACTTCTACTAAGTCGCGCTCTATTCCTTTTTGCCATCCTTTAGCCTGTTTCACGGTTTCTTTTTAATGCTTTTAAAATAATAATCATAATTATACTACTAATAATGTTACGAATAAACATAAAAATAGCTTTAAAATCGGGGTTTTCCTTTTTCTTCCTTTTCGTTACGCATCCATACTATTAGAAAGATTACACATTCCCAGCCAAGTAGTAGTAGTAGTAGTAGTAGTGGATTCCTGGTGCGGTTCAATAGTTTACTTTGCGTTTGTTTAATCCGTAAAAAGTAGTTACACAATTATACAGTATCGGTAGTTTGCTTTAATAGTACACATTACTTAGCTAGATCGTACTATTAACAGTAGTAGTAGTAGTAGTTATTCGGTGTAGTTGAGATAATGAGCAAACTAATCGTATCCTTTTCATTATATAGACGGGCGGTGCTGTGCATTTGCGCAGCGTGTGGAAAGTGGTTGCGCGTGGTAATGGACTTTTCATCCCTTTTTGCTTTCGTTTTCTGCTGCTCTTATAATACTCTTTAAAACTGTTCCTATTTTCATTTATTGTTTTTTTACTGTGAGGAAAATTTGCGTGTTCATGAACCCGTGTTTCAGGACATTAGTTTACTGTAGTTTTTTGTTGTTGTTCTGTAGCTTTCTTTTTCTTGGCGTGAATATTTGTGACAAAATGTAGTTGCAGTTTGCGATTGTGTATAGTTGAAGCGGTAGTATTGTTATCTGTTAGTGGTAATGGTAGCGGCTATTGTTTTTTTTTATAAGCACAGCGCAGTACCGTTACGTGGCCGTTCCGCTGCAGTTCTGGTAATATTTCGCAATATATTGATAGTAACAGTAATGATAGTAGTAGTGTTAGTAGTAGCAGTAGTTGCGGTATTTAGGTATGTTCTTTTTGTTATTATCTCTTTTTCGTGATTATTGCAGAAAATGTGGCTATTGATTCGATCGTTTACAACTCTCATCGAGCTCATTTTCTGTTGTGTGATTGGCGCGATAGAGTTATTACAATGCGTAGTTTTTTGTATAAATGTGTTTTTTTACTATCCTTCTTAGTGTTGCTACGTTTTTTGTTTCTATTTTTAGCTGTGTTTATGATTTATGAACATTTAGCTTTGATTGGATTGCCAGTTTTTTTGTTTGTTTGTTGTCGTTAAATTTAGTTTAAGCTGTCACATTCATTCCACTTCCTTCGAAATTCCTACATTTCCTTTTTCTCTTTGCTATCAATTTGTTTCAAAAAACACATACACGCATGCAAAGCACATCATCCCCTTCTCTAGCTACCTAACCTGTCGTCGTCTCGTCACCGCATCCAGAGAAAATTTGATTTACTTAAATAATACAACTTATAACAGATAGAACATTTTTGCTAGATCATTCGAATCTTCACACACACACGCCACAAACACACACGAACACACACACACAAACAACGGGCACATGTACACACCTGCTCATAGCATAGCATCCTTCAGCGATCGTTGCGGCAGAGAGAGCTGGTTTCTTTCGAACCTCCAAACGCGCCATTCATGTTTCGCTCGTCCGTTCATTTATTCATTGGTTTGTTGCACCTGGTAGTGGTTTGTTTTTAGCGCACTTCACTTTCCTAGTGTGTATATTCCATTATCTCACTTGCTCGATCGATTATAAACATAGGCTTTCTTGTTTTGCTTCCGTGTCCTTTACGCTTCTATTCGCGCTTGCCTAACGTATTAGTGTTGCACACTTTGTTTTTGCTTATGATATTATAATATAGGTTTGTTTTTACAATATGTTTTCCCTTTTCGCAGGATCCAACGCCCTTTACCGCCCACCCATCTGTCCACCATTTCCATAGTTACGTTTCTTTTATCCTTTCGCTTTTCGCTTCCCCCTTTTACCTATGGTGTTTGTTTTAAAAATCTAGTTATAGTTTAGTTATGCTTAGAAATCTTAAGATACGCGCATAAAATGTACAGCTCGATTCTTTGTTTTTACTTTTTTTTGTCAGGTTTTCCCTTTCTATTTTAAATGTTTCTTTTATTTCGTTTCTTCTGCCGCCCGGCTTTCTGCTATTCTCTTCTTAACCTTCCTATTAAATTGATTTCACTGGGCATACAAGTTCATGGTCGGCGGAGTAAATTTCATCCAATGCGTGTTTGTTTATTGTTAATATCTTCTATTTCTTACTTAAGCATTGCAGGGAGTTCAACATTTGACTGCACGTGACAATTGCGAAGATTGCATGGAAAGGAGCATCAGGTAGATTTGACCGAAACATAATAAAGACTCATTTAGACAATGAACACCATTCGCTGGATGAAAGATGCATTCAAGAATACTTCCATTACCAGCAGAAACTCTAAACTCCTCGTGTACACGAGATCTGGACAAAAGTTCAAAAAGACAAAAATGTTTCAACAACATGGCCACATGCAGGAAAGGAACAGTCGCAAGGTCTCGTGCCTCGCCGTTGAGTCTAACACACCCAAGACGGGGAAACGAATCTTATCTAAACCGACCGATTCCTCTAGTAAGGATTGATTTACACGGTCTGCGTGGTAAAAAATAAGTTCAGTAAGCCATTATATGGCCGGGCATGAACTAGTAGGTCATTAAGCCACGAAGAAGTATGATGAAAGGAAAATTATCGCAGACGAACACGTAGACAACTCATCCTCTGATACATTTATTCATCTATATTAGATCAGTACGTCAATTGCCAACAATTGCCAAATAGAACGCGGAGAGACCAAAGGTGGGCCTCAGATTGAAGCTACAAATGACTAGTATCGGTCAATTAATTAATTAATTACACGCACACAATACATTTTTGTTTTTACAATTCGTCGGCCAACATCGACCCAGTAACAGTTGTTGTCCATGAAGACTTGCACACGAAACGATGCTTTAAGCTTGTGATAAGCTCCAGAAAACGATCATACCTATTAACATTCGGCACAGTAGAGTAAAGATTTGTACTTGGCCTTTTCGATCGATGTGACCTGCATAATATCTATCTACCAACATATTCAAAACGTTCCTTTCCAATGCTCATAAACACCTCGCATGCTCACCATGTACCTTCACACTAATTGCCCAATAGGCCTACCGTGACACAACCACACAGCACAACAGCAATCATCGTATCGCACCAAAGGTGACCAGCCTACATTGCAACACCACCGCAGGACTTTTAACTCTTCATCACAAATAGTATCACGACATCNCTCGCATGCTCACCATGTACCTTCACACTAATTGCCCAATAGGCCTACCGTGACACAACCACACAGCACAACAGCAATCATCGTATCGCACCAAAGGTGACCAGCCTACATTGCAACACCACCGCAGGACTTTTAACTCTTCATCACAAATAGTATCACGACATCGATTAGCTAAATAATTGGTATGACTACTAAGCTGTTGACCGACGGAAGGGCGGAAGGAAGGTGTTATGGGGCAGTGAGATCAGGTCGGTTCAAAGACTACTGACCGCACTGCCGCCGGTCCGACGTCCACCACCACCACTTACGGTCGGTCACATCGTGAAGGGTGCATGTCCAGGATCGGAACTCGATCCCGAAACGACCGAACCGGTAGCTGATGAGCCCGGCACGATCGCATCGACACCGGATTGTCGCGCGACAGTAGACGCCAACGGTGACGGTGAGGAAGAGGAGGAGGTGGAGGAGGATGATGACGAAGAGGAAGAGGCCGTCGGTGATGAGAGTGTGGCTGCTGACGGAGATCCTAAGGAACTTACGGCCACCGGTGGAGATCGATAGTGTTGGTTGTGATTGTGTATACCGGCACCGGCCGTTGCTAAACTTAAGCCACCGCGACCATCAACTCGAATGTTGCCGCCGGCACTACTACCACATCCGACGCGATTGTTGTTGACGTGATTGCTACAACCAATGCTGTTACTAACGCTATTAGGTCCATAGGATCCGCTTATACTACTTATGACGCTACCACTGGCGATGGCACCACCGCCACCGACGATCGGGCCGCCATTGCTGCCACCGTTGTTGTTGTTGAGACTGCCGGTGCTGCTGCTGTGGCTACCCGGCAGTACACCCGGATGGGGGGCCGGCGGTTGCAAACCACCGTAACTAGCGCACGCCCCTTGATGATTATTATTGTTGTTAATGTTACTAGTACTTTTAATACCACTGCTACTGGATGAGGAGGTGGAGGAAGAAGAAGAGGACGACGACGCGGATGACGCCGACGAGGACGAAGATGATGATGGAGTAGAAGATTTAGTCGCTTTACCTGGCAAAAACCGGAAAATCTTCTGAAGTTTGTCCACCGATTTCTGCTGACAGGAACCGCTCCCGCCTAAGCTCGGACCGGGAGCGGTCGCTGCCAGTCGACCACCGTCGGCCGGTCTTCCGATTGTCTTTGGGCCACCGTAGTAGCTGGCTAGATCGACCATTGAGTTGACGTGACCGGTACCGATACCGGCAGTCATGGTGGTACCGTGCGTCGTGATCCCACCCGTGGACTGATACTGTACGGGAACATCGCGAACGGTCTTATTCGGTGGGGCTTTTACGTACGTTCGAGGTATTTCCGATTGCTGGAATGAAACGGAAGAAGAAGGTAGAGGTCCCAAAACAATCGGTGGTTAATAAAAGTGATCACACGGTTGCACAAGAAATGAGGTTTTAGTTATAATGTTGAGAATTCCAGAACTTTATCGTTGTTGAATAAATATCTTCCTTTATCTTTTCTTATTCTCTGTATTTTGCTCTGTATCAATTTTCTAAATTCCATGCTCTTGTCTGCAGTATCACGTTCAAAACAAAAGAACTTCGATCGATAATATGCTAGCGTTCTGCTTCCATAACCCTTGTCATCAGCAATCCATTGCATCGACCATGTGCATTCCGATCAAATCCAATAACGGCGATGAAAGAACGTACGTTCTTCCCCTACTCCGGGTGGGGAACAAAGTACGAACCCGTTGGTAACAATGTTGTTTGGCCTAGTTTTAGCTTTCATACCCCCACCTTCCCGTACGCTTCACGATTCCTCCAACCGTAAAACAATAGTGTCCCGTGGGTTACATAAATGAAAATCCTCAACCCAATCCTGTGTCCCTCTGTGTCCTGTGGCGATACCGACCCCACAGTATCAGACTATTCGCGTAGCAAAACAGCTCAGGGACGTTAGGTTGGAGTGTGCTTTTTCCCATGCGAAAGTCCCGCTTTTCTGTCGCCTTTGGTAGCAATTTATGGTTCCCCCGTGGCTGAAGGAATGCACTTCAAGTGAAACAATCGCAAAACCAGGTCAAAAGCACACCAGAATATGTATGGGTTTTCCGCCCGACTTTCACAGGGCAGAGCTTAAGGACCTGACTGCTCTACGACCCGGACAACACATTTACTGGGTCAGATACTGGGTTTCTCCCTCCTGTTTAGAGAACCTGTAATAAGTTTCATCGAAAGGACGGAGACGTGGTAAGAACCTTGGGGGAGTCGGGTGGCATTAAAGAAGTTGTTCAGAATTTGCTATATCCCACCACTGCACGATGGTCACACGTTCCAGTGGAAAAGTTCCTTTCCCACCCAGCTAGCTGCCACACTTCTGCCACTTTCTACGCACGTCATTTCCTTCGTTGCAGCACACGGTATGTTACGGTGCGATACTTACAATCGCTACTGCACAGTTAACGTTTTGCTGGTGGGTTCGTCGTGGTTTGTCGAGCACGTGCATTGCTTTGCCGCGATGTCATGCGAACATGAAAGTGCGCGCACACATACCACCACTCACCACGGGTAATGCATCTCCGTTCGGCGTGATACGTGATGGTACCGTGTGCTGGTACGGATGGCGTTGAATGCAAACATCTTAGCAAACACACACACACCCGACGCACGCGTGAAGGATGATTAAATCATAAAGTGGTTGAAGTGATCTGACTAATGGTTTACGATCCCCGATCGCTCAACAGCTTACATTACTGCCTCCCGGACTGTACGTCGAATCGATTACTTGCGTGCGACCGGATGTCATATTGCGTGTATTATTGACAGTCGATTGAGTCATTGCTTGTACACGAATCGTGCAATTATTATGTAGTACACCTATCTCGTGTGTATAGAGACATTGCTCAACAACAAAATCATTGAAATGCTTTATTTCCCATGCTCAGTGGGTTTTTGTAATGTATTCCTCAGCCTGAAGGTATGCAATACAGTTTTTAATTGCCTATTTACCATCAGGGTCCTAAACCTATCGATCCTCTCAAAAAATTCTAATGCACTATAGTCTATAGCAGTGATGTCAAACTCATTCTGGTTTGCAAACACAAATTATACTGCGGGCCAAGATAAGTCGGAAGGGGAAGGAAATAAAATTCAACTGTTGTTTGGACTTCAAGAGGGATTCAACAGCGTGCTACTTAAGTGTAAACAAGTACACACACAATATATAAAAATTAATCCTCAATTTTCCAAGCTAGACCTCACCCAAGCCAGATCATAATCGATGTTCTCGTTGTTTTGACATGTCTGGTCTATAGCATAATAATACTTAAGTGATTGAAAGTTGCATACATTTAGGCGTTTAAAATCAAAGACACATATTTGATCAATTATTAGAAATTAAAATCAGTAGAATCTGATCAACTGTCTTTAGTTTTCATTGCCTGAACCTGAGTCCCTGAATAATAATTTTGCGATGCCGAATGATTAATTAATTATACAATGATGTAGCAGAATGCTATAACATATAAAACCAAAAACGACCCTTACCTGGCACGGTGTTCTTATTTGCAGATCTCGATCCGGTCCATATTCTCCGTCCGGCAGTGGCACATGGTAGGTGCAGTGCGGGAAGTTGGTGGTGATGGGATTAGTGGTACCGGTGCTACCGATGCTACTGCCACCGTACGAACTATTGCTGTAGTGAGTTTTGTAGTTGATGCTATTACTGCCACTGCTACCACCACCGCCACTACCACCTAGTGCGTTCGTTTGATGCGGAATGAGTAGATAGGATTGATTGTGGTTGCTCCGAAAGTTGCTACTGGTGCTGCTGCTCAGTATCAGATCGCTGCTAAACCTTAGGTGCTGATCCGTCGGTGACGTTTGCTGATGATACTGGTGATGGTGATGGCGGTGGTGGTTTTGCTGGTTGGATGGTTGATGCTGCTGCGGATGCTGTTGCTGCTGCTGATGTTGCTGCGATGGCTGCTGCTGTGTCTGCTGTTGGTGATGGAAGCCCGCCCGTTCATTCCTTATTGGTGGTGATCCGATGGAACCGCGGGCAGGAACGCCGAGCCGCTCCATCCCCGCGCAGCCCGGTGACTGTACCGATAGCATCTGTGAAACGAAAGAAAGCAAACGACACATCAGTTCCTACAGCTCCTTAAGGTGTGAAACGATTCATTTACAGACAGAGCACACAGCCGGAAGCAAAGAAAACAATTTAGTTGTCACGATTCGTGCCAAAACGGGAGCTGGAAAGTCTCGCCCAGCCCCCAGACAGCTACAGACAGACAACCCAAACAGGATTTGTTCTTCGGTTGCGCGTACATCACCATGCGAATTGTTTCGTTGTCCCGCCGTCACGATCGTCTGCGGAATGTGAAGTTGCATTGCTGAAGTTGCAAAATGCAAATGCCCACTGGCACCTCCACACGCGCGCACACACTCCCTCCCAACCCTATTCAAACAGTTTCAAAACCAAACGTAAATCGATCGAATAGGCGTGAGAGGCGGGGTGGGCAGTTTTTCGTTCTTTTTTCTTCGCACCTTCCCTACTATCAACCAACAAACTCTCGGAGTGTTTTTTTGGGGTGGTACGGGGGCAAATGTGTAACGCGGTAATAAACAAATTAATTAATTAATTGCCCAAGCTAATGGAATGCTAATTGATGGCATGAAGGTTCGTGGCCCGTCAGCGGCTTTGCAACCGATTTTGCCCGATGGCCAAAATTTTATTCCGTCCACCGTTTTTGTTTGGACTGGCGTGTCTGGAGGATGGGTGGTAGTAGTTGCACGGTGAACAATCAGATAGGGCAAGCGATAAAGTAATGACGATTTATGTGTCCAATTGCGGGTGACATTTTATTTTATGAATCCTACTGGAATTGAAAATCAATGCTGAACAAAGAATGGGGGGAAAAGATGCTTTAATTTTACCCTTAAGCCATTTTGGTAAAGCGAAAGTTCTATCAGAGCTTCCTTTCATTTGGGATCATTGGTAAAATTCTAAAAAAAAAACAACTTTGTATTATTAAAAAGGCAATAATGTTTAAAATAGCGGCCCTGCAGCATTATATTACAGCCATAATTCATTGCAGAAATGTTGCCTTTGTAGCTTGGTGTCATTTAAATCATGTGGTGGAATTCAAAACAGCGTTAAGCGAAAAATAGCATTGCGAGACAATACACAACAGGAAAAAAAGGAATTTAACACAGAGAAAAGAAGAACCGAATCAGTTTACTGACGCGCATCAAGCCATGGTAGAGGACACGGTGTTTGGTGAAAACCATTATACGGAGGCATTTAATCCTTTGAATAATGTGCTACAACAAGCAAGATGGCGCACAAGATGAAAGCAAAAATGAAAACTGGTTAACCCGAGAAATTGTGTCAAATGTCGGCAAGGGGAAATCAGATGAATTTTCGTGAGCCGATTATTACTGAACACATCGCTCCGAATGGTAATATTTCGCGCGCAGTAAGAAATTCGTAGAATCCGTGTTTTTAAACATATCTTTAAAACATTTCAACATCAAAATGTGCGTGCCGTTATCGTATCAGCGTGCTATATTGGCTTCAATTAAATTGCATTCGAAACAACCTGTTATTAATAACCGGTATGCATGTAAAACAATTCTCGCTCGCGCGCAATCAAACAAAAGCTTCTCTAATTGAACCAATATGTCGATGTCTCGATGGCTACGAAATGCAACATGCAACACAGTCCGACGCATGCAATTGGAAAGGCGACGAAATCAATTAAAACTCGACTCGAGCTTTCATCACACGCATGTGGGGGAAAGGCACAAACGCTAGTTTGCCATGGTAACATAATCACTTGTTGAACGTTTTGTTGAACATTGGCGGGTAACACACCAGTCACAACTCATCGACGCTGATAATGATGATGGTGAGCTTTGACGATCGCATTTTTTCCTAGGCTTTTGTGCAGCCTATTTCGTGCATGTAATGTACCATCATCTCCGTACGATTCGCCAGTCGGTCGGTGCACAATGACACGCATTGGAGGAAGCCTATGTTCGCTTCCGAAGAAATCACTAATTACAACGTACCGGGTTTGGGGAGCAAAAAAAAAACTAAAAGCCCTTCCCCATCCTCTTGTACGATCGTTCACAGCTAATGTTGCTGTGATGCACACCACGCACATCGTCTCGAATTGGTGCTGCAAATGTGCATTGAAATTGTACGTGAAGGCGCGCTTCTCGGTTTCATTTTGGATTCATCCGGAACAGCAAAAAGCAGATGGACAATTCAAGGCAAAACACACCATTAGTGCCTGGTGTTTCTCGTCCCCCTTTTCCTCCCCCCCGTTCGTGACTGTCCTTCATCATACCGCTGATTATGCTGATTACTCTCAATTGGGTTTGATAGTGGAATTGGTTCAATGTTGCCATTTCTCAGGAAGAAGCCACACATTCGCGCAGATAAAATTGAATTTCATGGCAGCAACGCCAGACCCACCTTTCCCCCACAAACACACCAACTTCCTGCCCCTCCCTCCAACTGCAAGGGAAGAAGATCGGAGCGAGGGGGGAAAACAAGAATCCCATATGATCGCATTGCATTCGGTTGATGTTGTCGATGGAGAAGGAGAGCTGACAGAGGGGTCGAGGATCCGTAACAAACGGTACAATCGTAACCGAGCAAGCAACTGAAGGAGAAAGAAGCAAACACCGCGACGAAAACGGTGAAGGTGATCTATGAAATTCGATGCTCCGGTTTGATCGTCAGACAAAGAGGGTGA
>CM028127.1:10381256-10419409 GCA_016254315.1 Anopheles parensis
CCCGCGGTTGCTGCAAGTGCGTATTACTTGCTCGTCGACAGCTTACGGCTACCGGTTTACGGTGATTTGCGAAGGTTCAGTGGAGGGGAAAATTTTACCTAGACCCGGTTCAAGCAACTCAGGTGCTTTATAGCGACACAACCATTCCTCCAACTGCACTTGGCACAGGCAAGTATAAGCACAGGAGAACAACAGTTGAGCACATATGACTAATCAATTTAGCAGACGACACTATACATTTTTTAAACAAATCGTTTTTAACCCCGTCACTACACGCTTAGAAATTGTCTTGTTTGCGTTCCTTAGCTTTTTTTTGGGCAATTTAGCAAAATTTATAAATTAATTTTTTTTAATGCGAATTTGTTGAAATAAGTTTATTTTAACTCAAATAATGGTTTAAATAAAAGAAGAATGAAAAATAATTTATAAATTTGACATATTTTAATGAAAGTATGTTACAATACGTTTCTTTTCACTCAAATATTGTTTTAAATTGAAAAAAGAATAAACAAATAAAAAAATTCTAAAAATTTGAAAATTTCTTAAGGCTATAGCTTTACCATTTTTTTGGGAAAATTTATCAAAATTTATAAATTGATGTATTTTAATGCAAATTTGTTAAAATAAGTTCCTTTTCACTCAAATTATTCTTTAAATACAAAAAAGAATGAAAAACATAACAAAATAAAAAAAAACTAAAAAAACCGACTAATATTGGATCCCGATTGTATTTTGCTTTTTAATGAAATTCTTTCACTTCGAACTTCCGTGCTGCTTGGGGGGCGGTCCGGAAGGGGTTTGATCCCCGATCCTGCCGTGTGGACCGGCGCCGTTTATCACACACAGCACCGGGTGAACATGAATAACATTTATTCCAAATCACTGAACAATTTGTCTTACAAAAATGTCCTAAAAATTCGCATAGAACACCAAATGAACAATATTCTATCAATATAGCCCACAGTTTTCTGCTTTTAAGCTACGAATTCGATTTTATCTATTGTAGAGTCGCTATAAAATTCGTTATCGAAAAAGAAAAGATTTCAAAATTATTCTGACATTGTAGTTTGCATGGCATCACCCCTATTAGTATGCAAGGTTTGTCGGTGACCTTCATCGTTTTTTTTTTCGTTTGTTATTGAGATTTTTCATGCAACGTTGTTACCAAAAAGTGGAAAAAAGCAAAGGGACACAAAACGGTGACCAGCGTCGTCCCACAGTTTGACAAACGGCACAATGATGCATTTTCGTGTACATCGTTCGGCTGGGCCACTATCGTACTGATTCTAGTTAGTGCTGTCAGTTTATCTTTCAGACAAATCAGTCATCCCCCAAACCGGACACGACACGACACAGAGCACAACAGGGCGTTCTTGTTCGAAGGCAGAACGAAACGCACAGAGCTCTCACCCCAAAAGATGCAATCGTTATTTGCAATGATTTTTCTTCTTCTCAGCGTCAGGAAGGAAGAATACCCAAAATCCTGCCAGCCCCCGGTACGATCGTCAGAATCGAACACAAAAAAAAAGATAAATAAAAGGAGACACGAAAAGCAAACATACAATTCGACCCGAAACAGACGAAATGTTTCGACGAGTGTGTCCGTCTACAACGACTTCGTCGTCGTCGTCGTCATCGTCGTCATCGTCTGGACAGCCACTTGATGGAAGTGTTGCAGCAGGCAGTACACCACACGGTGCAACGTGGTTGAACCGCACGACGGGTTTTCGGGAAGTTTGCGGCAAGCGAAGCAGCAACAGCCGCCCCCCTCCCCCGTTTGGCGGTCATGTCTGCCAACGGAACGTGCTAAAATGACCGAATCGTGCTGAATTGCACATGCAGATGGCCAACAACGTCGCAGCACGAGGTGTCTGTACACCGTTTGCCTGTCCTGCATGCGCACTTTCGCACTGGTCATCAACCCCTTTCGTTTTGCACTGACTTTTGCGGTTCTCCCAAGAAGCGCTACGTCCCTCGGGCCCCGGACCCGTTGGTGTGTATTGGCTTTGCGCACATATTTGGGGATGTGTTCTCGGCTAGGCTTGGACGCGAAGTTGCAGGGAAGTTGCTTGCTTTTCGACTGACAAAGCGCAAATTTAAACCCCAGACACTAGGCTCTCCTACCACAAAATGCTCCATTCAACGATTTGCCTCCTGCCGAAAAAGCGGGTGGTGCGCGGCCATTTCACACAGTGCCAGACAGAGTTTTTGAGTCAATAAACATGCAACTTTTATTGTTGCTATTCGTTCGATATACGTATTTTTTGCCGCTAGCACGTTCTTCTGCGAGATGGTTGCCATGCTTGAGAACTACACCACAGACGAGAGAGGTCGAGGAAAAAAACTACAACGAGACACCACAAAACCACAAAACATGACATTTTCGTTGTTTCAATAGTCGGTCAGACCATTCAAGGTTCATGTACACGAGAGGAAAACAATTCGTCTCAATGATGAGCAAGCTGCAATAATTCATAAAATATAGTTTAGTAACAACAAGATTAAATACAATGCAGATCAGTGATTAATTAAGTTGCAGTAATAAATTCTTCAACAATTATTCCCCTTAAGTTGTACGATTAGATAAAAGGCAGACCAGTGAAGAAGATCAACCCCAGAGCTGACGTACATTAAACTGGCACGAAGATTTATCGACGACCACACACTATTGGCAGGCACGACAAACGGAATTGCACAAACAAACCACCACAAACCGGAACGCAACGGAAAACGAACTTGATAAAAATAAATGGCAAATCATACAGCCAGTTTAACAAGCGGCTCTTAACGAGACTGGAGAAGCAAAAAAATGGGTCTGAAACGATTCATCCAACTCGATCTTTAGCGATTGAATGCGAGGCAGGCTCGACCATCGTGTTCGGTCACAAGTGTGATGTATCGTGTTCCAGCGAACCTGTCGGGTTTTTGCACGTTTTTCCACGTTTGCGATTGCGCTCGTGTGCGCTGGTGTGATCGATGATCGTGTCTCTATAACCTGGTGAAGGGGTAGGAAAGCGTGCGGGATGGGGGATGTGCAACATGCACAAATAAACATGTTCCGGAAAGCAGACGGGTGGGTATGGGAACATGATACCAACAAGGCGCCCACCTGCCGGCCCAAAAACGAGGATCATCCCGGCGAACACCGGCAGTGGGTGTTGCAGCATCGCGATCACAATAACGTCTCTATTTCGTGGACAGATTTTATAGCAGTTTTTTGATTTTTTTTCTGGTGTGAGATGAGCTTCACAAACCGGTCAGGGGAAGGTCATATATAGCGGGCGCAGGTAAAGCGCAACACAGGTTGACAGTGAGCGATGATTTTATTCAGAATAAATGGCTCACATTTACATTGCTGAAACATACTTCCTTGATCGTGTTGCGTAAATTGGGAACAGATTAACTCGGGAATTCGAAAAGAAAAAAATATAATATACATTACTATATATTGCATCAATGAATTACATCGACTGTAAGTTGATTTAGATTTTTCTTACTAAAGAAAATATCAATTCAGAAACAGATTTCTTGTTTCACATTATTTTCACTGAAAAGCTTTTATATATTTACTATAAAAAAGTAAAATATAAAATAGATTAAATATCTAATACTAAATAAAAAAGTTAGCTGGTTTAATAGATCGAGCAACTATAATTGTAATATCGTTTCTTGTAATCAATAATGAACTTGTTATTAATATCCCAAAATAAAAAAAAAACAATCAAATAAAGTAAAGCTATCGTGCTTAACCCTTTTAGCGAAAAGCTAACTGCAATCCCTATCCTTGACCCAGTAACGTCCATCAACCAAGTCGACAAACAATCGTCCCTTTTCACCCGGCGCTGATCATGGAGACGCCTGGTTGATGAAAAGCATCACCACCACCATGCACCATGTCATTCAGTTTGTCGCCACTAAACGGGACAACCCACACACGTTGCATCAGCGTTCAATCACACCCAACCGGGTCCAAGAAATGAAGTGAGAAAATAAACCCACCAACAAGGAAAGCAAAAAGTGGAAAGTTGTCTTCTTCAGTCTCGCTTCCCCTTTACTTCCCCCTCCGTTTTGCGTGCCGATGAGTTTCAAGCCGATATTTGTGATGGGAACAAGAAGAGAACTCACCCATTCGGGTTGCACCGTAAAGCGATTTATTTATTATTCAACCACCCATCAAAATACTGCCATCGTTTTTAATGCGAGCAATTAAAATTAGCCTTTTGCCATCGTTGCACGCTCGGCCAATGGTTTGTCACTCGATTATTGCATCCACAGCGCACGCACCGCACCATCGCGGTCAAAGCAAAAGGGCAGAAAGAAGGGTGATGGTGATGGTGGAAATGCATTTTTTGCTTGTTATTCTGTGCTTGAGACTTTCGCTTTCGCTTGGAAATAAACACACCACTAGTGACCTGCTTTAATATGTTTATTTATTTATGTTTTTTTGTTCTACTTTTTTTGTACTGTCACACCCATCCCCAACGAAGAAGGAATGGTGTTATTCGATAAACGGAACGTTGCTGTGAGAAAACTGTCCAACGTTGTGTATTTATATTTTTTTGTTTGAAATCGTCGAGTTGTTCATAACTTAGTCAACTATCATCGAAGTTCCCAGAAGCATGTCCACGCCAGTGTCCACAGTTTGTGGCGTACCCACGTGTTCATGGGCTAGTTCCGTGGGACGGCATTTTGTTTGGGCAGGGTTTGTTTTGGTGAAATTGTTGACTATGAAATTTGCTCGATAAACCGCACAACCATTGGGAAAGCGACCGGAGGGAAATATGACGCCAAATGGGTCGTGGTGTCGGTTTGTGCTGTCCAGCGTCTGAACAACTAAAGCGCAATAACTTTCCCAGAAGCAAGTGAAAGAAAAAAAAGTGCATTGTGATGCATTTCTACATTCACCAGTTGATTAACTAATGAAAGTTTTCACTTGCCAGACTTATGTCCATTATAATCGTGTAAGTTATTGAAGAAGTGCATCAAGAATTTAGTCTCATCCACACATCTCTATTTTGTTGAAGCAAGTTATCCAATTTCAATGTCTAATCAAAAGCTTCTGTTTCAAAATTGATTAGGTTTTGTTCACAACAAAGGAGTCTGCTCCTTGACAACGGTTGATTTATTGATGTTTGCCCAACTTTCCTTGCACACATCAGTCCATTAGAACTTGAGTGTTGATCTTTTCAATATCATCAAGTCTATCGTATTTGTCGCGATTTATTCACCGAGAGAATGGATCTTTTTCATTATATCTGGACGGTTTTAATAACCCTCCAACTAATCGCCGGTGAGACAGAACATCACCTGAGCTCAATATTTCTTTCGGGTGAGTATACCAATTACTGTCAGCTACAATGTCCCGGCACACCGAAACACACACTTTGCGAAACAGTAAGTCCGACTGATGTTGTTCCGAGTTTCGAGTTGCTGAGCTCATTTCTAAATATTTCCTTCTAGCCTTCCGAGCCTAACAGATCTTTGGAACAGTGTGAAAACTTCCAGCAACTACTCGAAAGTTCTGAGCTGTTGGCGAACCTGCTGAACGCACACAATGGTGTCCGCAACAGGTATGCGTTGCGACGCTCAATAACCAACATGAAGAAGCTTGTGTGGGATAATGAACTGGCCCACATGGCTCGGTTACATCTTGCCTCCTGTCAACGGTACCAGTTCGATCCCTGTACACTGCTCGACAACCCCAACATTTACAGCCGGGATTATCGAAATGTGCGTCAAAGCAAGGCGTTCGTCATCGAGCGTTACCTCCCCAAGTACTACGCTATCGATGTCCTACGCAGCTGGTACCTGCAGAAGGCTGAGACACCGTCCCCAAAGGTGACGGGCGACCATCAGCTGCAGCAAGTTGCGCTGAACAATTTCACCCTGTTAACCTGGGCCAGTCTCGAGCGGGTGGGATGTGCCGCGGCCAAGTACCGCGATGGATTCCAGCTGGTGTGCAACTACTTTCCCTTCTACTCGCTCGTCGAATCGAGCGCGGAGCTTGGCCCACCGGCAACCCGATGCCCACGGACATTTCCACTGCGTAGTAAAATCTTCGATGGACTGTGTACGTTCGAGATGGACGCTGGAGTGCGTTGGAAGTCGTCGAGCCTGGCAATGCTTCCGTTAATGCTACTCTGTCTGTGGCGAACGGTGGATGGCGGGGTAAGCATCTAGTGCATCATACTTACGGGTACCGGCAGGTGGTTCAAGTTGGCGTTTAGAGGAGCAAGATCGTCGGCGATGAACTGGATCGGCAGCGTCAGCGCTTCGGTGGTTACTCGCGTGGTGGTCGTCGCGCGCAGACAGCGAAACACTCCGAACAAACCGAGCACCAAGGCGCAAATCACTGAGAATGACACCAAGCCGTAGATATAACCTGAAACGGGAGAAAATTAGGAATGAAAATTAATAAATTTGCGAATGCGAAACTATTCTAAGTGTTAAGGTAATGATTTTGAAGTGATTTTAATTCAATTATTAACTTGTACTAAAAGTGTACTAAAAAGTTGCCATAATTCCAAAAAATGGGTCAATTTGAGCATCATACCACAGTTTATAAATATAAAACGTAAAATTTTAGTTTTATATACTGATATTATAAATTATATGCAGCAATATGGTCTGAATATTGGATTTTAGTACATTCAGTACTGATTTATTCCTACTTCATCTCACATATCGCCCTTAATGACCTTCGCAGCGTCCCCGGGGGCGATACTAAACGGTAGACAAGACCATTTAAAGCTTTATGTTCGATGTCCGATAAAGGAGAGCCCGATAATGGTGACCCCATCGATGAAACAGATACAACTTTGTCGGCTGCTGCGTTGACGACTATCGTAGCTGCGTGGCCAGCGTGAAACAAATTGATACCTATCTCACGCACACGTTACAGGGGGGCAAAATGATCAACTAATAGCAACCAACTACCGGCGACCTTAGAATTGTTGGCGGAGCTAGTAACAGCCCGTCGGTCTTACCAGTGCGACATCATCCAGCGATCACACCGTGCGGTCAAGCGAACCCAAAATTAACACACCATCGCCCTCGCCGTCTCCCAACAACATTCAACCCCTCGTCCCAGCATCGATACGCAACCGATCGCCAACATGAGCCACACCATCATTATCATCAGGGCCGGTACTAATCGGTTTTGTCTGTGGCGTGCTACGATTTCTAATGGCCGCCCGTCTGTTTCCTTTCGGTTATTTATTCGTGTATAAGTGTGTTTCGGGGGAGGATTTCTCTTCCGTTCCTACCTTCCTCTTCGCCAGCTTTTTTATTTGCCACCCCTATATCTAGCTACCGTGCATCGGATGCCTTCACACATGGCGTAGGCTGGAAGTGATAGTGAACCGAGACAACATCGCACTGCACATCAACCAGACATCATCAAAAAAAAAAAATGAAACAAAACAAAAAGTATTGAGGATCGTCTCGTCATTCGTCCATTCGAATGGTAGTTGCAATCGAATGAATGTGCATCATTTGCCATCCACGTCCCCCGTGTGCCGTTCCTTTCCCTTCCCATGCGCTTCATGTCGGGAACTCGTCCATGATGCACACGACCGTAATTATCATTCCGACGTGAAGTGTTGATTGTGCTTTTCGTGCTTTTTTTTGCTGTGTCTTGTTGGTGTCTGGTTGCAGCTACTGGGCTGCTACTGGCCGGACTGGAATTGTTTCCATTCGGCTCTGCCCATGTCTGTCCTCTAAGATCACCCACCAACACCCCGTGGTACGCGCGGATTCCGTTTACAGCGGCCCACCAAAACGCAACTCGTCAACAGAAACTGCATTCAAGCGGATGTTTTATATTGCGATGTAAACGATCGAAAATCGACCTCGGGTTGAAGGTAATCGGGAGCAAAAGGAGTGCAGAGGCACACGCCCACACCACCACCGGCCTTTTATCTCATATATCCTTACCATAAGAAGAGACATAAAACCAACGACAAATCGTTCACTGCAGGCTGGGGAAGCACATTATAAGCCCCGTTTTGTACGTCTGCCGCATTTAAACGATCGTATCAAGTTGCGGTTCAAGCAATTGGAGAAGGTGGTAAAGGTTGATAAGATAAGGTGTGCGCATGCTGCCTTTTTTGTATTTGAAAGCTCACACTCACACCGAACAGGAAGATGAAAAAGGTAGACGAAGTCTTTTTGTGAATTCTTTAAACAAATTTTTGGTTTATCCTTCAGTTTTTGTTGATTATAAATAAAGTTGAATTTATTTACTGTAAGTTTAACAACCTTGTACATATTAACTCGAAACTAAAGCGTTACTAAGCAATGAGTCAGATGACGTACACGTGACGTAAATCGTAGATAAATAGTGACTAAACGCCCGAGGCCACGTCGGACTGGACGGGTTGCGGAAATACTTTACTGGGAACTCCACATTAGCAGACGAAAGTTTACATTGGCAACGTAATGGTTTACGTACACAGTACTGCGGTGCTTATCATCCACTTCTATTATCGACTGTCTGATGACGTTTGTAGCCGATTCATGTCGAACAATCGGTTATCATCGGTGTTTATCGGTGAGTAGAGAAATGTTAAACACGTGTACGTTATTACTTAAAGCTAAATGTTAATTTAAAATACCAATATTATTATAATAAGATTACAATAATCCATCATATCTCCCTCAACATATACTCTTCTAAATTAATTTCCGTAAGTAAAACGGTTAAGGGCAATTCAACCACGAGGAAACTTGTTTTTATCACAAAAAACACGTCCTTTGAAACCCCTATTCAGTAATCGACAAGGCGCACACATTTCAATAGAATCCAATCACATTTTACGCCAACAAAAAAACAGACCACTCATCCCTTTCCGAAAAAAAAGTCGAGCGAAATATTTGAATGATATTAATGCCTCACCTTTTCTGCATTCCCACCTGTGTTTCGTCGATAATCCAAAACCAAACTCACCCCCTTTAACCATATCACTTTGCTAACGTACACTCCAGACATACACCAAACAGACGCTTTTTCAAAGTAAAAAAACCTCATTTTCGTTTTGAGGTTTTCTTCATTAATTTTTAGGTCGCCATGGTATCGTTCGTTTGCCGGGTTATCTTCTCGAAAGAGCTGGTACACACTCCTTTTGCCAAAAGTTCACTGTCACTGTCAGCTGCTGGAGAGGATTCAATTTATTTTCGAATTATCCGACAAGCGACAAGGACGCACCATACAACGGCCTGTTCAACACGACAATGGTGAACGTCGCCTGTTCGTTGCATCCAGCCAAAGCAGAAAGAATGCACACCAAAGACACATCGAAAATCGACGAGCGCACAATAAAACCGGTGCAGGATGTATCAATCTTACCGCGAGTTGGCGAGTTGATGTTTGGCATTTGGTGCAACATCCGGCGACGGTTTTGTGTGGGTGTCTACCAAACACGTTCGGGGCAGATTTTTGAACCCATCTCACGAGCCGTGCTTGTTAAACCAAATATTCAAATTTCTAACGTTTATCGGCCTATTGGTGAGCGGATCGTCGAGAAGGATTAAATTAATTGTCCGTCGTTAAAGTCGAACTGATACAAATTGCCCCCGAGAAGCTGCGACACTCGTAAGACTTAGCCGATTGAGCAGTGGAGTAGGTGGAAAATGGAACATAAAATGGCAACCCAAGCCAAAGCAGCTCAACCGTCAGAAGGTGCACTTTATAGCGCAATTTTAAACTGTCATTCTTTTTCATCGTTTCTAACCGGACACGAACACTCTCATTGCTAAATCTTTGCAAACGATCGTTTCGAAAGTCGATAGATGGCAGATATTAAAGCGATGGTATTCTTCCTTGTATCAAGCTTCTGCTCAACCATTCCCTGCCTTTTTTGTGTACGGCCTGACAATTGATTTGCTTGGGTTCGAAAAAAAAAACTAACAACAAGAAACAAAATCCTTGGAGGATGCAATGATGCGCATGCGCTTCTGAATCCCCACAGCAGAACGGCCTATGAATAAAATTCGCCTCACATTTAGACAGCTTTTTTATCGACTTCCTTCTTTCCTTCACTCGTATGGCTGGAGAAAAATGAAACTCACAACGGCAAGAAAAAAAACCCTGACCTCCCGCAAAAAACTGCTTGAGGCGGTTGGCGAAGAAATGCGCGCGTTCTACTGCTGCTGCTGCTGCTGCTGCTGGTCCCGACGATGTACACATAAAACCTTCGAAGCGCATCGAGCTGTGCGTCCTTGTGGGACACAATCCCCCGTCACGTGGTGGCTCCCTGATCATCCTTCCTATCTTTGCATCTTTATTGCCATTTTCCCATCTCCCGCCCGTCGATGCCGAGGTCCCCCTTTGGGAACGACGAGTGGAGTGCAAAATCCATTTGCACCATCATTTTGTCCTTCTTCTCATCACGAACGCAACCCTACACAAACCATCCCCGGGAACATTGATGGTGAAAAGCGCAGATGAGCGCACCAAAAACACACACACTGCTAGAGAGAGAGACGCGAAAAGCATAACGAATGCCAACCTCAAAACGATACCGGCGATAGAAAACCGTGGCTAGACCCGTGGCTGCTCCAAGGGTGGGATTGTGTGGTACGGGGTTTGATGGGGGTGGATTATGCGGCGGGTAAAAAAATCGATATTTAGGTCGCGAAACTTTTCTTCCCTGACAGACGCGCCACGATAGCGACAGTGACGGAGCAAACGAGTGTTTTGGCTGTGAAAAAAAAAATCTCCAGCAAAGACGACAATCGAACGCAACGATTTATCTTTCAAAAAAGGCTCAGTTCAAAGCGACAGGTTTTATATAACTATCTGAAGTGATGGTTTTTTATTTCTAACATTGGTATCATAGGACATATTTAAATAAATATAACAATTACAAAGAGCATAATTTGAAAAATAATATCAATTGACTTTAAATTATTTTTTAAAAATATTTTTGATTATTAAAAAATGTTTAATAATCACTATAAAAACTATTTTTAAAAAATCAACAATATATGATTGAATAAAAAGTTTGCCAACAATTATTTACTATAATTTAGAATTTTTTAATTTAACGTTTTATTGAAAGCAAAAATGGACTTAATGTATTAATGTATGTAATGAAAGGTATTATTTTTTTATTAGATAGAAACACCATTTATTGTTGAACGTTCTTGTTGAAACAAACAAAAATTAATCCTCTTTTCTAAATCAAATTTCTAAGTTCTACTTTCCGCGTTGGTTCAATAAAACTGTTTTGGCGCCCAAAGTTATGCAAAATACATCACTTTTCAGTTCACTAATTTCATAATCTTTTCCGTTAGGAGGAGAAAAAAAAACCATTATCTAGATTGGATTATGTAGATTTTGCTATTTAACTTCATCGTGAGGATTTCGATCATCAGTCATCAATATTTGACAATTATTTTACGCTACCCAATCCATCATCGCACTCATTATTCCGCACTAATGCAATTGCTCTCCACTGAGACCGCAATGTACACCAGCAGTCCGGTCTCGGCGCAACGGAACTAGGCGAACAGAGGGAGGGAGGAAACCGAAACGACGTGTCTCATTCATTCGTTTTTTATTACCTAACACACAAACCACCCCCGAACTTCCAAATGCCGCCCACCACACACACACACACGATTGGACCAATCTGTTGGTCGGTCACATTTTGAAGGGCAGACAGACAGCCAGTCAGTCAGCCCAGCCAGCCAGCCAATCGAGCCGCGGCCAGACAGCCAGACAGACGGACAAACCGAGGACATTTTCGACACTTCCGTCTATTCGTGGCCAAACACACAACAGCCCGGGGTCCGGGTTGCATGCATTTAAGCAGTTCCTCATCTGGTCTCGGTCGAAACTGAGCGAATCAACCCATTGCCAAATAGCACAGCATTGCATACTCTCACACACCATTATCTGAAGCACACACGAACACACGGATTTATGTCGGGTCGTTTTTGGGGGCCAACGATGCCGCTTAGGGGGGCATAAACAGAAGAAAAAACCCTCTAAAAAAGGGAATATTCAATACAAAAAAAGCGTTAGACACGAACCCCTTCGCACACTTTTTGCTAGCTTTTTTGCATGTACCATTGCCATTTGTACTACAAAATGATGAGCAACTGATGGGATGGAACAAGTGGGAAAACACCGTTCTCGTACAGCTTGAAAAAAAAAATCCAACCAACAACAGAAAAATAGAAATGCAGGCCGCGAATACGTGTGTGTCTGTAAACGTTTCTCTCCTTTTGGGATTGTGAATGTGCTTTTATTATTATTGGTTCATGGCCACCGGCTACAGATCTCGACCAACCGGCCACATAACAATCACGACGATCAGCATCATTGCCCAAGCATCGGGTGTGGCGAGAGATTGAGAATTTGCCAAAAGCGAAGGAAATGAAATCTAATAAAAAATAACAAATTCTCCAACACACAAATCTCTAGCACCCGGCTACGTCGTATCCTCGGCTCACTGTCTATCCTTTCCGGCACCGATTTTTGCTATTGTCCCGGATGTCCAGAGGCAACAACAAAAAAAACCAAAGATTCACTCCCTCTTTCTCTCTCTCTCTCTCTCTCTCTCTCTCGCGAGGTTGAAATGGGGAGTACCGGAATGGTGCCGCGGAATAAATCTGTCGAACTGTCGCAAGTCGACCGGAAAGATGGCTGGCCGGAACGGACAGGAGCAAAAACTGTCGTTTGTTATTTTGCGAACGACGACATGTAGGGCGTACTTTGAGTAGGGACCGCTGATTTCCGGCAGCAGTACAACCGTGTCACCCATATACAAAAAGTCCTGAGTTTATCGAGAAAAATAAATTAAACAAATAGATTATGGAAGAACATTTCAAACAAATTTTAAATAAATTAAAGCAAATAGAAAAAGGTTTCTACCTGTAAAATGAATTTGTGCATTTGAATACAAAAAAAAAATTTTTTACTAAAATACGAGCAAGAAAAAGTTTGAGGAGGTTGCATAAAAAAAACTAAATAAAATAGATGTACAATACAAAAATATGAATTCCCAATATTTTTAAAACAAGTTTTTCCATTACAAAAAAGTCTTATACTCCCTCTAAATGTGTCAGATCTGTTGGATCATGAGCAAATAAACCACAGACGATGTCGCGTAACGGCTGTTTGGACAAACCGCTTTGCGTATCTATAGCGTATGGGGAAGTGTTGCGCTTCCCAAAATCGAGTTCGATGAATGAATTTTAAATTATGCCATACATTAGACGCTCATAAGCTTTCCAGCCGTTTGGCGATCGAATCATCCGAATCGATCACTCCTGATTTATGGAATGAGTGTGTGGAAGTTTAGAGTTTTGCGTAAACACACACAGAAACTAATGTCCCAATAAAATGTTTCCCGAAAAACCAACGAAGGTGCGTTTGGATAGTTTGGAAGCGATGGTGAACTCCGATTAATCCGCTACCCTCTAGCCGTTGTATAATCGCTGATCGTAGCTTCGTATGGCACATACGCCAACACGATCGCAACATCGATCGTTGCTTCATCAACTTCCGAACTCCAACCGTGAAGGGTGAATGACTCGTCGATGTTCGGCATCGTTTCTATTCCACGCATTTGCAAAGCAACGAACCACACCACGATTCGGGGTGGCAAATTTTTATGCGCAAAAAAAAAACAGAATTTGCGAACGAAACCATCATAGTCAACACTAACACACGTGCAGAACTATGGTTGATAGTGTTGGCCATTTACTATCCGGTTCGACCAAAACGGATTTGAAATCAACTTGCCCTGCGCTCATCGGACGATCTGGCGGGGAGGGCGAATCTTCGCGGATCTCACATCACACATTATTCTCTCCACTGAACAGGAACACGTGGACGAGGTAGACGACGTAGTGCAAAAAAAAACGGGTGATAGATAGGGAAGCGGTGGCCACCTTTTTTTTGCAGCATAGCATTACAAATGAGCATCAACGGCACAAACAAAAAGAATAATAGCAACAATACTCCCGACTAGCGAATTGAATGGGAATAGCAAAACTGGTGGAGTATTGCAGTAAAAGCACGAAAGAAAAAAAACAAGATAGAAGTCAAGAACCGTGACCGAAACCCCGTGGCCTTCTCTGCCCCGTATTTCTAGGAGGCGCGTTTCATCACGGCGGGGGACACGCCACACTAGAGCCTAGGCCTCCCTCTAGTAGACTGGCAACGGCACGCTGGCAACGATCGACGACACGTTTCGTACGAGAGTGGCGTCGTTACCGTGAGCGTGAGCCCCTGTGCCTGTGTCTCGTTTTGCGGCGCATAAAAGAAAAGAGGCTTATGTTACTCTTTTTGGTGTTTCGCTGATTGCGATTTTGGCTATCGCATAAAATAAAAGCCGCAAACGTAAGCATAACAAAAAGCAAGAAGAAATGACTTTACCATCACATGCCCCGGCACTTTAGATTTAGAAAGAATACACACATTGGGAACGTTGGTGTGTGCATAGCTTATACACATGAAACTGAGATCATGCTAAAAAAAATGAAGAAAAACGAAATTCAAGTATTAAAAGAAAAGACTTGAAACTCTATGTTTGAAATAGATAGTCAAACTTCATATTGAAAGACAATATGGGAAGGTATTTTATCAGAAAGTTTTGTTCAAACGCAGCGAACCCGGCAGGTTCGGAAGGAAATTCCCATCACTAGTGTTGAGAAACGACTCTCTTTTATTTGATTTATTTAAACTGGTCCCCAAAAATCCCAAATATTAGAACTCTAAAGCATAACATCAAACATTGAGAAGTTTATTTTACAAAATCTGAAAATGATTAAAAAATCATGAAATCATTAGTAGATCCACAAAAACTGAATAACCGAGCATAAAACGTAGTACTCCCCGCGGAGTTCGTGTTGAATGAAAGAAAAAAAATGAAAACTCCATCATTTCCACAAACCTAAAACAATCTACCAAAATACACCTTCGTCTGGTTTTGGAACCTAAAAATTGCCAAAGGGTATGCCCGCTTAAGATGCTGTTTGTGTGCGCACGAAAAGCGAAACAACGAAACAGCCCAACACGCAATCAAACACATGATGCCGCATGCGCAGATGTTGTAGAAATGACAACGGCCAAAAACCCTTCGCAACAATGTCGTCGCAGAATGGGGTAAACCTCCGTCCGACAGCCGCCCCACAAAAGTAGGATGTGAAAAAAAGGTCTCGGAGAAGGAAAAAAACAGAAATCAAAATGATTGCAACAACCAGCCTCCATCTCTGGGGTCTGAAAGAGTCGTTCCTCAAAAAAAAAAACTCGCGAAAACCAAATGAGAGAAAATGACACGAGAAATCAGTCAGTGACCGTTTTATTGGATAATCGCGGATGCCCTGGAGTAGTGAGTGCGTTTTTTTTCTCCTTTTCTTCCCCACTTTGCAGTTGCCCAATTTCGCCCAAACTAAGTGCAACGTTGGGCCGAGATTCGCGAATTTGTGCGGTTCGTGTGTGATTTCATTCGTCTCATTGTCGGTTCGCTTTCGTCAATCAGCTTTACATTTGGAGGTCTGAAACGAAGTAAAAAAAGCGAAATTGGCAGCAGCATACTTTGGTGAGGTTCATTCCCGTACACCGTACAAACGAGATTGGGGATTAAAAAATGATGATAATTCGCTTGAAGGTGCCAGCAAAATTGGACACTAGATGCAACTGCGACCGGACATGCAAGTGCGACATTGCCGTTTGCAGATGGTGGCGTGCAGTTTGCCAGTAGATCGGTGAAGAAATGTTGTCTGCGAGGTGATTCCCCTCTTCACTTGGCCGACCGTGAACTCCACAAACCACAAGAAATTGGAGCCGAAAAAAACCGCCTCAACACACCGGTCGTCTACGTACAATTGCCATGGTTTTCGAGGCTGTGGTAACGAGTTTAATTGGATAAATGCAGTTTTTCGGCTGGAGCTTTGGAGGAGCTTCGGCTGTTTCGTTCATTATTCACTTATGCAATAACCTGCGGTGTGTCTCGACTGTCCCCTACTCGGTGAAGTTCAATGTTTGCGTCTAGTGAGGCGAACAAACCGAAATTTACGTAGTATTTAGGGAGCCCCAATTGATCAGTGCATTATGCAACTTGATTAAGTGCTTTAAGTGATATGGTGAAGGAGTTTGAGGCTAAATTTCGTTAATTAGATGAAAATGATTCAATGAAACATTTCAAATCATTTCTCAATCGTCAGATTATATGTATTACTTTTCCCTCTTCTGTTGAGAAACAAACCCCACCAGGAGATCTTCTGAGATTTGTAGGATTTTTGAGTTTCTGAGTAAGTAAGAGATCTCTGGGATTTCTGAGTTTTATTCACTTTATTTACAATCTGAAATGGGTATTGGTACCGTGTCTGTCGTGTGAAGATCTGTCTATCGGTCTCTGTCTTTCTTAAATATTAAGTGACGGCTTATGTTAATGAAAGCATAATTTACGATGTACTTAACCAAAAATTAAACTTTAAAATCATTCATTTAAAGATCACCTTGCCAATTTTACTTTTGTGCAACCCACCCGCTTAGCTGCATCGCGGAGCAGTAGTAAATCATGCATCTAAATCACAAACCCATATTTAAAGACTCGAGACACTGAAACTGGTTTTGAGTTCGCACAAGCATACTTAATTAGCTGCATCCTGGATGATAATTTCCTAACGAGCTGGTTTATGGAAGAATTGAAGTTTAACAAGCTACGATCGATGGTTCGTTTCGGCTGGTTGTTAACAGCATATTATTTAAGCAGCAGGTGACAATTTTAGAGCCTTTAGAGCTTGGATGAAGATAAAGAAACAAAGTATGAACGAATGCACAATCTCAAACACTCTGATTGCAAACTTTTTTAAGAACAGTGAGAAATATTTTTCTGAAATACACCTTCATACGAAGAGATACTATTTCTCCCTCAGTTAAAAGAGGCTGGATTAATACAGCATTCTCGTTTCAATTTTTTTTCTTTGCAAACCACGAAAAGTCCGTAGCATGGGGTAATTCGTATAGAAAACTTTCTTTTTCTTTTTTTTTTCTAGTATTTTAATCCAATTGCATGGACGAAGCGTAGAAGTAAGTGAAAGATAAATCAGACTAAAGCCAGTTAAAATCTCTGTAATTCTTTCTCAGAAATCCTTTTCATTTGTTTTCTTTCACTTTTATAACCAAATTTGTGGGACGGAAAACAACCCCCAATTTGTACCTTTTCCTGGGCGATATACACCTTGGGGTGTGTACAAAACTCTAAACAGGGTGGAAAAGGTGAAAATTGTACTATTATGGCACTTTACTATTATAGAACTATAAAAAAATGAAGTAAACTGCGATGCATCAAATAGCTATCGAAAGAAGCATATTTCATGTCTATTAATGCCACTGTCAAATCTGTAGTGAAAGATTCTCTCTACTAATTGATTTCCAAGAAACTGTGATTTGCCCTCTTCTAGAATCTTTGTATATTTCAAAATTTCTTACACCGATTTATGGAGTGAACAAACAACTCCAAAAACCCTTCCCACTCGTTCAACACTGTCAGGGCATTCAACAAAGTTCCTTCAACTTTGACCGAAACATTCTGCCCAATGTATGTTTTCTTCCGCGAGCACGAAACATCATCAAAAGGACTTTGACTTGGTTGGGTTTTCTTTTTTCTTTTTCCCCTAACAAAAAAAGCACGTACGAACGGGAGGAAAACCAACAACCGGAAGGACGATTGGTGACGAAGAGAACGACATTATAAATGGCGCGAATGTAGGCTCAATCTAAACCGGCGCCCGAAACCAACGACCACGGGGAACACATACATACAGGGCTAAGAAAGTAATAAAACATAGAAGAAAATAAAACGAGCATGCCAGCATACCAACACACTGTGTACTGTGCTCAACAAGAGACGGAGGGCTTTTTATGTCCCCATTGTTTGTTCTTCTTCATATCGCATGTGGCGTCCACCCAGCGGGTTCAACCAACTGGAAAAGGCCTAGGAAAAAATTATGTATTTACTGACAAGAACACACCAACACCAACCCGTGGATGCGTGTTGTTCCGAAAGGAGATGAAGAAAGGATTGATAAGTGTTTGGTAGGCAGCATAAAAGCTGCTTGGGATTTTCACACCATTCCAATAAACAAAAATGTCTTATTTAAGGTTGAACTAAGTTATATTAAAATAAGCTTCTTCTGTATTAAGTAAAGATAGGTTTTTGATTAACAGGATCCTCTCTGGAGTTAAATAAAGTTTTCTTTTACATAAGAGTAAAAGTTGTTTTTCCATCCAATCGAGTCTAGGAAAACTGACTAGACAATCTGCGTGTATTGGTGTTAGACGCTAATGTCTCAGTATTCGTGCGAACCGGTGCGGGTGAATTGTGGGTGGCATTTATTAGTGAAGCTGAAGCATGGGAAAGGTCGTTGACATCTTTTACACGGCCGACGACGACGACGACGCCATCGTTGCTTGCAAGGACAACACCAGACCTGAAGAACAACATTTTTGGACGGATTTTGCTTCCTTTTTGCTTAATTTGCTCATCGAGCCTCAAGAATTAAGGACTTTGAGAATGAGAGAGAATTAGAGAGAGAGAGAGAGAGAGAGAGAGAGAGAAATAAAACGCATGCTTTAAAGGTTGTAAACGGACCTTTTATCAGCTCAAAACCCTACCAAAAAGGTTGTATTGCACATATCGGACAGCCTGCAATTTCCAAATAAAAAGTTCCTCCTCGATGCGAATTCATAACGACTTCGGTGCTCAGTCTCGGCATGCTCTTCGAAAAATGGCCGAATGTAAGAGAAGAATAAGATCGTAAAATTTAACGACATTAAAGAATTCCAAGCAAGGGGTATACACGCTGGAATCTGATCAGGGCAGTGACGGTAGACCTTCTCCAAACGCTGGCATTCGATTAAAGGAAGCAAAATGTGTGAGTTTGTTTTAAATTTATTCCCACAACTTGACCTTAGGGCTGTCTGTTGCTGATGGTAAGGATGCTAACAGTGGTCAAACATAAACCTTTTCACCGAAATGCTTGATTGAAAATTGGGAGCATAACTACTCGGAGCAAATAGTGAACGTAGAATAAATGTTAGTTTGTTAAGTTAAGATAGTTAAGCCATACTTAAAGTTGGTCTACAAACTCCTTTCGCTTTCATATAGCGCTCGCTAAGGATATCCATATCGATCGTGTGGAGGAGAAATTAATTATTTTCGAATATGTTATTACGACAGTCATAAAACAGCTGAGAAATTGCAAACCCTTTTAGAATTCTTCTTGCGGGTGCTGGTAAACGCAAAAGAAAATGATATTTTTTGCCCAATATTAAGAGGTTGTGAACCCAAACATTCCTCAACGGATGCTATAATATTCTCCAATATCTTTTAGTTTTTTCATAAATAAAACAAATTCTTTATCTCCAGTACTTAATCCCAAGNTGTGGAGGAGAAATTAATTATTTTCGAATATGTTATTACGACAGTCATAAAACAGCTGAGAAATTGCAAACCCTTTTAGAATTCTTCTTGCGGGTGCTGGTAAACGCAAAAGAAAATGATATTTTTTACACAATATTAAGAGGTTGTGAACCCACAAATTCCTCAACGGATGCTATAATATTCTCCAATATCTTTTAGTTTTTTCATAAATAAAACAAATTCTTTATCTTCGGTACTAAATCCCAAGAGAATGGTTCAACAACAAGGGGTAGTTTTGATCTAGCCATTTCTGTTTTTCTTGCTGGATAGTCAGTCGATCGTACGGTGGAACGGTTTAAATAGCATTTAATTGAAAATCGGTCCAAGATCTGATAAGAATTAGTTTCCTCTAGTACCATTCTGATTCGAAAAAATATGAAACTTTTTAGAACCAAACACCAAACCATTTCTCCCGCTGACTAAAATGTTAACGAAGCTCCAATGCCGGCCACTAATTACCCGCTTAATTACGTAAAAACAACTCTGCACTATCATATACCGACCGAAGTCCTCGTGTGCGCCTCTTATCGCTGCAATGATGGGTACAATTTTACACACACAAAAAAAAAAGATAAACGAACAGTCGTGACACAAGTTCGCAGAACTAGACATTGCAAACATTGGAAACATTGCAATTTGCCAAGGACACCCGCATAAAATGGTACGGTACGGCAAGAGTGCTATAAAGTAATTATGCATTCCTCGCAGGACAAAAACATTTGGCCCTAAATGAGCAAATGGTTATTATCACGGTTCTGTTTTACGGTTCGATCGACATATGTTTCAACTGTCCTAATTCGCAGAATCTATTGATAGGGGAGAAAAATAGAAATTTAAAAATTGCAAAAATTCCTTTGGAAAAGAAAAAAAACTGTCTTTTGGTAATGTTTCCTATGAGATCTTGTATCACCAGATCATCTCAATAGGAACTCCATGTACACTAATAAAAGGAGTTCTTATAAGTAGTGAATAATGAAGCGATTTCTTTTTATTTTAATACATTTTAATCAAAAATAGCCATTTCTTTTTTTATAGCCAGAGTAACAACTCTGTCAATAAACCAAAATAAACATATCAATTATTTGTAGTTAATATATCAACTAAGCACATGTAAATAATAGACTTAATAATAGACAATTTGTTCGCATTGTTTCATAAAACCCCATATCGCATGGACTCCATTCGCGACATCCGGTTTTAAACACCGACGGCAATGGATCAATTCTTATCTTGACCGGCCCCCTTTTATAGCAAAGATTTTCTATCCAGCTGAATGCTATAAATAACTTTCTTATCGTCAAATAATGTTGCTTTTGGTAACTAAAGTCTGCTGACAGTTCGAAAATATTTCAGATGTTTTCTGGTGCGTTAATCGCAGAGTTCTTTTTTTTAGAGACCGATTTTGGGAGGGGGGGCATCTCCAAAAAAGAAAAAAAAATGCCCGTAATGGTAGTAGCAATTAGCACTTGTCGTAGACCGCGGCAACCACCTTATCACTACGTCGCTAACTCTGTCTATGGCCCCTCTGCTTTCCTCCACCCTCCCCCCCTCGCCCCTCCACACTTCCCAAACGATCGATCAACCACATCGTGCCCTGCCTTTCATGGGGGCACTTTTTACTGTGAAATCGCCGATCACACGTCCAGAGTCCATTGCGCAAACGGATCCAGACACAGACGCCCTTATCAGCAGACAGAACCACGACGGGAAGGAAGGAGCGAGGGGGGTGGGAAAGGGGGAGGAGAGGTGGTTTGCGCGTCGTCGCGCCGATTGTGAGAACATTGTTGTTATGTCTGGCTCGCTACCAACCGCATCTCGAGTGTGGTGGTGGGTTTCTTTTTTTTCTCTCTCTCAAGGAGGTGTTTGCGTGAAGGAAAAATACCGCACCCCGGAACCCGGGACCAGATAGGCTGTGGAACGTTTATTGCTTTTATCGCCAACCGACCGGGGCGAAGATAGATGCCAGACGCGCATTACTTGAAGGGTGGTGTGCCACACTCCACATGCCATCGTCATCTTCTTTCGCAGGCTGTACACACTGCTGATCGTGTGCCCAATGACAGACAGTTTTGGATTTTTTTAACGTTCGCAGCAGCGGACGAGCGATGCGTGGAGCATCGGTGGGAGGGGGAAGGGGGGGGGGGAGGACCATCAGACGGTTGTTTTTCTATATGGTATAATGTCAATGTAGATACAGACGTCTTAGGGATGCGCGTTGAAATATAGCGAAATGTTTACTATATTAAAGAACAAATTTTTCATTAATGATGCTAACACGGCTAACAGTTGGTAGTGGTTCGGCCTGATAGCACATCATCCGATGTCGCCAAATCAAACACACGTGACATCCGGAATGTGTGTCACATTAGACGTAGTGGCGATATTGTTTTAAATAAAGTATTTATAAATAAATCGCTTTCGTTGTTGGTTGCGAAAAACAAACTGGCCCACTTTCTTGCACTTCTCGACATTGAAAGAACTTTGATAACTGAATCGTCTGAGACATTTGAGACGTCTGGAAAGAGTGTCTACAACGTCAAGACGCATTATCAGCCAGACAGGGACTCATAAACACAATTCATCCTGTAATCAGTAACCGAATATACGTGGGGTGAAAAAAGATTAAACTTTTCTTGCTATCTTACGTCAAACCTTAAACGATTTAGCGAAAGTATTTTTCTTATTTTCCCCAACTTGGAAAAAATCCAGTGAAATATTTGGAGATCTTTAATTTGATTTCCAACTTCTATCTCTATTTCAAAAAAAACTTCGTACTCCAGATTTATGGCTTTAAAATATATGACATTTTTGGAATGAAATTAGATACAAAAATTAAACATTTAAAGAGTAATTCTTGTAGAGTTACTAATCAGAAAATCTAGAATAGATATTGTGTTATTATTTCTGGGAATTAATAATAGGTTTATGAAAAAAATGCTCAAGTGTATGAAATGTATAAACTTAAACCTCAGTTCTGGAAATTGTAAACATTTATTATCATTTGTTAGAAACCCGAAAGAAACTGAAACACCATCAAATTTTTGGTAAACTTTCCAGAAGGATAAACGAAAAGGAAAAATGCTACAATGCAAGAAACACCATCAGAGCGTAAAACCACCTGTTATCTTTAACGAACAACACAACCCATTCCTTCCCAAAAAAAAATCCCTTCATCAAATGCCCGTACCTCGTCAAATAACGCGAATCGCGCGTACCGCCTTGCTGTAGGAAGCCACACTTTTTCCACCGACTGCTTTGATTGATTGGCAGTTGCAAACATCAATCTGCAAACATACACACTGGGTGCGAAGGAAGGCTTTCCTTTTGCCCTAAATATGATTGCGTCGGAAAGGACACGTGTCAACAACACGGCTGATTAGCGAACGGAGCGAGGTTGGAAAATTCTTCTTGCTTACCCGATATATTCTATTTTTCTTCCTCTTCAGGGGCAATGCCAGCAGTAAATACACAACTCACTGCGATATCCCGCCCCACACACACACGTTTTTTTTTCATCTATTTCTATCACACTTGTGGGAAAGCTTTCTCGATGCTTATTTGCTTCCTATTCTTTCTTTTTTTTCTTTTCTTCAATCGCTTGCTTGATATTTTGTAATGCACATCTTTTCCGTTGCTTTTGCTTATATTAAAGCTTTAATAGATCGCACACATAACACGACACGACAATCTGCACAACATGCGTTTTGCAGCGAGGGCACAAAGATGATGCACAAAATACGTACACACATAGCCCACTAGGAAAACATTTACACTCAACACTGATCACACCAGAAACACACATACATGCGTGTCAAACACACGCAAACACACACACGCATACGAAACATTGTAAGGACACCGGTGCATTTTTGCCTTTTAATTTCATTTACGTTTACGCACAGCCACCGTGAAAATTATCGATAAGACCCTATCAAAAGCTTTGTTTGAAAAAAAAAATTGTTTTATTACATTTGCTCAAACACACATACAGCTTACATTAACACACACACACACACTACACCGGTTGTGTTGTTCTTTCTATTCCCTTTTACAAAAAGGTGTTCCTTTCTGGATGAAGTATGTCTTTCGCCTGCTTCGATCGGAAGGAATCGTTCAGCATTATTATTGGTTTCAACTACCCGGCCCTCTCAATGGTTAAGCTGCAAAATGCATCCCGTCCGTGTTCCCCAGCCGGGTGTGTTCGGATCAAATCACAGCATAATGCAAACAAAAAAGCGGGATTGAACAGCGGATGTACCGAAAACCGTTCGCATAGGCCGACTGACTGGCTTAACATTGCATTTTTCTTCTCACAACCTTAAGCTGCTTGCATATTCTTTATGCACCAGCACACACACACATACACGCGCGCACAAATAATGCAACCCGGATTCGATAGGGCTTTTGGTAGGTTTCTCTCTCTCGACGGTACTTGAATCGGTCCCCTTTTTTTTTTTTTGGTGAGGGTAGAATGCACTGCACGTACGTTCACACAACGCCCCGTTGCGTGTTGCAACAACTTCCGCAAAAATTGCATTCGCAACGGCTTCACTAATGCAGCCCGTGTGGCCCTACAAAGCGGCCATGCACTTGAGACATGTATGAATGTATGCACCAGAAAACTTGCGCGGTTTCAGTGCGAAAGGTGTCGCCGTTGATGGTCGCTTCTATCGGTTGGGATCATTCAGGATGACCATTTGATCGATACCCATAAAACGCACACAAACACACACACAAGGGCGTGCGAGGG
The DNA here is from genome assembly GCA_016254315.1 of Anopheles parensis. Lineage (NCBI taxonomy): Eukaryota > Metazoa > Arthropoda > Insecta > Diptera > Culicidae > Anopheles > Anopheles parensis. The sequence goes on from CM028127.1 coordinate 10,405,449, forward strand.
AGCCCCCAAAAAGGGTCAGCTTTTACGCGCGGGAGACGGAAAGCAAATAGCAAACTGACACAAGTGTCACACAGCGCCACAATCGTGTGCTGACGTTTGCTTGCTTGGGGGGGGGCTGTCACTTTGCTGTGCGCCCGCCCGGCCGTTGTGATCGTGGCGTGTGTGCGGTGACTGCAACAGTATCGAAGCGGGTCCTCCGTTTAGTGAACATTAAACTTCGCACTTTGCCTGTTTCAAGTTGCGTCGTGGACGAGAGTTTAGGCGAGAAACACACTGTTGCTGGTACGCATTTTTTTCCCTCCGACTGTGCCTTGTGTGTGCGGGATGATTGCTTCGAACCGGAGGCCGGCAAAGGAAGCCAAATGGGATGAGGCAATATGCAAGGCACGACGCGACAGAGCAAATTAAAACCGCACGGCAAAGAAAACCCAGGCCTACCAATACCAATGCTCCGGTCGCCCGGTAACGTGTGGAATTGTTTTATCTTTGGCTCCGCTGGCAGCTACCATCATCTCGCTCGTGGACAATTTGTAGTGTCTTTTTTGTTCCTTTTCTGCTCTGAACAACAGAAAGCGTTTTGTGTGTGGCGGAACACGGGGCGAAACCAAGTAGAAGGAAGCAAACCAAAAAAAAAACTAACAACGGACGGCACTACACGTCGTCGGCTGCGGGAGGTTGTTTCGGTGCTTCTCGATCATTTGAACGCACACATACAAGCACACACACACACGGAGGGTTGCAAGAAGAGGAACGCGCGCGAGCGCGTTCCGTGAAATTATGATGACGCGCGCACTGTTCGCACTAGCACTGCAGCATTCATTGCACTTTTTTCGCGGCATGCATTTCCCTTCACAACCCCCGTGCGGGGGGGAAACAAAATGGTTCACTGTGCACACTAGTTCTTTCTTCCTGCCATTTGCGATAACCGGCCGATCCGTGCACTTGTTCCGCTGTCAAAACACACACTCATGGGGCTCTTGGACTGCTGCTTTTAACGAGCATAGTTGTGTCACTACTGACTGGTGAAGTTTGCTTTTTTACTCACCCAACGGCCACGGCACCGTATTGTGTTGCGCGTACACTGTCACAAACCCGCTCGTGCGGTTTGACGGAACAAACGTGAGCGAGTGTATGTGTAGCAAGTTGTTTTATTGCGTTAAGACTACCCGACGGACCGCGTCTGACGTCTGAAACGTCGCGTCGGAGATGCTGGCTTCGCTACAGCAGCCACCAGTGTTTGCTTCCGGCTGAATGTTGGATCCGCATCGGTCCGGCCACGAAATGCTTATGCAGTTGGATGCGTTCGATTCACCCTTCGAAACTCCCAGCTTTGCTGGTGCGAGCGAGCGAGTGAGAGAGTGAGCGAAAGAGAGCAAAACCGAGAAACGAACCGCAGTCTCTCGTACGCGTGCAAAAATTGCTCCCATTCTATAAACAAGCGAGAGGAAGCGATCGTTCGCTTCGTTGCGTTAGAGCGAGAAGCGAACAGTTGTCACTCGGAGAGCGGTATTCGCAATTTGCATTCGTGCTCTTTGCTCGCGCAAAAGGGGGAGTCGCGCACTGGTAGTGGTGATGCCTTTCAACCCCCCAAAAAACGGTTCACTGCCGTGCGGAAGAGAGCGTGAGCAACAGAAATACGCAATTTCGAATCGAGATGAAACTATCTCACGCACATCACCAAACGCGTGCCAGACACGCATTCCGTTCCCTACAATGCTCACAACCACCGTTGTTTCGCTCAATCGCATGAATGTTTTCTCTCGCTTTAGAGTACACTCGGGCAATAAAATATACGAGAACAACGCAACATTGACGTTTTCCAAGGCGCCAAAAAACAAATAAGCCAAAGAAGAACGCACCGTTTAACGCCACTTATGGGGTGAGAGTACGAGGAGCAACAGCTCGAATAAGAAAGAGAAAGATAGCATGCAGAGCAAAATGGGAGATTGCGAAAAGTAGCAAATGAAAGAGATAGCGCCATATACAGTCGAGATAGCTAAAGTGGGTTTTGCCAATCCTGCCAAATGTACACCGGACGTTAGGCTTCCAAGGGTTGTTTTTTTTGTATACTGTAAATTTGAAACGAAAGGACACGGTACGTCCTGACCGCAAACCGCAGACGGGTTATAATTATCCATCGGTATTCATCTCTCTGTCCCAGGATCGAACAGGATGAGCAAGAAAACCGAAGAATGATTTCATTCGAAAATCTGTCGTGGTAGAAAGTAATTAAAAACACCCTCAATTAAGAGCAATGTTAAGCAAGATCCTCAGACATAAAACAGGGACAATATGTTTGCTAGTTTTTGCAAGAAAAAAAAAAACAAAACAACCTTACACGCAGAGACACTAGACCGAAAAGCGAAGCAACCCCAGTGCATGAAATTCCTGCCCAGCAGGGATATTTGTCCAAAATTTTCTGCTTGATCCCGGGAAACCCTCTGCCATCCTGTGTACGTTCCGATTCGCACCTTTCCCCATTACTGGAAACCGGTAAAACCTATCCCGCAAACCATGTCTAGACAATCCAAAATATCGACATCATTTTTCTCCTCTCCTGTTTAAACTGTCCGTTAAACTGCAGTGCAAAATAAAAACTGCAACCTTACAACAGGGCTCGAATTACATTCATTCCAAAACTGTACAGAATCTTACCTTGGAGAGCAATATCGAATTTTCCCTATTTTAGAAAATTGTTTCATTTTTAAATTGAAGAGATATTTTGAACAAAATAAGGATAAATTATTAAACCTAAATTACAGTTGTTTGGTCTTCTACGATGTGTCCTGGGAATATGGTGGAACTAAGCTAGTAAGACTAACTCTTCTCTTCATAATTAATGAATTATGTTTTAATTTACTAGATAAAGTATTTGAAACTATTTGTCCCAATTTTGTAAATTGTTTTTACATTTTCCTAGTTAAGTTGTAAATTTAATAAACATTGTATTCGATTTTTCCATAAACCATTTACACATCAGCCATGTGCTGCGATCGGAGAGTAGAAAAACCAACTAACAAATCTCTCACGCTCAGCCTCGCTTCCATCTCTATCGCACGATTCGCTCTCTCAGCTGACACACACACAAAAAAAACACGCACCAAAATAGTAGGCTTTTGGGTGCGAGTGAGAGGCACACCGGCAGACAGCTATTGCATCGGTAGTAGTGCGTCACGATATTCACCACCGACCAGGCTGCTCCATCGCATCCATTGAACAACCCCTTATGCTCTGGATATACAGCGTTATGCAAAATGGCACAGAAAAAAGAGAGCAACGATGAGAGACGATGAGAGCAAACGAGCGAAAAGGAAAGGAAGCGTCGGCTGAAGAATATCCTTACACGCAGCCTGGTGTGCGTGCGAGCAGGAAAGGGAGAAACAAAAATTGCAAGCAGACACGTTTGCGGGACTCGACCCGATGCCGGTGCCAACGTTTTCCAGCCTACTGAAACCGCAAAAAAAAAAGAAATCCCACCACCATCGTTTCCGCTGTTGTGACACCGCTTGCTGGAAAAAAAGGGAAGCGGGAGCATTTTCTTCCGGAGGGTGGCACATGGCCGTGGAAACGAAACATTCGTCAGGTCTTCCCTTCCCTAGACTCGTGTGATGTGTAATGATCAAGCATGTGTATTTTCGAGCGTGTGTATGTGCCTTGTGCATTTGCTTGGCCGCTTCCCCTCTTGGCTAGACACCCCACATAGCGCCCGGCACTTTCCGGCACGAGATCGTATTGGATTTCTGAGGCGCGTATGTTGGTGTGAGTGCTCCAGCCAGTTTTAAACTCTCGAGAGCAGACTGAAGAAGAGCATAGCTGTTTTTTTTTTGTTGCTTGTTCCGTCGGCGTTCACAAATAATGCTCCCTGTTGTCTGCACCCCTTTCCACTGTTCCTTCCGCTATACCCGTTTCATTAACGGGAGCCTTGCTCACTACTCACACCAGCATAGCTAGGGGGAAGGCGAATGTCGGGCGTCTGTGATGCTCAGAACCAACAACAACTGTTCTTGTGGTGTCTGTCCTTCTTTACCTTTCTGGTACAGGCACGGGAAAATGGCTTGCAATAAGGATTTTTGAAAGCGAAAATATAAAACATTGGGGAAAAATTGCGTTGCGCAAGCTTTTGCTGACGCAATCAACGATTGCGTGATATTTTGTTTTTGCTTTATTCGTCTTAATATTTTTTTGTTCATTCTATTCAATTGTCTACTAGACCAGTTCATCGAACACGTGTCTTTTCATTCTTGCGCTATGACTTCACACCCCAACTTGACACATGGCGCTAGTGCGCGCTGCTGCTGCTCCGTCTGGCGAGATGAATCAGAACCGACCCAGAGAGCAGGAAAGCAAATGTATGCGCATAAACGAGAGCGAAGAGTAATTCGCCAGACAGGAAATTTTCAAACAACAGACCCGGCTTCTTCATTGCCTACGCCCATGCAAATTCGCAGACAAAACCACCCCCTCTCTCCAACTCCACCCCGCGCCACCCTTTCACCCCACCCTTACTAACGCGACGAGACTAAACATGTACGTCAGAGCGGTGTGGCTGTCATTGAAGCATCCAAGCAGGCAGGCCGGCTACCACACCACCCTCTTCAACATGCGCATGTGTGTGTCGTTTCCATGGGAGCATAAACTACTGGTGTTACCTATTTCGATCAGCAGCAGCCACTACCACCGTATATAGTAGACACCTTTGATTTCGATTTTTCGTATACAACTGGGCGAGACACATTTCGATACCGGTTCGTACGATATGTTTTTCAAATTCTATTTTCAAATCTTCCCGCGTACTCAGCTCGCTTCCTCATTTATGCTAATAAGCAGCGTTCGGTAGCAAACGATAGCAAGTAAAAAAAAATAGCAACCACAAACGCTCCATTGATAAGCACAACGATTGCGACTTTGATGAATGAAGTTAATTTCTTATGACTTATCTGCCTATTATGTTGCTATTATCACATGATGATTGTGACACACAATAGAGACGGGGGCAGTCAGACGAAGCAGCAAACAAACTTAATATTAATCGGTAAACAACCATCACTTGGAAATAGACATGTTTATATAGTTGTGCGGTTGTTTTGGTTTTGTTTTTCACCTTCAGCGCACAAAATACAGATCTTGCGTGTCATCGTTTCATTCATGTACAGTTCAGTACATCAACGAACAAAACGAAAACCATTCAATTGCAAAGCAGTTTGTACAGGTTGCTTCAGCTCCAATCGGGGGATGGAAAGTGTACTCAATTGTTACCAAGTTGGGAACATTCTTTGGCCAGTTTAAACCATCTTTAGTAATGGAGTAATTATTAAATATATACTATATACTATATATACTTCATATACTGTACATTAAAATTTGGAAACTCTAAAAAAATAAAAACAAAATAAATTAACAAGTATGTTAGTAAAAGTACATCACATATCATATGGTAAAAAAACCTGAGGTTTCTTCAGGATCTTCCCCATATCCCATCCACTGGAGCACTTTGGAGAGTGAAAATAAGTCTATGGCTACTAGACTGGCACCGTATAACAGGTTTGACATTTTAATTGCAGTTGGTTGTGTCAAGTAAACGAAGTATACAAGCCCGTCTGAGGATGTCTGAGGAGCTTTTTTGTCGTCTGAAGATGACTTTGTCCCTTTTTTAATGGATGGCCTGAGGCTTTTGGCATTAAAATAATGTAAAACATATAAACGGTCTTGTTTGCCTGAGGCATGTCTAAATTTGAACGACCAAAGGTATGATAAAGTTTAGCCAGACTTGGGTCGATGTAGGAAAGATTCGATTGATGATGTAAAGTGAAAGTGGATCTTAAGAATGAAGTTGTTTAGAAGGAAAAAATAGTGTTTTTTCTGTGAAGTTAGTGTTGTAACGTACAGCCGGAATATAGGGAGTTATTCAATCGAAAGCGTGACGTGGCGCTAGAATTCACCCAGAATTCCGTGCTCCTGGCAAGTGGCGATAGAGTAACTCGACATTTCTGGTCACTCGGCGAGTATGTGAGGTAGGCTCATGAGACACTCATGCACGGGAAGTTGGAATCCTTTTCTCGGCCAGATTCACCATCATCTGTCAACGACGCAAACGTCAGTTTGAATGATTTACGCTCTGGCTCTCTCCGTTTCATGGCACTTTCCCGTTCTAATCGCTCAACATCGGGAGGGCCCCCCAATTTTGGGGATGTACCCATGCCGTGCGTACGGTAATGATCGTACGCATCAGCTATTTTATCGCACGCGTACATGAGATAGGGAGTCGTTCCCTTTCTCGCACGTCTGTCTCATCTGCTCGACCTTGCTTCCGCTATGCTCTACCCCACATCCACACCTGCCCCTAGATGGGGGTTTGTCGCTCAAAATTCTCTCCTATGCTCGGTCTCTCTGGACACCCAGCTTCATCGATTGACAACCAAGCAGTCCCAGACATGCGCCATAAGCGTGAGCAAAAGCCGAAAGGCTTCCAACGATGCGTGGCTCAGGAGATGAAAAGGCAGCCAGGCCAGACCAGACAGGCCATACCAGACCGACCAGACAACCAGACAGACAGGACGGACAGGTTAAGGTGTATGTGAGTTGTTAGTGTGTGTGTGTGTGTGTTGGTTGCGTGCCAGACGCTCGGGTATTGTTTTGCCTCCACCAACCCCTCTCCCATCCCCCCGTTATAGAAGCGAGAAAGGAACAGACAGACGCACAACGACGGGGCCCGAATGGTTGTGTGGTGAATGGACAACCGGCACTCAATCGGGTGGATCCGGGTGTGGGTTGTGATGGGCGCTACGCACTTTTTTTTGTTGTTGTTGCTTCTCTCGATGTTGTCGTCGTCGTTGTTGTTGTTGTAGCTTCGTTCATTCCGTTTGTGCTCGATCCGTTATTCTACGCACAAGGTCGTTCGGATTAGAAATCCATCCCTGTCTGGTTGCGTGTCTGGGCGTTAGAGTGAGCGAGCCGACCGACAACCGTTCAACCGCACTCTCTCTCTCTCATACAAAAAAACCCCCCTTTACCACCCACATCCATCCCGCAAGGGAGAGGGTGGTATGGGGGGGGAAGGCGCTTAGAGGCGTTAAAAGGGCGGTCGTGATGCTATTTTTGGTCCGTCTCGACGCCGTCTCCGGTCGGTGGAACCCGATAGAGTACGTGCGTATTTTACGTGCGCTCTTCACTCATACATACACAGGCACACGCACACACACAGTCATGCGATCTAATACGCATCTTCTCCACCAGAATGTGTTTTGTTCCTTTTTGGCGTCGATAGGTCCTACGGAGCAGGGCCATGATTGATCAACAGGAGCGCGTGAAGCAAAAACGTGCGAACAGATGCGAACCGTCACCGTGAGCCTGTGAGGATGAGAGGGTGTTTTCGGTGGGAAGCTTTTATTTACTGTAAATTGAAACGATCTCCCCCCCTGGGTGCTTCCTTTCTATTTTCACTTTCCCCCTTTGGACCAAACTCACCAAATTCCCGAATGGTTATTTTTGGGTTTTTTTTACTTATTTCTAGAACAACTATTGTGTAACTTTGGACGGAACTGTGTACCATTAGCTGTTTAACACAAAATATTTTTTTTTAGAAATAATTAATGAGAATAAAACAATATTCGAAAAATTGATTTTCGTTATGAATGAATGAAGTAGTTTTTTATAGCAAAATATAAAAATTGAAATAAAAATTGAAGAAAAATATAAAAATTTGTTCAATCAAAGTCTAATTTATTCTAATTTAAGTTTGAGTTTAATTTTCCAAACAAGTTTTAAATAAAAATTGAGTAATGTTTCAGCTAAACTAGCTCTTCTATAAATCTTATTGAAATAAATTCGGTTTTACTAAAATCCTAGTTCCCTTCTAAAAATCTGTACTAAAATGTTCTATTTCGATCTGTGTTTAAGCATCGATCTTATCAAGAATATATTCCATAAACCAATAAAATTTAACCTCACATTCCATAAACGGTCGGGAACTGTTCGGACACTTCCGTGCTTTATGCTTCAGACGGTGTTTGGTTATTGTAGCAATAAAAAAAACCCCGAACGAACCAGAAATACTCATAATCCTCTAAACGTTCCAATTTCTGTAAACGTAAATCATTTCGCTCGTAAGTCGGATCTTCGGAATGTCAGTCCCGATCAACCGGTTCCAAAGTTCTACGTTGCGATTGTAACTGTAGGACAGTCTGCTCCTTGGAGTTCCCTTTTTGGGAGTCAATTTATATAACCTCGAATGGCCGGCTGGAACCTGCCAAAGGTTGAGCCTCAATAATACCTCAAATGACTTTTCAAACGGCCTCAGATCCATACCCTTTTGTGGTTGGCCATGCCGGGCTGACGAGAGGATGATCGTAAAAATGCGCTCCCGGATAAGACATGGTACCGCTTCCGACCATTAAAGGCTTTCGGTGGAAATCTGCTGAACGAAGGACAGTAGCATAAGAATCGCCCTTGACTGTTCTTTTGGAGATTATCCGTTTGGCGAACGGTTCAAGAAAAGCTTTTATAGCATTGATTTAATTATTTCTGAAGTTTCGAGAGCTTTTCGGTAAAGTTGGTTAGATAAGTATCTAACGATAATACGCCTCACATGACCATTTCGATTCCTGTGTTTGCACCCCTTTTACCCTTGCAAACATCGACCCACTCGGCCATATGTGGCATTTAGCTGCAGTCAGTCATCAGGCGGAAGAATCCGATCGATCGACGAGTGTCATTTCCGTCCAACAATTCACGGTCTGTTCTCTTTTGGTTCCCAAACCCACCACCGCTTTCCACTTGCAGAAGCGGTTGCAGCGTTTTACCGGGCGATGGCGAACATCATTATCGTCGGGCCCGCCGTGCATCCCCATCCCTGTCCCGGCGCAGCATAATCATTGGACCGGCATCGAGCGAAAGGTGCGCCCCGTTTCGCTCTCGCATGACCTTCAATTTTATTTTATTACCGTCTGGCATTCGGAAGCCAGACATGGTGTTCGAGCCATTCGATGGAACACCCGGAACCCCCGAGGGAGAGAGGGGGGAAGGGAAATGGGCGCACTAGGGGGAAGCCGTTTCAGCGGCATAAACGGTCGGTGATTTGGTGCGGTACGGATTTTACGCGATTGCTCGCTCGCGTATCGTGTCGCGGCGTCTTGGACGCATCTCGTGCTTCTTCATCGTTCGTTTGATTGGTTTTTTGGTTCTGTTTTTTTTTGTTTTTCCGTTACACTGCCGGTGTCGTCACGAGAGTCGATAAATGTGTATTAGTTAACGTGTTGTATGCATAAACTGATGAAGGCGAAATCAAGTTGCAAATTTCATCCAAAAATTTGTATAAAACATTTAAAGCAGAAAAATTCCTTCATAAATTTATTTATCATCGATAAACTAAAATAGCAAAATAACCTTCATATGTAGTTTTCGTCTGGCCTTAATATATCAACCAGGTCCATCACATCTCGTACGAAGCCAATTAAGAGAACCCAATAGCACTGAATCGTATTCATCACAATCGAATCCAGATCGCTATCACACTAGTCTGGCCTAGCCGATCAGGGTGCAAGGCATAGTGCCGGAACACCGATGCACCGATAACGAAGCGCAAATTGCAATTGCCGTCCGCCGGCATTCGTCAGGGTCAGGCCGAAACTGGTCGAAGGGAATTTTTTACTACAAAAAATGGTCTTCACTGCAACAAGTACACAGCAAAAAGCGTTCCATCGCGATGGAACCCTTCCGAGGGTCAAACCGGTTGATTGATCGATCGAAGCGTTCGCTGCGAGTAGAAAAAGGAAAATGGGAATTGGTAGGTTTTTGGCTTGCAAACAAACCAAAAACAAGATGGGACGTTGTTAAAGCCGTTGAGAGTGTCTCGTCACGACATTGGTCGTGTTTCACGGACAGTTCATTTGTCTTGGCGCGAATGCAAACGTTCGATTGCAGTGCACTGCGTGCACCGATGCAGTCTGGCTGGCATCGACGGTTCTTGTGCAGCCTTTGCAGTGGAAAAGGGGAAGATGTGGTGGAAAAGAAGATGGAGTAATGATTAGCTAAGCTAAGTAAAACAAATAGCATTTATGGTAAGCCGTGGCATGGTACAGTGCGTAACAAAGTTAGCTCATCTTCTTTAACTTGATTAATTTGAAGTATAAAAATGAATAATTTGAATTTATATTGTATAACTTTATTGTTTCATTTTTTAATTCAAAATGACAAATAAAATATTATAGAAAATCTTTAAAGGGCTCAAGTAAACCGTTTATGATTAATGCAAAAACCGTCCATCGGTTCGTATCACACTGTCGTGGTTGGTTGGTCGAAAGCTACTGGGCTTTACTTCCCAGCCATGGAAAAACAGACCCAGCAAAAATGGGCCCACCATTAAAGCACCCAGCTTCGTTTGCGCTAGTCTTGCCGGCTAGACATAACAAAAAAACCCAACGATTTCGTCGAGGCAGACGATTAGCGAAATCGAGGGCTCGTCGATTACACCCCGAAACGCGAACGTTGCAGGCAAATGGGAATTTGCCACGTTTCAACGATTCCGATCTGCATGCTCTGGTGCTGGGCTTCTGGTGTTTTTGTTGCGACGCATCTCTCGTGTTTTGCAAACGGCAATTGCCGGCGACCGCAAGTTTGCATTTTTGCACGCTAACCGACGGCTAGTGTTCAGCGCTGGAAAGATTAACTTTCCGGATTCGGGTGCGAAGGTAGCGGCTGTTGCGAATAGGAAGCTAATCTGTATTTTTTTTGAAGAAATGTTTTAGAAAATGAGTTAGGGGCATCACTGAACTTTTAGCTATTGTTTAGTCGAAAGAGCACAAATTAAAAAAAAGTAATTATTAAAGTTTTTTATAGTCTTTATTTAATTTAGATATTGTTATAGTTTTTGGTCAATTAATTAAATTATATATTAAAGAATTTATGTCAAAAAATTATAAAAATTATCAAACGATCTATTCAACACTTTTAACTCACAAGAGAGTAAAGATACTATACAAACCCTGCAATGCTTGAATATTTGTTCGTTCTTATTCATAAGTACACACAATAAAATGTTTCTGCTCCGGAATAAAATAAGCTGCGGAAGAGCAAAGCTTTCGGGCAGAGAAAACGTGTTTTAGAATTTTACCAAACCTCAAAAAAAGATAAAACAAACCTCAAGAAACTCCACCATATATCTTACTTTCATTTCAGGGCAGGGCTTAACCGAATGCCACACCATACCGGTCCAAGGTGGATCGTTTACTTGCATCGCAGGTTTTACCTTCACTTGCCGTACCGGATTACGGTTCGGCAACGGTTATTACTGTATCGTCTTGCGCAGGTTCATCCTTATCTTTCAGCCTCACCCATTCGCCCTTAAAAGGAGTACCCGGTGGATACGGTTTTTGCAGGTACTTTGGAAGCGAACGAACGTGTACGCGGGAAAGCCTTAGGGATTTTTTTTTTGTAGTTGTTCTTCACCTCCTCCTCCGGCCCCCACACCTTTCCTCATTTTCGGACAAGTGTACGATGCGTGGCTTTCTTTTTCCACCGGGAGGAATATTAAACGCACTTGAATGTTGGGGAGAGGGCTTTTTTTTTATTCTTCTTCTGCCACTAGCCAGGTTTGCATGCTTTCCGGCACATTCATACCTAGAACGGTGATGCTGTGCCGGCCAGAGACGTAATGATGTTATTTATTTGCCATGGTTTTCGAAAGCATCAGCCGACGACGGTGTGCCGGGCACGTTCACCAAAGCAAATGCCGTAGCTGCGTGTCCCGGGACGCAAGGGCTAATATATTTTTGGTGCCTAAAAGGCTTAAGCGTACCGGCGCACAGAATTCGTGGACGTGAATGTCTGGCGCAATATTCTTCCCGCCATTACCTTCCATTGCCACGACACGCTGTAAGGATAATGGAACGTGGGGTTGCGTGTGTGTGAGGAGGGCGATTGATGTTGTATTGGAATACGCAAAAAGCTTCAACGTACTTTAGTTGGGTTAAAAAAAACCTTTATAAAAGGCATGGAAATTTAAGAAACTTATTTATTAAAGTCCTCATTTTCAGTACATATTTGATTGCAAGTAGATTATATTGACTTTGGCATTTACTCCTTGTACAAAATATTGACTATTTGCCCAACTTGATGAAGCTGTGATTATTATTTTATTTTGTAAGCACACGTTGTTTGCTCAGTGGCCAATATAAGCGAAAACACTTTTGGGTTGAACAGCAACCAACAGCAAGTGCATTTGATGCAGCACCGAGTCACAAACTACTGTTTTATCGTGCTGGCAATAATATTTTTTATTTACGATGTGAATTTTCCTCGCAAAGAAAACGATTGTTTCGTTAGACAAAATAGACGAAACAATAATATCGCACCACAACCACCAACGGAAGTCGGTGAAGCATTTGGAAAGCAAAAAAGCGACAAAAGTGATCCAGTTCTGTACTCCAGCACTCAGCTCAGCTCGAACGATCGAAACCGTCACCACAATGATGGAAGATTTATATTCGTTTGCTTCGTGTCAAAAGACTGTAGACACGAACGACGATGAGTTTTCACCTCGGAAGAAAAGGGTTGTAGAAAAAGAAAACCGGAAAAGTACTACCCCGGCATGGGGATGAGCGTTTCCAATTTCACATTTTTATGGTGGCAATCAATCTGAGACGTTGAGAGGTTTCGATGGCACTGACAAACGTGAAGCAAACGAGCGGTTTTAACCCCGCGCGGGAAAACAGAAACAAACAAAGACGCTAAATCCCTCACGGGCACTGTTACAGTGCTGAAGCTTTACACAGCTTCCGTAAGGTTGGGCGTAGAAGGAATTGGGCAGCCCTCCCGAATTTTACTGCCCAATCGACAGTCACCATGCACCACGAGGGTGATTCGTGAAGTATGAAGTGCGGAATTTTTGCGGGGTGATTTCACATCCCACATCGTAATCGTAAATCGTGACATTCGTGAAATGTGTGTTTCACCGGCACCGGTCCAATACACGTAAAGGTAATCGACGAGCCACAGAAGTAACGTCAACCGTACCAGGGGAGCTTTTAGTGCAATCAATCTCAGTTACAGTTGGGTGGGAATACACATTGCCGGGGGGGGTGGTTAATAGCTATCTGCTTAGTAGTGCTCTGTCCCCGAAAGCTCCAAGTGTCAAATCAACTGACAAGTTGCGTGACAAGTAGAATTGATATTGAATAAACAAATGTAATTATATTGTTCGTGTTAAGCAATGCTTTGGGGCAATAAATCATCAAAATTTACCCTTCTAATTTAAATTTTACTCTTTGTATACCTAGTGTAAATGTTTTTTTTTAATCCAATAAGGAGAACCAAAAAAGTTAAAAAAACAATACAGGCGTACCCCGAGTTTCGACCCGAGGTATGACGATTCGCAGATACGACGATTTTGATCTTGACAGTTGACAGATGTTATTAGTTGCTCAAATTGTCAGTTTTTTTATTTTCAACGGCAATTGTTAAAAAACATGGTCTTTACTGAATATAAAAATTTAATTACTGGAATAAACTTATATATTCTCGATAAATATTTTAAGGAAATATTGAATAGATATAGAAAGGATTAATTATTATACTATTCAAACCGATTTCTAGGTTATTTTTTCCTCTAGAATGTTTGAATAAAGCTTTCGACTCTCTACGTATGGTTATAAACGTTGTATTCTCGACTTACGACGATTTCGACTTATGCCCTGCTTCAGGCTCTTTTTTCAGTCCCAAATACAGTCATAACTCGGGGGACGCCTGTATATGATTTTTTTAAGCAAATAATAATCGAAAATAAAATCAAAGCTTATAAATAAATATATCAAAATCAAAAATACGGTAATAAATTGATCGCTTCAAACAAAAATATATAAAAACTTATCTGTAACGTCTTATAGCTTCATCACACTAAAGATGGAAAGGAAGTTACTTTTAAAGCTTCGAAGCAACACGACTCTATCCATCAATTTGGTCCGCTTTAC
>CM028127.1:10423466-10505227 GCA_016254315.1 Anopheles parensis
GTTTTTTCTTCTTGCGCTGTTTGCCGCATCGTACGCGCACCCTAATCCAGTGTGCAGTGAAGGATCGTGTTTTTGTCGTCCTCTTCGGTGTTGTTCGTGTGTCGTCGTGTTTGCCATGCAGCGAAGCATGCGACATGACACACACTGTTACACGTCTTACACTATAATTGTAGAGCGGTGCTACAGCCCCGCCTACTTAAAAATCAGGAAAAAGCTCAAAAAATCAAAAACAGAACGAGAGGTCGCGATACGTTTTTGAATAGGGGCGCGCGAGAAGCACATAGGGGTCATCGATTCCAGCAGTGGAAGCGATTCAAGCAGTTTAAATGCCCATTGTTTGCTATACGGGCAGGGCCACCCGCACTATTGAGAATGTTTGATTTGGAGGGTTGCAACTCACATCCCCCCCCCCTCCACAAAAAATTGGGAAGAATGCATCAGACTGGTGACGAACCTTTAAAGCCTTTCTTTGTGCGTATCAAGAGACAAACACAAACGTGGATGAGATAACGTTTCGCGTATGATGGTAGACGGCCTCGTCGCGTGCGTTGTTTGAATGCGTGCCCAAAGCCATGTGTAGTTGGTGTGTTGGAAGATGGCTGATTGTGATAAGAGAATTTAAGGTTTTTGGTAGGACCAACGAGAAGAATTTGTGTGGACACTGATAAGATATCTTTTAATGCTACATATACAGTACTTCGAATGAACGCAACTGAACTGGGAAATTCCACATGGAAGATTGTAATACAATACACTTGTTAGATACATCGAAGGTTTATAGATTACAATTACGAATTTGTTAAGGTTTAAAACATAATTTTTAATTGTTTTTATTGATACTTGAATAAAAAAGAAAAATTGGGGCAAATTTGGCCAATTTGAGATTCCCTCGACTAAATAGAAAATATAGTATCACCTTCCATTTATTCTTTTTATCTTATTCTTTTTTCTCATAACTTGTAATTGCATTTAAGTTTTGCAATTGATTTTATTTCCCTAGAAACTTTTTAATTCACCACTCTCTTTGCGAAGCGTAAAAACTTACCCCGAACAGGACAGATAAAGGTATCACTTCACTCATTCTAGCTAGGGACATTTTAATCCTAAACACAAACCACACGATTTGCAAGTAGAGCAGCAAACCCTATACAGTGGCCCAAAACTAAGCCACACGAAAACCGAAAATTGAGAGGAAGCTGAGACACATCATCCGGTCCAATGTACACACAGCCGCACTAACAAACGTACATACACACTTCTTATAGCTTCAGTTTGGCCTTCCCTGTTTAGCGACATAGAACACCGAAGTTCTGTGAACGATTTGGCAGGGAAAACCCAACAGGGAGGTTTGCGCCCATTTTCCACTAAATGGGTGACCAAATGAGAAATGATGAAGACAGAGCAAATATTGAAGCAGACACCTCATACTGCGCCACAGCCCCAAAATCCCATTCCTGCCCCACCCGCCACCCGTTGTGCACACGTTGCCATCGTTTTTTTTTCTCTGTTCCACGAAAGGGGTGAGTTGGCGTAGTAGCCATGTCGACTACTACTCACTATGAACGTAGAACCACTAGTAGACGTATAATAATTGGGTGAATTAGTTTGTGTGTCTCTCTCCGTGTCTTTGGTCGTTATACACCCCGTCTTAACGCTCGCGCCCCACCCGGCCCGGGTGCACTGTCACCGTTCATCACCTACTGCAGGCCGCAGGGTTTTCTGCAAAGTAACCCCTTTCGTTAAATGCAAACGATAGAGACCAGAGGAAGAAGAAAAAGCAAAACCGAAAAAAAGCGAATGAAAGGTTTCAACGAAAAACAGTTAAACTCAACCAACCCGAACCGTGCCCGAGCTGTGTGGCGAGCGGCCAGACTGCACCGACCGAAAAATGCAAACGAGGGCGAGCTGGGAAGGAGAGATGCCGGTGGCCCAGACAAGAACACGCCAGACGCAGACCTAGACTCGAATGGGTGACCCTCTTTTCGAGCAGACAGAGAGTCCGTTAGAACAAGTGGTCGTAGTCTGAGTAACGCTCACGACACACACACGGGTGAGCGGTGACAAACAAGGGGTTTTTGGGGGGATTGGCCGTGAGGGAGGGAAACCGTCTGATGTTTATCTCGCACAACCAGAGCTCGAAGGTTTAGGCTCATAGCTCGTAAGCAGATGAGCGACGAGATGAGTTACGGTGAACAGCAGCATTTAACGCTCCACCGATAACCTTCCCCCCCTTGGGAGGGTGCGCCATTTAAGGGTTGTAGGCGCTTTTGAAGATTTTAGGGGTTGTTTTGCCAAATTGTCAAAGCAAACCCTTCTGTTTTTATCGTGCGAGAAGTTGTGCGTTTGCATGCGTCATTGGTGGAATGTATGGCGAAATAGAAAAGTGAGATGTGTTTGTTGTTTTGAGTAGCATTTTCATGGTGAGAGATGTTTTGGAATGTTTTGCCATTGGAAATAGTTCAAAAATAGTTTTTCCAACATTATTGAAACAAGAGCAAAAATAACTCAAAAAATGGGTAATTACGTATATAAAAAAGAATTTACAAAACAAAATAAAAATAAAATAATCCATTGAGGAAAAATAATGCTTAATCAAAATAAAGAAAACTATAAAGAAGAAATAAAAACAATAAGCAAACGATAGATAGAAATTAAATCATACAAAGTCAATAAATTGAAAAAAAATTGTAATAAACAAGATAATTAAATAAATGTTATCACTACCTACAATCAAGCAACATGACGCAGAGATAAAAATAAAAAGTCTGCACAGAACAGATCAGTGAGCATCATTGCAAAACATCAACCAGCTGAAACGACTGTTTATTTGCCGATGGATATCAGTTAGCACCCAGGCGGAAAACAGGAGTTGTGTTCAAAACGCACAACCCTGGGGAGCACAGTATCTCTGACTCAGTCTGATCGGCTTCATATCGTACCGATCCCATCGCCCCCCTCGGTACACATCCCAACTGCCTCGTTGTTTGCCCGTCTGATGCAATTTCAATCTGTCTATATATGCAATTAGTGCGAAAAATTAACGGCGATTAATTAGCGGTGTCTGGGAATCACATGCTGTCGCCATTCCATTTGTTTCTCCTGCGGCCGGTTTTTGAGTTTGTTGTGTTTTTTTGGCTTTGTTGTCTTCGCGATTTCATCGTGATTTTTTGTTTGGTTGCTGCATGTTATTTGACCTATGATTGTACCGCGTGTTCCACATCGTCCGGTTTCCGTCTCTTGGCAATGGCAGCGTTTCCACATTGTATCGTGTCCATCGTTGGATTTGATTCTGGGGAAGGGGGTTTTGTGGACGTTCCGTTCGTATGACACGGGAGCATCATAAACATGTCACGGACTGCTCGTTTACCGTCCCAGACGTATTACCGCTGGCAATCGCACGGAAATGCATGCAGCAATGGAGTCAGGTGATGCGGTACGATGTGACAGTTGCATGAAAGGGAATTTTAAAATTGATTCTCACAATTCCGTGGGAAAAATTACGTTCGATCAATCCCGAAAATGAAACGATCAATCCGGGACCTGTATGTCAACATTTTTCTAGATGAGATGGTTTTTCGAAAGCACTTGGAAATTATTAAAGTTTTGCTTAAAATATTCTCCGTGCATTTTACTAAACTAAGTTTGGATATAGTTTTGTTGTTTTAATGATTTTGATTTTATAAAAATAATTTAAAAGAAAAGTATAAAATCTTTCCATTTTTAAATAAAACACAAATAATAAATTTATAGGTAATGAAACTGTTCTTCTTAAACGAAATACTTAAAGCAGTCCAAGGTTATCTACTGGAAACCAGAAAAGTATTGTCGCAACATAAAATATCTCTTTTGAAGATATATCAAGATTATTCAACTCAAAACTCATGGTTCTAACAGTAGAAAAAAATCTTCCAATTTTTTTCCCATTTTGCAAATTTTAGAGAGTCATTTTCTGATTTTTTAAGTTCCCATCCAACCATGGTCAGATTGCATCCAGCCGCCATTCGTATGATTTATGGTTTTATTGCGCATAAAACCTTACCAATCATCTGTCTGGATGCTTCAAAGTCACCCCGACCGTAACAAAGTTCCTTTCCCAACTTGTGCTCCTGGTTGAAGAACGTTAGCTAACGTTGTTGCAAACTGTTGCTGTAGTGTCTAATGCAAAACCCGTGTCTTCAGATGCGGTGGTGGTGTCCGATTTGTCCGAAGTGCCCAAGCAAAAACCTGCTAATGACAGTGCCGACAGCGCCCCGACACTAAAGGACATCCTAATAAACCGCCCGGTTGCAATGGAAGCGTTATTTATTTAAATATTAATCAACTTTATATCGACAATAATTGCATTAAATTAATCAACCGACCGAACCGAAGCCGCCCCGGGGACAGCGGGAGCACATTTCGATGCAGGTTTGGATGCTGCTACAGACACTCTCCACCCCTTCGATAAACTCCGTCACTGTGACGAGATGGTGTCGAGTGGGCACAATTACCCTGGTGATGGTGCATCTAGCTGCCAACGGCGATGATGATGCATGAGGCGCGAAGGTGGCAAAAACCCCCGTTCCGTTCTACGGAACCAGACAGCCGTCGTAGAAGTCGCAGCTAGTGCCAGACGCACCTCGAGTCTCGGATGCCGAACGGACCACCACTAGCTCCATAATAAACAGTTTCGATGAAATGTAGCCATAAAATATGCAAACTAAATCATAACCATCGGCATCGGTCGGGCTGTGTTCGTTGATAGTGCGTTCACTAGCGTGTGTTTACGCGGCGGCCGGTGGTACGAGACATAAGCTGCATCATTTGTCTCATTACGGGGCGCGAATGGACCAGACCGTGGCCTGACCTTCGGTGCAATTTGCACACCGGTGAATGGGATAATTACTTCCCGGGTGACGGCTATTTGCGGTCGGTGGTAATTGATAGGAATGCGTTACCGCCATCGAGCACCGATATCGACGGCTCTCGGCCAGATGGCCAGAGACAAACGTGCCACACGTATCACGGCTCGGTGTACATCGATAGGAATCCATGAGACATCCGGAAGCCCATGTGTTGTCTTGCGTGTTGCTAATGCTGAATATTGCGTTAAGAAATAATATTGGAATTCATTGGTAATTCTGGGCGTTCGGGTTGCGTCAATTGAATAAAGATTCTACATTGTGTACTACTAAATCTCATCAGAATAGCCGCATATTAGAAGTTATGTTTAGCTAACAGTCGATCGTTGAGATCAAGAGACATTCCATCACAACCAGTTGTTGAGGATGTTAGACTCATTCTTGATAGTCTATTGCATCTTTCTTGACAATTTTGTCAGTAAAAACTGAGAGTTACGTCTCTTGTTGTCTAGGAACTCTAGGGACTTGGACTGGGAAATACATTCTGTATTGAGAACTGTTTATAAGACATCCAATAGTCGAAGTATAAACCCTAGAGCACTTGGCTACAGTCAAGAACTCTAATTCATATGAGATTATTGAGGTCTTTCGTCAACCTGTCTTTGGACATTGTATATTCGTAGTACATGGAGAACGTTAACTTGCTGTTGAATGTGTTTAAGAATGGAGCTCCAAGGAACTCTCAGGAATTCATTAAATTAACAAATTAATCTCCTCACAATTCAACTTACGCATAATCTTATTGGTTTTGTTAATCCTCATTTAAAAGCCAAAACAAGACGGTTTCTAATCTTTATGCAATGCAAATTAAAGTAACGATGTGTTGCGCAGCACAAAACTTAATTCTCCAAACATTGCCCATAATGGTATGTCGTAAACTAACTGACCCTGGGAAGTAAGCAGAATGTATGATGTTGATGATAAATAAATTTCATAAAATACAAAACAGGTCCATTAAACTGCCACCACCATCGTCATTAAAAATAAAACCCCCCGAGTGGTAAATGAGTCGTCCAATCTGATAGTGTACTAATCACAGCAAAACGACACGCCAAAAACCCCAAACATCCGTACCCGGAGGAGGGTAGTTTTAGTGTACCGAAAACTTTTCCTGCCCATATAGCAACGTTTGTGATTAATGACCTCCGGTCAGGAAGCAAAACAAAATATATCGAGAGAAAAAAAACGAAGCTCATAATAGTACAAACGTATCGCGTCTTAGATTAGCGTCACGCGACTGCTCGTCTTTGTTTTTCCGTCTGTGTTCGAACAAATTTGACTTTCTGTCGCTAGTAATTGCAAGTAATCTTGTAGCAAAGAAAGTAACCGACACGACTTGCGTCCATCTGCGGTCGGTTACAAGTGCGCGTTCCTTGTTCTGATGGTGAATTAATGCCTGCCGTCGTCCTCGTCGGTGAATGATTCGTGCCCGGGCAGTAGGGATGTTTTGCAGCATAAATTCCGGACACGACAACCGCCGCACGGCGATTCATGAGTCACGAAATGCGGCGTCCGTGTAAACTTCAATTCAAAGCTTACAGCGTGTACTTGGTAGAAGCACCCGAGGGTAGGAAGCTGAAGTGAAGGCAAGAAGTAAAGCCAAAAAATCTGATGCCAACAATTTTGGCTCTGACTTTGGGACGAAAAACTGTGCCCGCGGAGTTGTCGGGTTCGGAATGGAAATAAGATTTTTATTGAAATTAATTAGAAGATTACGGCGAATGAGTATAAATCACAATCTACTTAAGCCTTGCCTCTTCGTCAGCCTTATGAAGAAGCAAGGCTCAGTATGTGTTTGTGTGTGCGTGTGGGGGCTCTCGGTTCGATTGTGGAGGAGGTGGACAGAATAATAATAAAAGAGCTCTCCAAACGACAGACTAAACACAAAATTGTCTGATTGGTATCTTATCGAAGAAGCTGCTGTACTCTGAAGAGATGGGGAAAAAAGAGAAAGAAACGGTTGTATTGCGTCAGACAAAAAGCATTTAAGTTAACGGATTATACTTTCCTTCAGGGCATTTGCGGGACAGTTTTCGCGAGGTTGTGTCGCGAGTACGAATTTAATCCAGGCTCGGTAATAAATTGATATTCATTTTTGGGGTTTGCAGCTGTGTATGCGGTATGTTGCGGAATCGAATAAGTAGGCAAAATGTCCTTTGTTTCTTATAATTAGTGGTTGAATTTCTTCTTTCGCTATATAGAATAAGTTACAAAAGAAGGCAATAGAGAGAATTTAAACGATAAATAACACAGTTTTGAGAAGAAAAGGTCTAATAAATTTATTTTATAAATACAATAAACTAACAAACTTTATTTTCTGCTCTGCACTCTTTGTGTTGTTGAAAAAACATATTTCTTTTATAAGAACGATCAATCCCGTGAAGAAATCTTGCCACTTTCAAGCTCCATTAATCCCACCGAAAGCTGCACTAATGAACGTTCAACACAAAGCATTTATTTCGCTACAGACGGTTAACCAGCCCCAGTAAATGGCCACACCGGACCGAAACACATCTTTTGCCAGCTCATAGCACATGACCTCTGACGATCGATCAGGCCGAAGACTGACAACTTTTGTTTCAATTTCACTTGGTTCTTTTGGCCTTTGCGAAGCCCACTCGTTCCTTGTCCGAAAGACCGACTCAAAGTAAGACACTTTCCTTCTACACACGCACCCCAAAACGGAACTGTCATTTATCATCGTCACTCCGCGGACGAACAGAAACACAGAGAGGGAAAGAGAGACGGCGTCCGAGTGACGCCTTGCACATGTCGCGCGTATGGAACGCCGCGAAAATGCACCTGAATGCATTGTGCATGGTGTCTTCTTGTCACGTCATAAATTCTACCCCTTCGGCTTTATGATAATAAACGGCAGCGAAAAAAAAACACGAGAAAAAGAAAGGACCAAAAAGGCGTCCGAAAACTAAAAATGCAAATTCGTCTGCAGACGCATCAGACACACAAAAATTCATTAAAAATCTGATGGAGTGCCTGTTATTAATCTTGTTAGGTTGAACAATTTTTGACAGGATCCTGTGGTGCGAATGGTTACGGTTACCTCGACGTCTCTCTCTCGCCATATAGCTGGTGCTTTTGTATGGTTTGACATTTTTGCCCCATCATGGAGCAACAATTCGCCGTTTTGACGAGATGGTTTTTTGGTGAATGTGTCAAAAGATCTTAGAAAGTTGAACCTTTAAACTGACGCTCTCCGTAGGGCATGGCCGCCCAGGCCTCCCTTTGAACGCCTTCCATCTGACGAGAGCTTGAACTCGTAACTTGTGAAGCGGTAAAAGTTAACGCCTGAAATATCGAAGGGCATCTCCTAAGAAATTACCGAAAGTGCTTCAAGCGGACACATCGATTCATCTCGGTTTGGTTGGCTGTAGGAAAAAAAGGACGTTTTTGACGACTAACTTTCCCTCCAAGCCACATATCAAAATGACGATCAACGGCAAAGGGCAAGCCTTTTGCGGATACGTTTGTAGGCGAAGTTTTGGGGTAGTGACGCTGGAGAAGTTTCCAGCGATGGTTATGAACGGAAAGGCTAGCCAAAATGTCAAATGTCATCAATGGCGTGGATCTCGGACGTTGAGAGAGTGTGCAGCAGTAAAGAAATGAAATGAAAAAGGATAAATAAGACGCACTACAAAGTGCACCAGGCAGATGAAAGGAATGAATACGGTGACAGAATGCGGCACAACTGATTTTGAAAAGATGGTAACGGTTCGCTAGAGAGTGGCAAGCTTTTTAATATTCGGGAAATTGTTCTTAGAAACAAATGATTCATCAAAGTTTTAGAGTGCTTCATTAAGTAATGGACAACTATGTTGGTAATCCATGCGATTTTTTTCCACTAAAAGTAATACATTTCTTAGAACATTTTTGCTAAAATTTAAAAAGACTTGCGCGTGCGGTTAATAAATAATATTTGTTTGTAATTTTTTTTTAAATACCTAAATTTTTTTATATTTTTCCATTCCTTAAAATTGTTTCCTCAATTGTTTCATTATATTATTGTTATTATAGTTCTGCATAAAATTTTATTTATTAAAATTTTGTATCTCTTTTAACCTCTAATACATTGACTCGAAAGAACGAAAGATTCACTCGAGAAATGAAATCATATTTATATTCTTATCTTTTCAGAGTTTTACAAAGGGTTTGGCGCGATCTTTTATGTGACTTCTTTCTTGAAACGAACAGCAAACATGTAATGACCCATCATGGGTTCCCCAAAACCAGTCTGAACCGCCTGAACTGCTTGGTCCCAAAAAAAAAACATCTCCACGCACCGTGATGGTAAGGATCGAAAAAAACCCCCCGAGATCCCATCCCTTTGTGGCACCCTTTTTACATCGCACGATAGGAACAACATAAGCAACCACAACAACGCTACGCAAACATGAGCAAACAGATAAAAAACAAAACAACATCAAGCAAGAGAAGAAACAAAAAAGCTTCACTTCAGCCAGCAAAATGTTACCGTCATTTGACCCGATGCGCGAAATGATTGGGAAACGATGTAAAAATTATTTTGCGAAAAGTACACGTCAATCAAGGATGCAATTTTTCGCTCCCCACCGCTTCCCATGCCCTACACCCAACCGGCAAGGATGCCATGTCGCAACTGGAAAAAGGGGGACCGAAACGCAGAAACACCCGATACCCGGACCGTGGGCCCGATTGACAAGCATCCAGTGCTTTTTTTTGTTGTTGCTTTGTTCCCGTGGAACGACGAGGCAATTGTGATTGGAGCAGACAGGCATAACATTGCCCCAAAGTACACGATCGAGTGATTACGCGAAAAATTTAGCTACGAAAAATACGTACCGACGCTTGGACGCACACATACACACAATCGAGCAGCGCACGCACAAGGGGTGGAAAATCCGCTCAAATACCCTCTTCCCCACTTTTGGCCACTTTCCCACCCTGCAGCAAGTGGTTAATTTTTAACGATTCCGAAAATTCAATATCATCGTTGACGGGCTGTCAGGACTGTCGGGCCAGCGCTTGGGAGCTTTGCAAAAAAAGCACCCAACAAACAGGTTGGCGTGATTAAGTTTGGAGCTTCTTTTTTAGTTTGATTTTCCAGAAGTCCAGAAAAGCAAAACAACGGTTTGGCAAGATGTAATCATCGTAACAGTGCATTTAATTTTAATACATAAATTAAATTTATCGCTCTATTGGTTCGTTCTTTTATGAACAAAGAAAAATAAAGAAAAAAAATGTTTACCAATCCTTAAAAGTTTACTCAAAAGAATTTTTAAAAATTAATAATAGTTAATGTGCAAATGATTGCATATTTTAAGGCGCATTTCTTCAATCAATGAACAAATGCTTTATAGTACTTTATAGTACATTTATTTAATTTAAATGTGTAAGTATTATTCTTGACATGTACTTTGCTGCTTCAGCAGTAATTTAATCCTTTCTGTCAAACTGACAACAACAGCCACGATTCGGTCGGCGACTCGGCATATCACTTCTAAGAAATCAGCATTAAATAATAAATGATGATGAATAGAGCCGTTGATTTACGGGATACCAATTATCCTTCGCTCCACAACAACCATCAAAGGGCGAGTTTTAACGAGCATTACTGGAATGGTAAAACTACAAACCAGGCGGGCATTTCTTCAGCTCCGGCAGCGCAAACCGGCAAGAATCTTGTGACAAATCTTTTAATTACTTCTAATTGAGCGCTCGGGCTGCGTTTCACTTTGCCAGGGATCAGCAGCAATGGTTGACAATCCGATTACAAAACGACCAGCTGACAGAACGGGTGAAACACTCGCGAATGGTCCTCCCCGTAAGGATCGTCGAGCAGTGACACAAAGTGAAAATCAAAGGTTTTCGCTAGTTTTAATCCACTCCGCTTGGTTCGGTGGTTCCTCTTGGTTGTCGATTTGCCACCGGGCCATCGCTAAGTCGTTAACAGTGTCGGCAGTGTTGCTAGGGACCGCCACCGAATGGCTGGCGGTTGTTTATCGCCATTCAATCGTCATCCCGTGGGTTTGACGATGAACAGTGGCAATGGGAAATCCATCGTACTGAAGTGCTGCTCGAGAGATCCTTACGAGTTTCCACCACAGGATGTCGAGTGTCGCAATAAGGGACGAGAAGGGGGGAAAAAGGGGTTTCCCGCTCTCGATCACATTTATTTGTTGTTTCGTTATGATTTGTCCCTTACGATTTCGGGATCTTGCCTAACGTCAAACCACCAGACAAAAAAGGGGGTAAAGGAAAACTTTGTACCGAACCGTACCGCACTGTGAACTCGAAAGAAAAGTGTCAACGCGGTAAGGTTCAGTCGAGTCGGCTTTGATCTTTCCACGACTAATGGCACCGGGCTGGTTTTTGTTTTGGGGGTTCGGATCCAGCCTTTTGCTGCTCCATTCTGTTGTTGCCTTATTTGTTTTATCTACCGTTCTACCGTTCATTTGTTTAATGTTTGATTGCTTCGGTTGCACACTTCGCATGTGTTGGATCGTTCATTTTTTTTCTTTTTCTTTTGCGGGTAGGATACGACGAAATCGGTGGTAGTGCAAAAGTGCGTCTGTGTGAAAAATAATTTTTAAGTGATTTTGCTGCCATAAGCAGAAATCAGGGAGATTTTCTTGATTCTTTTTTTCGATACGCTTTCGAAAGGATACATCGCTCGGGGTTTCATCAATCACGAAAAAAAATGATTGTATTGTTGTACGTACACGTACACACGGGTAAGATCGTTGAACTCACCGGTTTTTATGAAGATTACAATGACCTTTGTAAGATTTTCAACGATAAAGGGGATGAAAAATCAGTTCATACCTGGAAAGAGAAAGGTGTTTGAAATTATTGAGTATATATTTGTTGAAATTCTGAGAAATGGTGGAAAAATCAATCAAATAAAACAATGAAAGACGATGAAATAAATTTATTAATTAAAAGTGAAACAAAATTATATAAATTCAAACTTAAATCAAGAATTATATAAAATAACATTTACTACTCATCGAATGAAACAACCCTAGTTTTGAAGTTAACGAATTGCGTACAATTACTGTTGCATAGAGCCAATAAGAGTAATTACAAAACAAAACAAATAAAAAATACTACCACAAAAGAAATAGCAGCAAAATAGCAACCGATAATGGCAGCGCATGAAAGGCATCCGAACCCGGTCGTTATCCATGCTGGCCACAAAACCTCAATTTATGCCGCTCAAGTCACTAGACACATAACAAAAAAAAATACGCACGAAAAACAATACATCAAATTAAGGTAAGCCAGGGTCACATCGCCAGATGCACGAATGGCTACCGTGCGTACCAGGGTCGGTTAATAATAAAAAAAAAGTTCGCTTTTGCCCAACCGCGGCCAGCCAATTGTCTGACAATGCAAGGCAGGCAACATGCACAAAACCCAAACGGATAGTTGTGCTGCGGATGTGAACATGGTTGGTGATCGTAAAAGAAACAAAACGAAGCAAAAAAAAAATAACAACCAAACCTACAAGTGGTGTAACATCGTTCAACCGGGTAACGACAGGAGCTGTTTTTGGTGAAGAAAAACAAATCCATCCCATCCGCACGCACGTGTCGTCGTTCCGTGAACCCCGTGAACCTCGAAGCCCGGGAGTGGCACTAAAAATTGACATGAACCGTTGAAGGGGGTTAAAAAACCGGTAGCTTAAAACCATTTATTTTAAAAAGACATGTTTCTGAAATTGGTTTGCAACGCCTTGCGTCGCGATCCCCGGCGCATGGGACCCCCTATGAACCTTGGTCGGACCATCGCCTGTGGCTTATCTGCTGTGCGGTGACGAAAAAGGAAACCAATAGTGGCAGCTCATCCGAGAGATAGCACAAGCAAGTGCAAATGCATATAAGTTTGCTATTTGCTCTGCGGCAAGTTTTTCTTGCTTTGCGACAGTAGTGACAATTAGGCACAAAATTGGAAACATAAAGTCGTTATTGCGTTCCTGTAGCGACGCTTCACATCTGTGGTAAAACTAGTACAGGAAAACGTTGTAACGTTTTAATGGGTTAAGTTTTTTTTTGGTTTCCACTTTACAGTGCGATATTTGGCGGTTTAATTGGTTTGGCCGCTGGAAAGCGATTTAAATTCATTATGATCACAAGTTTGTTAATAGACATTGGTTTTTATATATTCTATTATATATTATGCACTAAACTTATTTAAAGTTTTTAAATAAAATTCATCCCAAAGGTATTTTTGATCGAAAGAGAAGAGGTGCTTTTATCGTAGTATTATAACAATTTATGCTACTTTTATTGTTTAACAACGGCTTAATATATCCTTATTCTCTTCATTCAAAGCAAGTCATTAAGCCTTAAAACGCTTTAAAGCTCTATTCTGCAAAGTGTCCATGCCAGTGGCTATTACCTGAAAAAGCACCAATAATTCTCCTCACCGGAATCCAGGATAATCTAGAGTCGCTTGTCTAGGTAGGGTAATAAATTTCAACCACAGGACAGCAGCGTCCTGATGCACCTAGCCTCAAACCCCAAAGCCCTCGGCAACTCTTCCCCGCCCCAAAAACGTGGGGCAGATTTATGGATGGCAAAAGCTCACGTGAGACGTTAGCGCGACGAAGCGTTAAAAATATGATGAAACATAGCGTAGTAAATGGAGCTAAATCACAAACGCCGCCATGATGGTGAGAGTGATTTGAGTGAGTGAGCTACTAACACGGTTCTCTCCAACAGTGTCCAATGTTGTGTGAGTTTAGTTGCGGTAATCAGACACTTGTAGTTTCCCGATTACGGACAGCAAATGCAATCACTTTCGCAGCGCAAGTTGATATCCGATCGGATGACGTATCATTTGCTCAGGAATCCAGTTTAGGAGTTCACAGGCAACATGACACCTGTCGGGAGGGAGTCATCATCGCACTAAACAAATCGCTTCCCAACACTACTCATTGTAAATTTGTTACCCATCTTCGAGGCGATTTAATTTCGTCTTGACGTGTAAATAGTTCTGAAAATGCGATAAAGCGCTAAACACCGCTAGAAAGTAGCAAGAGACAAGTGAAAGGACATGACAGTGTTGCGGAAAAAAGGTGGAAAAAAAGAAAAGAATATCAAAACACCAGCCAGACGGCTCGGAAGGTGAATAACCGTCACCTAGGCAGTATGACGCCACCCGACCAAAGAGATCTCGCGAGGTAGGATTATATTCGCGGGCGCGTTTAGGAGGTGCGAATTAGACGACGGCCACCCCACCAAAGGCAGAAGACACTACGGAGCGACGGGTGTTGTAAGCGAAACAAGCCTGTCTCGTGAATTTAATCCAAAAAACCCACTCCACCCTGTGGGCCCCATAAGAGACACCTCGTCCCAAGAGGTGCAAATTAGCACCTCCGGATCTTTTTTTTTGTGTCTTGCCGCATCGCTATCGGAATGCTTTCGATAACAATAGTGTTTACCGAATGCTGACAAAACCGGCGGCGAATTCAGCTATCTTGTTTGCTAAGCGTTTCGTTTTTGGGAGCCGTCAAAACAGACACTGGTTAACACCGTCTTGACATGCGGCGGAACAAATGTTTATCGTGGGGTTTTTTTTTTGGTGAAAGAAGAAAAAAGAAACATAAAAACGCATTCAAAGTGTTTCGCTTTTTTATTCTTTATCTACATGATAGTCGTGGCTCAAGCAATCGAGTTGACTGGTGGGAATGGAACATATTGTCTATATTAACGAATGTGTGTTTAGATAATCATATAGCGAATGTTGTGTGAATATTGAATGTCTTTCGGAAATGCATGTTAAAGCATAATTAATGTAATACAACTACTGGACAAGTCATTTTATCTGGTGACTTATAAAACAACCAACAACAAAAAACGCTTAAAACGCTTAAAACGCTTGGTAGTGCAAGTGTTTGATTCTGTAGAAATCTATTAAATTATAGTTTACGACCTTAAGGCACAATCAACGGCAAACGATATTGTCACAAGGAATTATGTTCCACCAGCATATCTTAGCTGAGGCACGTGCAGCTAAGCTTAAATCATACAACCTTTCATCACCTTTAGCACCGGTGGCAACCGTACCGCACCAGGCACAAGGAAACAATTTAACCTGTGCGATTTCGTGCGGTATAGTTGGTTTTGCGGGATTTAATAGCTTCTTGTGTTTGGCATCCTCTCGCACTTAAACACCTGTCGCAAACCATTCGTCTCACCACACGTGATCAAACCACCGGGACAAGCGACACTGAACGGTTAGGGGGGTGGGAAGAAGCTTTAAGGTCGCTGGTCGCGAAATAAAACCGCGCGACGGTTACGTGTTTGAAGTTAATTTAATTTTCTGTTTAGTTCGTTTGTTTCGTATTTGACGGTGTTTAACGAAAAGCCATCATCACCAGCGACAACGTTCTGGTGGTGGTAGACACTTTCCACCATTTTCCAGCAGCCGAGCAGCGCTGCGTTCCCGGGATCGTTGGGGATGGAGCTGTCTAACTCATCGTCTTTGCTTTGCGTCGATCCTCGTTGAGTCCTGATAAATGCAGTACCGTCTTTTATTGTTGCACACTCGCCCCAAAACGTCCCATGGTCACGAAACGAAACCGTCACGAGCGCACCAGCTACGGCGAAGGGGAAAAATCAAACAAAACCCAGCGACAATGCTGGGTAATGAACGATAATTTGTTTTTATCGAGCTCATTACTCGGCGTATGGAAATGAGAGAGTGTCGGCAGAGGGTTTTTGGGGAAAATAGTTTCCCCATACGCCATTGCAGCTAAAGCGTTGTCTCAGTAAATGGTAAAGTACATGCACATTGTGGAAAAAGAAGGGAAAAGCATCATTTAATAGGATAAAACCCTTTGAATTTTTTTTTGACACAATGGACAGATTGAAGTACTTTTTACCCTCAAGTTATATCCAGACATATTTTTTCTTCTTTAACGTATTAATTGTTTAGTTCATTGTACGGCATGCCAATCTCCCGATCGCTTCCAGAAAAGTCAATGACATCAATCGAAAATGACCTTCCAGAGAAGTTAATCGAAAAGGCACGTGGATTACTGCGACACTGCGACGTCACGTTGTAACACGTTGCAGCATGAAATGGAAATCACCGTACGCTTACCACCCACTAAATATCCTACCCTGAATTCGTTTCATTTACTTTGTCCACTTTCCATACACCTTAGAACAGTACTGTGCATCTAAAAAAAAGGGGAGGAAACATGCTTACAACGAACGTAGTTTGTGTAATTAGAAGAAATTTTATAGATTCCGTTGCAAATGGCGAGACTCGACAACCCGTTCTGTCGCATTGTTTCCCCCCTTATTGGCGATAGTTTGGTATGCGGGTGTTGGGCTAAACTTCAACACCACGTTGTGTTAGTTATCTTTGAAAAAGGTGGGAAAAAAGCTTGAAATGAGCCTTATTCACGCTCTTCAGTTAATTTGGTTGACTTGCTGGGATAACAGGTGAAGTTACAGGGCACTATTGGAACGTTTATGATCCTTACCAACAATATTTTAAGGATGAAACGAAATGGAATCACGTCTAAAAGCAATGCTTGAATGTAGCGCAGTGCAAATCAAACGTTCGAATCAACATAAACCATTGCCTTCCTCTCCTTTTTTTCGTTTTTCCCTACATTTCGCTCACTATCTCGGCGAATAAAGACAACAGAATCTTGCTTAAAAACGAGCGACATAAATATGACCTCCTTATAATCGAACACATCCTACCCATTGCTTATCCCGTACCAGGTTTTCTGATTCCGACCGTACTTCAGCAAACACCAAAAAGGCATTGCGGATCCGTCTCCAGCACGGCAACAATAAACCGATCGCATCGCGGCTCGTAAAACAAACGGACGAACGCAAAGTGCACGGGAAACCGCGCTGTGGCAGGTTCAAAATTCCGGTCCCAGAAAAATAAACCCTCCGGTCCAGCGATCCAGCGATCGCGGCGAACATCAAACGATGCGCAGCAACGATCTGCACTGGGAATCCTGGTGCGGGTTATCGTATGTTTGCCGGCGTGTTGCCGACCTGATTTCCTTTCATTTTTCACCGCCCGTTTCACCGCAAACGTACTCGCCAGAGGGGGGAAGCGTTTTTTGGCCCTAAGAAGCCAACACGACAGACTTAACTTTTCGCAAGTGCTTCCCGCGCGCGCGCACACGGGTAAAGTGATTTTTCGGGGCTTTTGCGAACTTCCCCCTTTGGGATCTTCCATTCTGGACGAGTTCTTCGTGATGCTGTTTTTTTCGTGCCTTTGTGTGCGTTTTGTTCTCCACTATGACCCTTTGAAAGAACCATTTCATTGTGGTTATCTGCTGCAGTAAAACCAGAATCGTTTCTGTATTTCCATTTAAATTATTGAACTGCAGTTGGTTGGCGTGTTGAAGTTTTTTTTTATTTCCCTCACTCAAACAGAATCTCTTCCTCGAGATGTATGCATCCCCAATTGTATGACTGCAAAAAAGTTCTGAAAATTAAAAAAGAGTTATTGGTGGAACACTCGGCGATGCTGCAGCAGTTCTGCCAAAAAAAAAAACCCAGCCCCGCCACAAAACTGACGGGGTCATTTTTCGCACTTTATTTTTCAGCAATCAACTCTGAGGCGGCTCTCTCTGTCCACGTCATATACCCTACGGCGGTATACAACCCTTTAGTCACATTCGCACAACAGACGTTTTATCGTTCGCCGGTTGGGACTGCAACAAAAAAAACGGAGATGCATTCTTTCCAACTTTAATGGGTTGGTTTGCAATGGGGACGAATGAGCCTTCAAAAATGGTTGGTCGGCCGGACGAACGGGACGTTCGGGAGGACACAGGACGAGTTAATAAATTGAAAAATTGTTCCGACGCGCCGTGAACCAGTCACAATAGCGGTGGCAGGCGATCGGCCACCAAAAGCAAAACCCTGAACACTCAAAAACCTCTGCTCGCGAAGGAATAAAAATGATTGTCCGCACCCGAAAGGCGAGTTCTGCGTTTTCGTTTGTCCGTCCGTTCTTTGCGATGGAAAATGGTCAATCAAAAAAAAAAAAAGAACCGAAAAGCGTATGGCAAAGGAAGTGGAGCAAAGGAAGGAAGTTTTGGGGGGACTCGACCGTGATTGAAACATCATCAATCACCACATTTTGGTTTCATTAACTCTTGATTCTACTGCCGTTGGGGTGGGGGACCTTTCGTGTGGAGTATCTCTGGAAGGCTATTCCCAGGAGGAAGCAGCTATCCTCAATTCTCAGCAAAATACGACGCTGTACAGCGATAATGCCGACTTCCAAAGGGATCCTTTTGCTCAACTTTATTTATGTTCAATTGTACGTGTGTATGTGTGTCTCTCTGGCCGACCAGATTTTCCTTCTGCTCATACGCCCCAAGGGGAACCTTAGGACTTAATTAATGGATGCTTTTAACGCAAACCAAACCCTTGTCGGGCACCCTTCGGAAGCATAAGAAGTTGCAGGGCGGAATCTCAACTCGCCACTGTTGCGGAGGCCTATCCCTTTTTTCATAATGATTTCTCTGATGTTGTGAAGGCTGGACGCAACATACCCCTAGGGCAGCATGGCGAATGTCCGGTGTGGCTGAGAGAAAGAAAACGGGAATATGCAACCCTCACACATAACCGGACGCGGAAACTGCAGGTGTTTGGGTGGTGTCGATGATAGGTAGAATCTGGGAGATCGGTTGCCGGTAGGCACGTTGCCAGACATCCAGACTACCAGACTTAAAACAACTGGAAACGTACACGAGTTGAAGATGTGTATGAAAATAACAAAAAAAAACCCAACCTTGCCTCAGAGATACTTTCAACGAGCACTGGTTGGAACCAGTCGAAATAATCTGCAGACGGCAGATACAGAATGAAAAAGCCATCCTACACCGTTAGCTATCTCGCTTGTACGATTGTGTATGATGAAGCGCTCACCTCAGTGCTCAGGGCTTGGGGCAGTTTGGTACAAGCAGTACAACTTCATGCCCTTTTAATCAGTCCCAGACAGAGTAGCCGAGTCTAACAGGACGCACCGGAGTGCATTTGGAAGTTGCAGCCTGTGGATAGCACAGGCTTTACTGTTGCAATTTTAACTGCTTCTTGGCGGTAAGGGTTTAATAAAAAAAAGCGGAAACCAAAGAGATGCTGTGAAGCGCTTAGAAGCAGTGCACAACTGGACAACGTCCATATCATTGTTTTGCAGAAGTGTGGACAGTATCGTTGAAGAGAATGATGCTCAGTTTTTGCTACTATTCTCTCAGACCAGGATTGTTAAATGGGTCTTCGTCGATGCTTGATTGGACAACCCAGGGACAAGTCGTACTGGGAGATTTTCTGGAGAACTTTAAAGTTTTATTAGGAATTCTAAAAAAAATGTCCAGAATATTGTGGTTAAGTTTTACTGCTTCAAGGAATTTTTTTAAGTCCTCATTGAACGTATTTTGTAAAACCCCGTGATAGTAGAAATGCAATTTTTCAATTTAGTAAATAAACA
Organism: Anopheles parensis; assembly: GCA_016254315.1. Lineage (NCBI taxonomy): Eukaryota > Metazoa > Arthropoda > Insecta > Diptera > Culicidae > Anopheles > Anopheles parensis. Next base: position 10,442,846 of record CM028127.1, read on the forward strand.
GTTTCAGCTCCAGTTTTTGTTCAGCAACAAATGCTTTTTTATTGGAGTGCGATGGAGAGTTGTGAAACTTTTTTCACAGAACGTACTATTTCTTCCTTTTCTGCAATTTCCGTTGAAGCTTTTACTGTTACACCAACGGTGGCCATTAATATAAATCAATCATTTATTCCATCTCAATGCATTCTCATCATCAACTTCATCCTAATGTGTATACTCCGGAAGCATTACTACTACCACAGCCCGACGAATGGATGCGTAAGTAAGAGCGTTTTAAAGATTGCAAAAAGCTTCTTTGAAATGTAATTACAGATCCTCGGTGGGAGTTTTCCCCTTAAGGGTGCAGAGAATCGTCCCGGGGTTCGATCGAGTGCATTATCCTTCTGTGTCTGGATGCACTGCACGTACTCGATGCACTACCAGCGCTCGGTTGCGCGATTGGTCGAATGGTCAACACTCAGCAAAAACGGGCCAAGCAACCATCAGCGAATGTTCGCCTCGGGAATATCAACCAGGACATGGTCAAATCCAAACGTAGTACTTGCCCTTCCCGCCTCCCGCAACTATCAAACTTCCCAACCATCCATTCCAGTTTTAGTCCACATTCTGTTCGGTGCACGATAACGATAAACGCGCATTGAAGCAGGATTGATGTAAGCGCCTGGTCGGGAATCCGTCCACTCGAGTTGCCGCTCAGCACGGTTCGTGAGTGTCGCGCAAGTTCGCGTAGACCGGAGCCAGACGTCGTAATCCCATTACAGAGCGCTCCTTACCGAGCAACCATTAGTGGCGTTTTCAGTCCGTCTGGTAGCGTCCAAAAATGTTGCGGACGAATGCATTTACATCCTCTCGCACGTTTCACCCGTGGGGAGTTTCAGGGTCTGGCCCTGTGTTAGTGTGTACGTTTAATGATATGGTTTTCTTTTGTCTGTGCCTTTCGATTGCATTCATGTGCAGCTACTGGGTACTTTTGGCTGAGAGCAACTGTTGGAAGCGAACCTTTTGCAGGACACTGTGTAATGGCAAAAACGGGCGGTTCGAACTTTAAGATGGGCGAGAGTTGTGCAGTGACTGGGACAGATCTATTTTTCTTCGATGATGACTTTTGGGACACAGACACTGAATGCAAGTGGTCAGAACGAATGATCCGTATGGATGATGGCCGTGTGGATGACGTTTGTTAGAGACAATGTACGCAGCAGACACTGTGCAGTGTGGCGAACAAAATGGAGTACATCAAAAACCACCCAGAAGTGTAATGGCGTATGCTGGGGTAAAGAGAAGTCATATTCGGATGCCATATTGTTTTGAAATTTTTCAATATTAGTTGAAGAATAAATGAGAATAGTAATAAAGTTATGTATAGTGATCTCTTGTAGCTTTTAAGATATTGTTAAAGTAAGGGATTTTAGTGATATTTAATATAAATCCTTCAGAAAGAAATTGTAGAACTTAGAAGTGTTGGTAACTTTTCTGAGTCGTCTTTTTCACTAACAACGGGACATTAAACCTCACAACTACAAGAAACCAAACCAAACTGGTCGTCTAAAAATGGTTCCATTTGTCTGAAATGCTTTCATAACTTATTTTGAATCCTTGTCCCCAATCTAACCTGTCCGATGTTTCTCGGCGAATGCCAGCACATCTCCTCTGCATCATCTTAGCAAATGCTTTCTGCTTTCATTACATACATATAACAGGACCTCTTCACTCCCAAGTCGATATGACACGCCAGCCAGACGCATTGCACATTCGGTCGTTCTTTTCATTCATTTGCCCATGTACCATATACACAACCCGAATGGTAGAAATAAATTGAATTACATCGTAAGCGGATACAGAGCAGCATTGTACGCACGCAAGGATAACGTAACGAGCAGGATCAACGTCACGTGAAGCTGACACGAGCCGCCACACCACTAGAAGTCAGTTGCCTTCGGAGCGTGACGAGCGATGGCGATTGTGATTTACGAGCTCATGTTGACGGGGGAGCGTCAGGAGCGTCAGGAATGGAGTCCGCACATGGCCAAAGGAAAAAAGGATTTCAATCCAAAAGTTCATCCTTTTTTCGGAGAGCTGGCGGGAGCGCCGTTCATAATAATTGTGGCGTAAGTTCTCTCGTTAAGAATTCAATATTTTATTGCTCCCATGTGACGGGCATGAAATGGGCGGCTACCGCTGATTGGAGTTGATAAACTTTTGATTAAACCAGGCACATAACGCTCAACCGGACGACGGAGTCGGGAAGAAATCGGTCAATTGAAGGCAATGAAGTAGCTACTCATGTCAAAACCGATCAATTCGTCCGTCGGAGAAAACCGATCAGGCCAACGAAGTTGGGTGCACTTTATTGGGCACTTGCTTTCTTCGCCACTCTACAGATGTAAAGGTTTTTCATTACATTTTCATCACTTTGCTTGCTGTCCGGCGCAATAAAGCGGATCCAAGTTGTGAATCTGATCACAGAAATATTAGCAATCACGGGTGCAGTCTGGCCAAAAACACGAAGGAAGCAACAAAAAAAAGATACTTGAACACCGATGACCTTTCTAAAAACAAACCATTCTCATTTGTCTCAACACACCTCACCGCCGAAATGAGCGTTTTGCTTTTCGTGGTTTCTTTGTCACCGAAAGTTGAAGGTTTCGTACGCCCGAGTGCTTTTGCCGTCACCGAAAAGGAGGAAAAAAAGCTTCACCTAGGTACCGTGTTCGACTTCGGTGTTTGCAGTGAAGCTGAAAATTGGAAAGTAATTCTATCGCGAGACAGACGCTTTTCACTTCACTTCATTAATGGAAGAACACAACGACATAACGGTTCCCTACTCCTCTCCTCTTTCGGGGTTCGATCCGATTCTCCCGCTCCTTTTACATCCCGAAGGTCCTTAGCCGGGAAAAGCGAAAGCAAAAATGCAAAAACTAAAGCACCCGGGAAAGCATCACACGAAGGAACACAATAACAGTGGGAGGGTAAAACAAAACCCAGCGGAATCTCCCCGAAAAACCCTGGAAACTGGTACGCTTCGCTGCTCGAAAGGTGATTGATGAAAATCGCTGAGCCAGCCAACTAGCAGGGCAAATTGGGAAAGACAAGAAATAGCATGAAAATCTTAGCCACCGATCTGCCACTTAGCGGGCCAGATTCGGGGCAGATTTGCTACGCCAGGCACGATGCCATTGCGATGGAGCATAAATTCTCCAAGCGTAACCAGATTAAACGGAATTTCTCCACCCAACATCTACTGCCTTTCGGTTGGGCGATTTCTCCGTCTCCTCCGTACCGTCACCGGTCGGTCGGTCCAACCAACGACACGTCTGACGTTGGTGGCCGCTCGTGTGGAACAAAACGATTAGCCACGTAACATAATTTATCAGTTGTTTTCTGATAGTGCATATGTACCTTGTCACACATGAGCGATAGTCTATTTCCCTGTCAAGAACAGGGGAATTTGGAGAAATACTCAAGAGAATTGCTAGTGAAAGAAATTCTTGAGTGGAATTCCTACAATTTACATTATGTACATAAAATGTATTCTAAGTAACACATTTATTCTTGATAGTAATAAATACACGAATCAATGCAATATAGTAACTTGATAAGGTATCAATAATAAACTCGCTGGTTCCAAATGTATAAATGATGAAGAAATACTTTGGTTACTGGATATCAAAGGCAGACAAATGAGTCTTGTACTTCTTCGGAAAGCTCCAAAAGATGGCATTACTTCAGATCCGTTTTCCAAACAACTTTTCCACAGTTGTTTGTTGTCTCATTGAATGTAGTTTACCTTCGTCTTGCGAAGAATCAAAAGGTTGCAATAGCTACTGATTAAATTAGAAAGTGATTTTGCTCGCTGCGGGACTATCTAGCCTTAAATGAGGTGATAAGGTTTTTTGATTACAAAACAGCACCACCCACCATCGTCGTCTAGCAGAGATATCTAATCTTGCGCTCGTTGTATTGAATTTCCGGACAGTGCCTATTACGTGTGAACATTTTTTTTTTTTGGCTCCGAATTGAAGAACCTCGAACGTAACGCTTTCCAGCCGAAATTCCCACACCAAAGCTTAACGTACACATTGGGCAACTCATCTCGTGGCATCTAGTTTTGCTTCACTTCACCAGCACCGGGAGTGGGTGTTGATGATAATGCTCCGTTGGTCCTTCCACATAGATCAATGGTTGATTTCCTCAGCACAGAACACATCCCATTCTATTCCCAGCATTCGCGCAGGGATGGCGCATCAGGACGACGGGGGAAACCTTGAGGAAAAACTTGTACGAAACCGTTCATGGTTCGTATACATGCGTCCACACATTCGAACCGACATGTTGTTTGCTCTGATTGAACAGCGAGGGATTTAGCTGAAGGATGAAAAAGCACGCGCATTGATGGAGGATTTCTCCAAGGAATTTTGTCTAGCTGTGTGTTGTTTCTTTTTTGTATGTCTCCCGCTTCTTTCACCACTTCTTCCCATTTTCGGATGGGAAAAGTTCGAAGAAAAGTGGTTAGAAAATCAAATAATGTAGGTTCGGTTTCTCGTTTGTGCATCCGTTTTCGTTGTTGCTGCTTATTAGGATGCGGATGGTAAGCACGCACTAGCAAACGATCGCTTTTCCGAAGCAGTACTACACATACCCGTTGCCAGGATTGTCGTACCATTCAAGCCAATATTGACGTAGCCCGGGTAGGGATTTACCTGCCGAGATATCGTGTCATGCACTTTTCGTGTGTCGCTGACGATGGAAACCCGTAACGTAAAGAATACGGTGTACGAACTCTTTATTTGAAGTATTATCTGTACGTTTTCGGGGAGGAAAAGAAACATCTTCACCGTACGAAAACACATCACAAAACGTGTGCCAAAGCTTGCGGGAATGGGCGTATGGATTGGGTAGTTACTAGCATGGGTTACTCTTTTTGCAAATCAAAATGTACTTTGACGTACGCGGCCACTGAATGATAAGAGAACGAGGTACATATTTGTCCTAGCCAAAAAGCTCTCGCGTTAGGACAAATAAGGGTATTGCATGGTTGTTCCGTGCCCGAAATATGCCGCACGGTTTCGAAAACGAGCTGATACGTTACATTTTTATCCCAGCGACATAACCTTCAACGAGATTGTCAAACGAGACGTTTTTCCCGATAATGACACCCGGACCGATGCGAACATCGACCACCTTCTTTCGATGGCGTTGCTGCTGCTGCTGCTGATGATGATGATAGTGCCAATGATAATACCACTGACGAAGGTACAGATCCCCGTCATCAAAGGATGACATCTTTCTGCATCCGTCCGGAGTGCGGATCGGGTGCGAACGTCGGTGGGTGGAAAATTTGAACCTCGTTAACGTCAAACGCTCGAGCGTAATTTTCCAGCGTGATTTTCCGGTCCCGTCGGATTGGAGCTTCTTCATGTTGACATTACGGTTCCGTGGCTAAGCGAGGAAAAAAATCGTTTTTTTCCCTTAGCACAAAGGGTACTTCTCGACTTACGACGCGTGCTGCAGATAAAACATAAGAGTTATGAACCGAAACCCGTCCGTCTGACTGGTAGCTCTGCTACCAACGAAATCGATGGTAATTGACAGCCGACGGATGGCGAAGGATGTCCGATGCATATGCTGTGCAAAAATGGGTCGCATTTAAGGGTGGTCGATGCGAGACAAATTTTATTCGCTTTACCACTTGAACGTAAACCAGCTATCTTTAGCATTGAGCGTGCCCATTTCGGTTTGATGCCATTGCCGCGCCGTGAAAGTTGCCAGGCTTTTGTCTGCTGTTTTTGATGAGCAGACATCAGGTGATAAAGTTTTATTCGATGCACTTTCGCTGCATGTGATCGCGAGGAATGTGCTGGATACAGACATAAAACGGGTTTTAATGAGTATTCGATAGGGTCGTATTGGATCTTTTTGGCCATTCGAAGGACGGAGACAGATAAGCGAAGCGCTATGAAGATTTTTTAAGGTTAATCAACTATTTTTGGTTAGACATTATCATTTTACTTCAGGAGTGTTTTGTGTGAAATTAGAACATATAAATTATTTTAAGATAAGACCTAATTATAATTATTGGAATTATAAATTATTCTTACAATAAGCTACAATATTACAATATTCTTACACAAGCTATCCAGAGTATCATTCAAGTAATTTTTGGTGAATTATAAAATGCATCACAAGAGGTATTGAACTCTTAGAATTGACTTAATGTATCCCAAGTGTGGTAGACCACGAAAGGACGAATGGAAGGAAATTGCATTAAACCAATCGTTTGACCTTGGGTCGGTTTGAAGAACGTCGCCAAACATTATGATTCCCGAGATACGAATTTAATATCCACCGCTTTACGGCACTGGTCCCATCGATTCCCCGTGTATCAGTCGTTCGTGATGGTTCCCCATTTGCAGCGTCTGACCAAAAAGGTTCGCGCATCGAAACTGCACTTTTGCGTGTCGCATAGTCCGATCAATCGAGCATACACAGTTCGGGAAAAGAACCAACAAAACAACAAAAATTCCAACTCCCTCCAAAACAACACTCCCGATCGCATGGATTATCGCACGGTTCTGACCCGTTCCAAGTGAATGCTTGTGTAAAAACATGCAATTTTTTTCTTCTCCGATTGTACACGAACGAATTACCGGCCAGACATCGAAATGGCTGGAAGCAGCAGGGAAGGTTTTTGAACGGCAAATGCAGCAACAACAGAGCAGAGGAATCGGTGCAACTCGTAAATGCACACGAAATCCGACAATGTACGATAAATTCCGATTACTGTCAGAGTTTAGTGTCTCGTATCAAATATTAAAATGCACTTATCCATGCAGACCGAGAAAGTTTTGCGTCAACCAATCAACTTTACAACGGATCCGACCCGTGGCATACGACGGCGAGGGAAGATCAATACGAAGCGCCTGCCTAGCTGCAAAGCGAATGGAAGGAAATATAATTTTCAGTTTTTATTGCCTCCCAAAAAAAAAGCTTGAAACTCCCCATCGCGTTCGGGGTTGAAGAAATACTCATTTTTGATTTCTTTCCCCCGCTCCCCGGTACCGTGCCAGGTTTTGGAGTCAGCCGACTGCATCGTCGTACGGCGCGGAATTAATATTATTGCCGCTCACATTTCAATATTTACTTTTAATTTCGATACCGTCACAAAGCGTTCGGCGAACGGTGGGGAACGAGATCCGTGCGGTAATGAACGTGAGGCACGCTAGACAGTGTCTTGGCATCTTGAGAATCTTGGCCGCTTGGCCGGATTAAGATTTCGCCCAAGCCCCGTATCGCGACAAAAGATAAAACTGTCCGTCTGGGAACGGGAGATGATTTTACATGGCATATTATTTCCGCCAGCACAGTTTCGCAAGGACGCGCTGGGATTTGAATTTGCAAATGGAGCTAAGCGACTTGCAGTTTTTTTTTGTTACTTTTCTGGTCCCGCAAAATTTTCCTCCTTTTTTCCACCCGACGGCTGTAGACGGGGCGCGCACATTTACGATTCTTATCCATTACCGTCGGTAATTCCCCAGACGTTCGCGCAAAAACGTTAGGCACGAAAGGCGATGCCTTAATGGGTTTCACGATTCGCGATTCAGATCGTCTTGGAGCAAGAACTGTTGCTTTTTTTGTGTGTGTGTGTTTCTTCCCGATCCTTTCGCATGCCACATTCGGTGCACTTTTCTTTCAACTCATTTTCCGTTTTTGAATGTTATTTGACTTTTTTTTTGTTGAATTCTCCAGTTATATTCACACATTCAAAATGGCAGATTGTCTAACGACTGTATGGCCGTATACAGTGATTTTGGTGAGCTTTTTTCATGATGTGTCTTAATACTGTATCTGCATACAAATGATGATATGCAAGTCAAAGCTTTTGTTTTTTTTTCGCTGAGAGAACCATGAACCGTGGAAATCATTTACATAGCTAAGACGCTCTTCATCTTTCGGTTCGTTAAATCATCAAGAAACGAAAGATTTAAACGAGCATTTAAAATTTTTATTTTTACATTAAATATAAATTAATAGGTAGCTTGTTGATAAATAGTTATGGAAATTTTAAGAATAAAAAACTTATACTGTAACTAACTTAAAAAAAGTCTGGAAAGCGTGGAATAAGAAATTAAAAATTTGATTACTGGATATCGTTCAAGTCTACTGAGGTAGATCTGAAACCCTACGGACTTTTTGGATTTTTAGCAGATTTGTAAAGAATCGTGTCAGAATCGTCCTCCTTTCGAACAAGATCCAAAAAACTACGAATGTTTCCAGATCTACCAGGAAAAATTCTACTTCAACTTGAACAAAATCTACTGAGCAAGAAGTACGTTTTATGAATATTTCAAGTTAACTATTGAATAACTTGAAATGTACTTTGGGGACGTAAAACTTTTTCCTCGTTCCTAGCATTATGTTCGATCTTTCATTCGTTCGCTTCATCTAACGACATGTCGCCCGTCGTAAAATCGAATGGGATTATTTAACTCGATCTTTCCCTGCGGTGGCCTCAAAAACAGTACGCTCATTGTTCATGCGGTCCGATCCGACTGGTTTCCGCCACCAAAGCAAAGCCACCGGTTCGGATTAGCCCGGTGCAAAATCATGACTGAGTGCACTGTTGTATTTTCTTTCCCTTTAATTCTTCCTGCTGCGATTTTGAAATGGACAAACGTTTCAGCAACCCCCCCGTTTTTTGGGACTTCATCGCAGGATCGGTGGGTGGTCGTCTTCTATCATCCTTTCGCCAGCCTTTCGGCGCACACGGTACAGTGCCCGAAAAGTTTCGTACGAATGGAGATTTTATAGACGCACTGGTATGATATTACTTTTTATTGGTATTGCATTATAAATTCAATGTTTCTGATATTTTATTACCTTTCCACGCACCACATGCCACGGTGCAAGGAAGTATCGCAAAAACAATGATGGCCGGGTAGTACCCGGGCTATCGGTACATAATTTGTTCGCGTAACTTCGATTCCAGAACGGAGTTTCGGGTTAAAGTTTTGTGATATTTTGTTTCGTTTATGATTTCTAGTTCGACCGAAACTGGTGTCATAAAATTGGCAATTGTTGGGTTTCGGTTCCCGACTGCTCTCCCACTGTGCTTGATATGAAAAAAGCTCAGCTGCACACCCTGCTGGTGCCGGAAATGGGTATTATAAAGATGGGCATTATGTTGTAGTTAAATTAAATTAATTGATATTTAGTTGCATCACGCCACGGCGAGGAGGCAATCATATCCCGCATTATTAATGTTAGTTTTATTTAGCAATCTTTAAGTCCCACAACTGTGAATTTAAGATATTTCTATGCTAAAATATGTTTCATAATTATAACCTCAGTCCATGTGTCCAATAGCAAATTGTAATACGGCTGTTCATCTCATGCATGAGACAATTTTACAATATGCGAAAAACTATATTGTCTTGCAAGGAAAGCACTTTTTAAGTAATGACACCAGTGATACTTTGTAAATTACACCACACCTAAAGGAACGGATCGCTTCAACCAGACAGCTACAAATTCTTTCAAGTTCTAAAACCCTTCCTTCCCGCTTGGAAAACATTCCCGGTCCCGGTTGGTACAAATGAAAGGATTCGAAGCAGCCCCACAAACCACTCGCTTTTCATACACCGATGAGCGATGGGTCGTTGTCGGGTAAGGTCCTAGGTCCTAACCCCTGAAGTCATGCGACGCGATAGAAACGTTTTTCACACGAGCTTCCATGGTATGTTGCGAAGAATGCGAAAAAAAAAGAAACAAACATTTCCCAGAACCTATAAGAGTTGAGTGAAGACATAAGAGAGAGAGAGAAGAAGAGAAAAAAATACAACACTACACACCCGAACACGTCTCAAGGACTACGCGCGCGCTCCGGAAAAGCGGGAGCCCAAACGGAAGCCCTAAGTGTCTCTGCAATTCACAGGAATCTTCACCATTCACCAGACAGCGGCCGTCTAGTCAGCGTGGCCTAGCCAAGCCGGTGGAGGACGGAAAGGGTTTTTGGAGGAACCAAATCAACGCCGGCGAAAAGAATTCACACCGAAGCACCGAATAGCACCGGGTGTGGTCGGTATTGTTGAGTAAGAGATTTTACCCAAAACCCATCATTCCGTCGCATCAGGCACTTCAGAAGCACCTTTCATTTCAACAGTGTCTCCGAACTACGGACGATGGAAAAATTCGCTTCAAAGAGCGACGAGCCCGAATGCGTCTCCATTTCTCTCTGGCCGTTCTCCACATCCACACATCGCCCGGTCGCATAAATAGTGAATGGGTGAAAAAAAGTGATGTCTATGCGAGTCGCGAGACTTTCTGTCTGTCCGGACTTACCGGCACACCCACACCACTCTGTCCTCTGGCGTTGGCTCTGGTGCACACGATGTGCGATTGTTTAGCTTTCCTGCTTCCGAAAGCCAGCAGCCGGGACACGGCTGACATATGTCTTCAGGTTTGTTCAAAGCATACGCCCGCCGCCCGTGCTGGTAGTTGCAGTAGCTGTAGTATCTGTAGCTTTTGTTAGCGTTAGCGTCCCTTTACCCATGGTGGAACCGTGTTTCTCGTGGCAAAGCAATCGGGCGAAGATATGCAGTATTCAGCGTTGCTCTGTAAACTCGGCAACGGCGACCCAAGGGATACCGAGACAAGGCACTGGCAGAACAATTCATTCCCGTCGCGCAGCAATAGAAAGATGAACAATTTATTATTCTATTACCTTCTCTAGCCTTCTGTCCGGGGTCTTGCATTTTCTGTGTGCTTTTTATTAAATTTTCCTTCGACGAGAGTGGAAATACTTGGTTGCACTGTCTTCGTACCTTTGCCGGAGATACAGTGCAATGCAACAAAAAAAAAAGCGAATAGGAAGGAAGTAAGTAAATTTTGAGCGTTGTTTTAAGGGAAACTTATTTCCCAGAAGCAACTATCTGTTCTTTCACTAGGGTGTGGCTAGAACCTAACGTCTCGCTCCAAACGTCCAAATGGGGAATGGGAAATGATTGCATTAAATAAATCCGATCCTGCTTCGGTAGATTGGCAGATACAAATGGAACACTACCGAGATGTGGATGTTGCATTAATAATTGGTACATTAATAGAGAACTAGTAGGAATTATGGTTATTAAGACTCGTACCACCAAGGAGAAATGAGCAAGTAAATTACAGACAAAAAGATGAAGTAACAGCACTGACTCCATCTGTGGAGGATATGGTGAATTTTATATATTTTAGCTAACTTTTGTATGAGCTGTTTGCAGCAACTCAAAATAACTTAAATAACTTTTCCTTCACTCATAACTTTTACTTCACTTTCATATGTTATCGAAAGAAGCATGGCCGTTTTCTCACAGATGGCGCCAGCAGTACAAGTTACTAAATTTTTTTTTCTTTTTTTTAACAAATATTAACAAATATTTTCGTTTATAAGCTAAAATATGTTGAAAATCAAATAATCAGTTTCTGTTCTATTTCTGTTTCTGTTCTTTCGATGCTTTTAAATAATAAATGATAATATGATAAATGATAATAAATAATCCCGGAAAACTCCCAATATTTCCTCTTTTGTAGTAGAATGTGTGATAAATAAACACAAATCGAAATATTTTTACTCAACGGATGACTTCAAGTTCGTCCAAAGGATATCTTTAATCTTGGTTGATGATTTAGCAAATAGTTCTCAAAAAATGTTCTCTAACTAATAAAGATATCATAACAAAGCTAAAATAATGCACATTCTTTCACGTTGCGTACATGTTTCAACAAGAAATGCAACCGACCCGCTCCAGTTGGTCAATTTTCCTAGTAGCTAGAGTTATTTCTCTGTAACTGAATCCACCTATCCGGTGTGTAACCAGAGCAGTAGACCTATCTAACACTCCGATAATGTGTCCATGATTCATGGGCTTCGTCAAACAAAAAATGCCGGAAACATAAAACCAGCATGTGCGGTCAAGCTATCCGTCAACCCGGTGCGGTTCGTGTGCAGGGGAGTATGTGCATCGAGCCAAAACGGCTGACCCCGTTCAATCGGATGAGCCTGGCCGGTACGCGTTTCAAGTGCGCAGACACATTCTATCGCGTCCGGTTGCGCACATAAACCACGGAAACCGCGACCATCGTTAGCGGACTCGCGCACACACCGCTCAAGGGCAGTGTCGGATTATCGGGGTGCGTTCAACGGGGAGAGGCCAGCATAAAGCCTGGCTGTCCATCGCATAATGGTGAACTGGCGGAACTGTGCATTCGGATGCACCGTCATGGTTGACCCAAATCGTATCGTCCCATTCACCGCTGTGCCCACCCGGCAACCTTCCCTTTTGCGACCCCGGAGGGGAGCATCCGATTGCAATAGGTCAGTGAACGGATAAGATAGCGCAATGGCGACTGCGACTGTGACGGCGACCAGCGTGATGCACTTTGTGCAATGTGCTTTGTGATGCACTTTTCGTCGTAGCGCTGCTGCACCCCATATGCCTTGTACGAGACGCCTTGCTGTCGCGCTGAATCGAGGTCGACTCCCGGCAAATGGAGGGAGATGCCAATTGCGGCACAAAACCAAAACAACGCCCAAATAGGAGGACGCGCTCGTTATCAGGATGGTTTTGTTCCTCGTGTTTTTTTTTCTCGTTTGCCATTCTTTCAGTTCCTCCTGCTGCTACGGGGCAGACAAATAAAATCGAAGATACATATATTTTCGGTTTCCTCTGCTGCTTGGACATTCAACAAAGGCGTAGACATTGCACCGGGTCGATAGTGGGGGGGGGGGGGGGGGGGGGGGGGGGGGGGGGGGGGGGGAGTCGTGCGGCAAATGCATCAGCATCCAGTGCCACTGACAGGAAACGGACACACGCCAGACAGTTGTGCGATGCACGACGCACAAATGGGTACACGATGAGACGATGTGCATTGTTTGCTTCGTGGTTCTTTTTAATGTGCAGTGAAACTCTAGACGGAGCCGAATTGATTGCGACCAATATTGACGGGTCTGATTGGCGGGAGGGGTAAACATTGGAGAAGCAAAGATGCAGCCAACGACGACGATGATGACGACGACGGGATGTCTGGAGAGTAATGAAACTCGAGCAGTTCTCGTGATGATTGTTTCAACTTTCCAGTCATCAGTTCTTCAACTGATGTGGTAAAGCAAACGAACAAAAAAAAATCCGTCTTCCAGTTGTCGAAATGAAACGACGGGATGTTATTTCATGTTTTGGGAAAAATTATTTTGATTATATCCACCCTGAGTTGTTTGTTTTAATTGTACATCTTCTTCTGCTTTCCGTGTAAGTTTTGTTATATTTGTTCACTCTTATGAACTTTGTTTCATATTTATATTTATTTTATGTTTATTTTTATAATTTTGTTAAAGTTTTTGACGGTTATTAATACTCTCTTAGTAATTCTTGATTAAATTTCCTTTGTATCTCGTATTGAAATAATATTAAAATTTATATTTATTTGTTACAGTATAATATTGAAGCGATTAAATAACAATATGTTCTCCAGAATAAAATATTCTTAACATTTTCCACACTCTTTACACATTCACATTTGATTATGCTAAAGATACTACCATTCCCACAAATGTACGGGCTTCCCAAACCCTGTCAAATGCTGTCAATTATTGAAATGTAACACGATTACATGAGCACGCCAAGCTGTCACGAGTGAACGATTTCGACGCTTCGGTCCCGGGTTCGCATCTTCGCAAATGTTTGGCGCTGTGCGGTTGTGTGGCAGCGAAACGTGTCAAAAATTTCTGATGCATGTCGTCTCTGGCAGCCCATCGGAAGGAATGTTAAGGGTTTGCGTCTTTTTTTTTATTTTAGTACCACCGGCTTTTAGTATCCAAACTATTAACCGGCCATCGGCTTACATTCGACAAGAGGATTAAGATAATGCAATCGTTTGATCGTCTCAAGTGCCACTCGGTACAAATCGATTCGCTTCACACATCTTTGTTCTGTTCTTGGGAAGGGGAATACATTACAGCCGTGTGGGCAGTTTGTAATCTTCTGCGGCTTTTCTTGTCCTTATTTTTGAGAAGAAAAATATTGCAATGATATTGTTCCATTAAGAATATATTTTAGTTTCAAAAGTTCGACAAACAAAACAAGCAATTATCATTCCGAAACGGTCACTATTCATTCAAACATTCACAAGCAGTTGATTCATTCATGACTGTTCGACAAAGTAGAGTCGTCTTTTGCCAGTCTGTAGACAAAACAACCCCCTAACCGGGACGGAGTATGAAATTGCAAACGGAGAAAGGAAACTCCGTAACGGAACAGCATTCGCCATCCGCCCAAGCACCTGAAGTATGCTAAAGGGAGGTGTGGTAAAAATAACAACATATCCAATACACTCAACGCCCATTAGGTAGCATAATGATCATCGAATGACGGAATTTTTCTCCTGTTTTTCTCCTGGAGCGCGCGTCCATTTGTTATGTCTCAGACGCCACCAGCAAGCAAAAGGCGGTGAAGTAAACCGACCATCGACAATNACTCAACGCCCATTAGGTAGCATAATGATCATCGAATGACGGAATTTTTCTCCTGTTTTTCTCCTGGAGCGCGCGTCCATTTGTTATGTCTCAGACGCCACCAGCAAGCAAAAGGCGGTGAAGTAAACCGACCATCGACAATTCACGTTCCACGAATGAATAAATCGCTCTTCTTGTGCAGTGGTTTTATTTTATTTTATTTTGGCGAACTAGCGGTCGGCTAGTCATAACAAACGTTCCTCGCTGAATGGAGCAAATGTTGCCCTTTTTGTGTGTGTTTTTTTGTTGCGAATCATGTACGAGTGGTTCGGTTTTAGGATGGCACAATAATGGGAGTACATTATGTCAAATGATGCATCACACTGGTCGTGATGATGCGATGGTTCAACAATGTTACCGATGGAGTGCCAATAAGCTGACGGAACTAACGGTGTGCGTAACATTTCACTTTAAAGTTATTTTCAATCATTGTGGCACCCTTTGATTCTGGTTGTGTTCTTGCTAATAAGCGCTAATGGGCGGAATGATGATGCTACTAAAAAAATAACATTACTGTACATGATTAATTTATTGTTCCGCACGCGTCACTGGTTTGATTTAACAAAAAAACAAATCTCCCATCCTCGATGGATATTCATCTTGTTGTGCTTACTTCAGCAGGGCACACAGAAATACACTTCACTGCACTCATCTGCATCGCATTACCAGGATCTGTCCATTAGAGACGCTAAACATTCGCTTGTTAATAGTTCGGAACAGTGGAAGATGGCAAAAGGATGCCCCCCGGTCGTATTTCCAGTCGTTAATTTTTATGTGATTACATTATAATTCTGACATTTACTTTTATCACCAACACCACTCGGTTGCACTTCTACGACTACTGATGCGCCATGCGGAATGTAGAAAAAAAAACAGGAAACGAATGACCGACCGTACCGAAGGTGCACGAATGCTTGAGGGATGTTTCGAAGGATGTTCTTCCTGCATCTGTAACGTGCATCCAGGGATTGAGTGCCTTTTTGGCGACGGGTATCCAATCACGGCTTCCAGACCAAAATCCCGGATTCTCGAGCAAATAAAAAAAAAACACACACACACACCCCGAAACACACCATCGAGGCTCAAGGTGCAGACAGATAGAAAATTGATATTTAATGCAATTAGTCGCGAAGAATAGCATTTCAGCTTCAGCTGGAAGACGCGGCCGCTGCATGGTCGGTGGCTTCAAAATTGTATTTCTGTAGGAAGGAATGGAGAAGGAAGCGGGGTGGGGGGAAAGGTGAGTGAGGTTTAGGATGGTGTCTGGCTTTTGGTGGAAAGGCGAGTGGCGTTCTCGGCCGTGTCGATTATCTGACCTCGCCGAAGGGCTTGTGAGGTCATGCGGCTTGCTGCAAAACTGCGATGAACGGTTCCCGAACAGTACGCTGTACTCGTGGTACAAAGCAAGCGAAATCGAATAAATGAAAGAAAATAAAGTTTCTTTGTTGAAGAGTGTTTCAACGGAATTCGAGGTTCAGTTTCATAAAATTTAAAATAAAATTTGATACTTAACAAGACAGTTTCTTTGGTTCGCGCGCCTGACAGTATGCAATATATTTCAAAGGTGAATTATTTCTGCATCGTTTAAGAATTCGGTATTAAAGCTTTTTTTAATACATGCATTAATGATCACTCAATGAAGAATTAAAAATAGGTATTGAAAATGTCGGATACTTCAGGTTTTAGTACACCATCTTGATGGTGGAAGTAACACACATAATTTACTGTTTTCTAGTATTACAAAACTTAAACTTTTTCTTTTTTTAATTTTTTTTTCCCGGTTAGAACGGCCTGGCCGTATCAAGACTTATTTTACCGCGTAGCAGGATAGTCAGTCCATGCTACGGGGAGACGATAAGGATGGGATTTGAACCTGGCCCTGCCGTGTGGACGGGCACCGTTTATCACATTTCGCCCCATTTTTTTTATTTTTTTTTAATTTTGAAACTAATTTTAATCTGCATTCAAAAAATTTTGTTATCAATCACTTGGTTCAGTCCATAGAATGTACTAAAAATTAGTTCTAATATTTTTTTAAATTTTCCAACCCTTATACTTCAAAAACTATCTTTTGTATCGTTATCGCACCCTGCTCGGGAATGTATCGATGGTCCGCCAGACACAACCGGCACAAGAATTGCCCCGAGCAAAACCTCATGAAATATTAACACATCGTCTCGCTTGCTGTAGCGCGGTTTATATATTTTCCATAAGGGCAGAGCAAAAAAACCAACAAACAGAGAAAAAAAATGGCAATGTCTGCTGTTCGCCTGCCAGTGCACCGCAACAATGCACCGTGCAGTGCAGCACTGCAGCACACTTCGCGCCAAAATGCACACCAACAATGGAAGGCCCGAAGGTTGGTTAACGAAGGTGGCCCACGGCTAGGGGACAATTTTCCCGCGACTCGGTTCATCGGTTTTATGAAGTCAGTTTCGAGGAAAAGTTCATCGATGACGAGCATGGTGTAGCAAATGTTCGATGGAAACACTGCTCCATGCCATCCTTCCATCCAATTTGCTCGGCGAAGCGATGGAGGTAGCCCAAAGACAAGGCCGACCGTGAACCGGGAGATTCGCACGAGAAAGGTGAGCTTGTGTTGTGCTTGAACGAACGAAAAAATAAAATCTCTGAATTCTGAAGAAACTTGTCGCAATCCTTGGGTAGCGAGCGGAAGGTTCGTTGGCCAAATGGACTTGGCCTTCCCGTTGGCATGTCGGGTGTCCCGTAAAAACACCGTACGCCCGGTGAACATGATCCACTCCCGAGGGTGGTTGGTGGATTTGTTCGTGTCGAACTGCAAACGAAGCGTAAGGCCACCCGCGTCGGGCAGCACTTGGCGGTGACTCAAGCGCTCGGTACGAAACGAAATGCAAAAAGAAGAATTAGACATCGGTGCGAAAATGCTGATTTGCGTCTAGACACCGGTATCGAAATACGGCGAAGAAATGGGTCCATACTTGTATGATGGTTCGCATTGTCTTGTACAAACCGAAACGTTGCATCATGGACAAGACGAAAATGGTTTCAAATCCCTTGCGAATGTCCAAACTCATTTTTGTTTCCTTTTAAATAGGAACGAATTTTGAGAAAAACCACAATTTCAGTATGTTTTCGATACATTAAACACAATTTATTATTCATGACTTTTATCTAAAAATCACATTGAATATTGTTTTTTATAAATCCTTCTATCCAGTCTCTTTTTATCTATTTTTAATTCTTAAAAGCTGATTATAAATTTTTATTCGTTATTATTAAAAAAACATTATAAATTTTGACAACTTTCAAATTTATCAGTTATGTCTACCACATACCATTTACTTAATCAGTGCCATCATAGCTTTATTTAAATTATCTCATTTTATTGATACAACGTACCAATGGTAGGAATATGTAAATTATAAGCACCATCATAAAGCTTTTACAACAACGGGTTTTAAACTGTCCTTGTAAAAGCATACTCATTGCATTCTGTTCGTATTGTTATTGCTCTTCATTAGTCTGGTGCATAAATTGTGCCGGCCAATTGCTGTTTGCAATTGCACCCTAGAGCCTTTTTTCCGCTTGAATCCTTACTCGGCCCCAATCATTCGTCCTTCCGGTGTTGTTGGTTGAGGTTTTTTTGATTTTGGGGCAAAGGAGAATGCACCAACCAGACAAACAGAGAAAGAGAGAAAAGAGAGAGGGAGAGTGCGATAAAGTGAGGGCGATTTCGTTGGTAAATCGGGGGAGAAAAATGCACCCATGCAGAGCAATCGCCCTTCGGAGTTTGAGCCCTTTTTTATGCAGGAGGGACTCGGATTTTTACATTGTAACACTATTTCCGAGTGCACATGTTGCTCCATTGCGTTGTTGTACTCCTCTGCTGCATTCCTTTTACCCATTGTCTTTGCCAGTTGTTTATGCTCGAGCATGCAGGAAGCTGCCCTGTCTGGCAGCTGTACAGGTCGTGCTAAAAAAGTTGCACTAACGGTTCCATTATTTAAATTGTAATTTATTTTTCTGTTAAATCCATTATTAATCTTCTAGCCTTTTTGCTTATTAATATTTTAATTGAATAACATTTGTCATAAAAGTCTCAAAAATTTAGGTGCTTTAAGAGAACAGCTATTACAATTTGGTACTAAAAAACAAACTAATTTAAAATTAATTTTTAATGATATTTTGCTCAACAAACCTTAATAAAAACATGTTAATACAGGGTGTTCGAGATAAATTTGACAGTTTCTGAGGGAATAGGAAAGGAATTTTTATCAAATTTATGTTAAATATTAAAAAAAAAATTCTACAAAGTTTAGCTTACCATGTTTGCCGCATTTTTTATTCGAAGAACAAATACTAAAATAAAAATTAACAAAGAGTTTTTAATGCCCCTTTTTCTTTGCACGCCACTGTTCTAGGACATAGTTTCGAACGAGCACCGCAGACAATTCTTCACCCGGACAGTTGCGAAAAGCATTGCGAGTGTTGTTCTTGCTCCCTTTCCCATCGTTCACTATTTATTTTCTTATACCAAAAACTTATCGCGATAGAACCACTAACTCTCCCTATCCCGTTTGAGTTGATTCCGTGTGTTGCCTTTTTTCTTTTCGCTTTGCCTTCTACTTGCAATCTTTGTTCCTTCTTGTTTTGGTGTGGCTTTTACTTTTGTTTTGTCTTGCGCCTGTACACTTCATTGCTGGACCGGTTCAACCACTGACGTTGGCTGGCCGCCGTTTCGTTGTTTTAATGCAATTATGTTTCACGTTGTTTACCACCGCGACCACCCGTCCGGATCATTCTTATCCACCCGATGTTGTCCCATGTTGGGCGATAGCTTGCATCCCCGGCATCACCCACCGGCCGCCTGTTCGATCGGCAACAAAGATGCATCATTTGTTTTGTAGGCATTTGCTTGGTGCAAGAAGGGCACCAAGCACCACGCTTCGGCCGAGCAAAAAAAGAGGCCCAAGTGCATTGATTTCTATCTGTCTGGCGGGTGCAGTTCCGACCCTGAGGTTTCCTTTAACGGTCGCTCCCGGAAGTAGGTGCGTGGTAAGCGAAGGGAAGAAATTAAGGGAAGAGGTCAAACGCAACATCGAATGCCAGACGGACGGACCAGACAGAGGTGGATTTTGAGCGACTCGCCTTCCGACAGAGCGTCTGTTTCGTTGCACAATTGTTTTGTTTCTCTTGTGGCCAAGTGTGTGCGTGTGTGTGCATCTGCGATGCACTTACACTCGCAGTACCACTTTTTTCATACGGCTTAACATTCACTCATTTCCTTCTTCAGTTCTGTTTTCGTCGCCGGTTTGCCTTTCTTCTCAGACATTTGGCCTCGATCGACTAGTTTTGTTGCTGGCCTTTTTTTTTGCTGTTGTTGCCCGCTACCGACTACCCAGTAATGCAGGAATTATTCATGCCAATTATTGATGAGCACCAATTGTAAACTGTCCCTATATTTGACGGCGGGGACCGTTGTCGGAGTAGACAACCCTGGGCTCTGGTTGCAGGTCTGGCAACGTGCAGTGTATCAAATGCCACGCCAACATGCTCAAGTTGCAACTTGAAACTATTAAACCCGGCGGCTGGTTTTGAAGCTGGAGAATTGTTTCTCTTTTCCCTTCGCCGTAAGTGCACCACAAACGACAGCCGGTGCATAAATTAGTGGCAAAGGCGACACATAAAACTAAGCAGCAAATGGATTACACACCCGACTGCGGGTTTTTTTTTTGTTTGTTTGATTTTCATACCCCTTTGGCGCTCTTTCAACACGTTTTGCCTGAAATTGGCATCTGGGTTTTTTAAAATTCGCAAATTTTCCAGCCGTCAGATTGGTTCGGGTGCGAACTCGCACTCCTAATTACAGGCGCTCGGGTAATAGGGTTTTTGGCCATTTTCCAAGCAAATGTGTTTGGAAAAGCAGAAAGGGGGGTGTTTTTTAGTCAGAACTCTCTTCCGGAAGCAGAAACGAATGTTAAATGTATGATAAAAAACATTTAAACTAATGAAAGTTTTTTTTTTCGTCCTAACTTATGTTTTATGTCCAGCTTTTCATTTTTCAACACTTTTGGCCAAGCTGAGAATGAATATTTTGGGTTTTAAAAAAAGTTAGAGATAATTTGTTTTTATTGCTTTTCCAACTTGATTTTGCAGCTTCGCAATTTTATCAGGAGAAATATTTTCCAATTATCATTACTATTTTCACAGTCATTCTTTTTACTAGAACATAGACCTGTGCGTTATACTTTCGGATAAGATCTTTCCAATGCTCATCGTAAAGATAAGACCTGAGGTCAATAATTGGCCATAAAGTGGGATTAAGTGTTGTGCAACATTCTCCAGACGGTACGGTCCCTCATTTAAGCAAACGAGTATGAGGTTGTTGAACTGCAGTTTAAAAATATTCAACTTTCATGGGTGTCTTAAGCTGTATCGATATCAAATAAGAACTTATCGCATAATTTTACAACTTTACCTAACGATGTGTCAATAAAATTAAATCGACAAAAAATGGTTGGGATAGAAATTAATCTCAGATCTGCGTGTAAAAGCTTCAGGAACGCTAATAACCTTAGAAAAGCACCAATGAACTCACAGGTTACGTTCAAAAGTATGATGCCTGATTGCTCACAAACCATCAAACATGAATTGCCGAATCCGGCAAGCAATGTTCAAAAATGCTCGTGCTCGACCCAGAGAGAGAGAGAGAGAGATTGTTCGGGGTGCATTAACTCGCTCGTGATGCAGTTGCAATCGGTGGCGTCGGTGGCGACTGTAGCGCAATCGCCTGACGATGCAACTGCACTTCACACTGTCGCTGATGCAAAAACCCCCCGAACGGCGGTCGTTGCCGCGATGTGCCCGTTCCCAGGCACGAGACGTGACCCGTCTGGTTTCGGTCTGGGCTTTTGCTCCGGTTCTATTCCCACCTTTCCTGGCCTCAAATCACGCGGCCCAACCATTTGTCCACCCCTGGGGGGAAATACATCAAGCAAAATACCGATTATTTGTGCACTGGTTCGTTTTATGCAAAAAGAAATGTGTAAGAGAGAGAGAGAGGGAACCAAGAGTGAGAGAGAATGCAAAAAAGGAGACGAGATGATGCACAGTGCGAGAAGCTGCAGAGTGCAGCAATCGGCAACCTGTAGAGATTGTTTGAGCAACAACAATCAGAATGCATTCAAGTGAAGTGAGCGAGAGAGCCAATGCAGGAGAAAGAGAGAAAAAAGCACAGAAGAAACTGGTGCATGGTCTTCGTCCATGTTGGCCAATGCACTTTTCTGTTTGTCTCCAGTCTAGACGGAAATTCGGATTGCACTATATTATGTACGCGGGCGCATGCAATCGATGTTTTTCCTTCCACCGATGACCTCGGGTTCGTTGCTGCTGCGAGCATACAGTTTCCATCCACTTTCCCTGCCCATCGCTTACTTGGGCCTTCCATTTTTTTTTGTTAAAGCAGTGAGCAATGGTGACGCCATCAACACGCTGCCATTGCGCCGCACGATGTCATTATCCTGTTCAAAAAGCGGGTTGGGGATGTTTTCTAGCATAAACATTTTTCTCGCCTTTGCTCTCACACACACAATCACTCTCTCTCTCTTCATCTCTCTCATTCATTTGATTTCTCTTTGTGTCGTTTTTTTTCCTTTCATTTTCCGGTCACATTTTCCAGTCCGGCGGGCAACCAGTGTTAGCGAGTGCACTCAGCCGATAGTGCACCGGAGGCTATTGTCCGGGTTAGAGTTCGAGTGCAATGCATCGCGACGGTGAAAACTAGCACCGGAGCACTGATGCACCACCGTTCGCTTGCACGAGGTCACCGAGGGTGAAGCAATCTGGAACACTGTCCGACAAAGTACCTCCCCTTCATCCCTTTTTTTTCTCAAACCCCGAAACTACACGACGTCCGCCGGTGACCTTTCGGGTGCTCTGCTTCTGTTGGCATGATTTTTCTAAAATATTTTAACACTGATTTGAACCGTAATGAAGTCGAATTGAAAGGGTTGAACGGAGGTTAATGAGGTGAAAATGTTCAACAATTTTTCCATCATATACGTAATGCTTGCGAGAGTAGAAAAGCTTGCTTTACGGTTTGATGTTTGGAAATATATAAGATTAGTTGAGAATGTAATTAACAGCACATTTTTATACCTTTCTCTAGATTTGATGATTGGCTTTGAAGTGTACTGATGAATGACTTACCTGAAAATAAATAAGAGAAAAGAGAAGGATGAGTAAGGTTGCGCTAAAATTGTCATGTTTATTTATTTGNTTGGAAATATATAAGATTAGTTGAGAATGTAATTAACAGCACATTTTTATACCTTTCTCTAGATTTGATGATTGGCTTTGAAGTGTACTGATGAATGACTTACCTGAAAATAAATAAGAGAAAAGAGAAGGATGAGTAAGGTTGCGCTAAAATTGTCATGTTTATTTATTTGTGATTGAAGCTTAAGAGTAACACGAATAAATTACAATATATCATATTAAAATATCGAAGAAAATTATTTGTTTTTAAGCACCACAGAGAATAGGAATAAAATTACAAGGATGGCCAAAACCCCGCTTTTACTTGTTTTAAAAAAAAGAATAAAAATTAACAAAAAAATAAAAAAAAATTCAACTTGAAAATTTTATAAAGCTTACCCCTTATCATTTTTTTGAGCAATTTAGCAAAATTATTAAAAATTAAAAAATTAAATTAAAAATTAGCATTTATAAATTTGCTATATTTTAATGCGAACATGTTGCAATAAGTTTCTTTTCACTCGAATAAAGCTTTAAATTGAAAAAAAGAATAAAAAAAACCAAAAAAAGTTTAAAAACAAAATTCTACTTGAAAATTTCTTAAGGCTTACCCCTTACCATTTTTTTGAGCAATTTAGCAAAATTTATAAATTTGCTATATTTTAATGCGAACATGTTGCAATACGTTTCTTTTCACTCAAATAATGCTTTAAATTGAAAAAAAGAATACAAAATAAGAAAAAAATTAAAAAAATAATTTCGACTTGAATAATTTCGATAAGGCTTATCCCTTACCATTTTTTTGAGCAATTTAGCAGAATTTATAAATTTGCTATATTTTAATGCGAGTAAGTTGCAATAAGTTTCTTTTCACTCAAATAATGCTTTAAATAAAAAAAAATTAGAATAAAATTTAAAAAAAATTCAACTTTGAAAATTTCATAAGGCTATATATAGCCTTACCATTTTTTTGAGCAATTTAGCAAATTTCATGACAGCAGAAAGAAGATAAAAGATCTGATAAGAGATAAGAAGATTCAAATGTCAAAAATTAGAAAACTGAAAGAATTTACTCTCAGAGAATTTCATTATTGAAATGAAGCAGGAACATAACTCTCCGAGTATTTCAAGTAGGTATCTGATGCTAAAATCATTTAAAAAAAAAAATTACCATAAAACCACAGTTGCCTCCAAACCCAAAAAAAAACTGTTTCACAGGAAGCTTTTCAATTTATAAGCAATGAGAAATTAATTTCGAACATGTCACATTTTCCATTTAAACATGGCAACATATCACCTCCGTTCTCATGTGCAAAAACCGCCCTAAAGCGACCGGATGTCGCCTTCAGTCGTATCACCGGTAAGCAGGTTTGATCATGCCAGATACGCTCAAGCTTTGCCTGCACCCATGTTGCATCGTGAAAGTGTAACCGCATCGTTCGAATTGGGAACGGAAAACGAAAACCGCGAGAGATTCGTTTCACGCCTCGCTGCATTGACGTGCCAATGTGTGTCGCACATAATTTCGATCACTTTGACCGATAGCCGAACGTGACAGGGACTCCCTGGGTGCTGTAGGTACAGGCCGTAACAACATTGTTGCAATCCCACGGATATTCGAAAGGGTGGAGTGGAAGCGCTGTGGACGAGATCGGACTGATCGCTTGTGTAACTGACAGGCGATCCTGTTTCTAAAGGTTTAATTCTTGAAGGCGGTAGGTTTGCGATGCGAAGCTGTCTGCCGCATTTGGGAGACGGATAATTTTAAATGTTAAATTGACATTATTTGAGAAGGTGCCCAAGAAAAAAACATTGACCATAAATCAAGTTTCAGCTTTTTCTTGTGGAGCAACGTCGTAACTTAAAGCCATTGCCCGAGAATATAAATTACAAAAAGGTAATTTTATTTGTGTGTTTTACAAAATTTAATTAATTTTGCAATCACTTAATTGCAAATTATCAAACCCCCAGAATGAAGATGTAAAAGGGAAATAAATATTTACTTTTTGATTCTTTCATGAAGATATTAGCTCGTTTAAATCATGTCCAATTTTGTCAGAACAACACCACTTTTACGTATGATGAAAAGCAAACGCTTATATCTGGCAGTTGTAAATAAAACACAATGCGTGTGTATATTAAATTCTCTAATTTAACCCATTTTTACGATCATCCAACTCATATATCACTCGTCGTGACGGAAAAGGATTATATGTGTTCCAGCCAGGGGCCATATTTTTTGCGCACACGGGTGAGGCCATTTTTTCCCCCTGTCTTCTTCGTCTCCATTTTGAGTTCAAGGGAAAATAACAAGCCGGAATGCAATGCGTAAATCCTGTTCGGACGTTTGGATGTGATTTTGTAACATTTTGTGTTTTCTATTTTCTGTGCTGTTGTTACACTTCACACCGCTGTTTGGGAATTTCGTCACGAATAGCACCAATAAATAGATTCATGGTTTTGTTTAAATGTTGCGACTTCCTTTCGTGATGGGTTTTGTGAAATATTTCTGCATTATGTGGAGTTGAAAAGAAAAAAAGCAACATCCACACTTTATGGGTTCATATTTTCGGTGTATTCTCGGCATATGCAAACCGGTGTCGATCGGTGTTCTTCTTTGCCTTTCCAAATTCTATCCTGCTGTTATTTAACACCGAAACGATTTATGACCGGTATTTATGTTTTTGGAAGTTAAAAATGTATTTACGGGCGTGTACAACATGCGACTGGATTAACGAGAGCATTTCGTACGCTTTGGACTTGTTTCAAATTCTTCCGTTATCCAATGTTGATGATATTTATGTTCGCATACTTTGCATCAGTGTTGGTTGAACTTAAAAAAAGTCGTCTATTACTTCAAATTTATAAACAAAAATAGAAACGAGCATTTATTCATCTTTTTACTATTCGAATTTGCTTCAGAGATCGGATAAGAATTGGAGGACAATATTAATTTTAGTTGCTACATCCATTACTATTCATAACGTAGAAACCCCCAAGCAGAACAAAAAGTCTCAAATACCATCGAAACGGTCGATGGATTTTCATTTATTTTACGGCTCAAAAACTTTTGCTTCTTACCAAGAACATGTCCATTGGTTCGTTGTAATTTACACTAATTCCGATTCACTAGCAAAATTCATAAGTGCAAATGGTGTTTCCATCGAAACTTTTATCCCTCGATTATCCTAAAAAAAACAAAGAAAAACCTTTCCAACCGTTCCACCATCATTATATCCGGAATCGCGCCGGAAGTGACTTCGACGAGCGACGCGGGCGCGTACGTTTGGCTTTTCCAAAATGAAATATTTCACACCGAAATTGGTAACAATCCTACGCTGCCAAACTACCCTCCCCCCCAACCGGTGACAACGTCCTTTAGAGAGAAAAAAAACTTTTACGCTTCAATATGATGCGCAAAGCCGGAAGCAACCGGCTGCTGCTACTGCTGGTGCATTGAAGCGTAACGATAAACTTTCGGTAACAGTTGATTTAAGATATTCCAGATCGTACCGATGCTATCGGTCCGACACGAACACGAACATGGTCCGGTGTGGCTTGATCGGAAGTAACATTTGTTTAAGGATCCAGTTAGACGCTTCGAAAGACAGCCAGTATCCATCCTGTCTGTGGTGAGCATGGTAGCCAAACGTATTTTTTCCCCGCTGTTATGCTATTGCCCCTTACTACACACTAAGAGAGCAAAACTTTGGGCAAAACTTTCGAGACACTTTACATCACTTTGTATACCGGCTGTATCCCGGCTTGAACCAAGCAGCCGGAGGCCATAGTTTACGCTTGTCTCGTCGGCCGATACATGCTCGGTGCAATTAAAGTCCATCCCCGGTGCGACAGTGCCTGCCTGCGTACGATCGAAACCGACCAGGAATTCTGGAGCCAAAACTTGCAAGACATTGTTAAGCGCAGACAGTGTTTGCGGCAAGTAGGAGGATTTTGTTTTTCAGTTTTTACACTCCACCGAAAACTCTACAGAACATCAAGGACGCACAAGGTGAACCGCTGCTACTTTGTAGCGGTGAATGAATTATTGGTCAGTATCCGTTTGCCAGCGATGCAACACGGCGGAAACCACCAATGGCGAAATTATACTTCACTAGACAGCTCAAATTACACCTCTTTCTCGTATTGTTCATGGATCCCTTTCGGAGGTCCTTGTTTTTGGGGGAAAACATTGTGGAACAATGTAGATTTTTTCGTTCGGGCAGTACATCATTCCTTTAGTTTGTCGCTTGGCTGACTGATGTGTGCTCTGGTAAGACTTGGGAATCTTACTCACAGTTTCAAGCTAGGAATTTCTTCATATTCGGTTGGTCTTGGTCTCCTTTTTCTCATGCCAGTGCTTTGAAGAAACTAGAGCTAAATAATAAGTTCTATTTATGGCGAATGCGTCAAGATTTGAATCTGGACCAAGTATGGAGATGAACTTGGGCTAACCCTAGAATGGAGTTATGAGGATTTCAAAACTAATGTTCAGTAATCATTTCTACAAACTTGCAACAATTTTGATTTCAAGATTTGACTACAACAGCATAAATAATACTGATGACTTAATCGCTGTCTTTCGGTCTACTATTACCTTGAAAAAATTGAATCCACAAAGAGAGATTTCAAAAATATTGAAATTCGTGATGATGAGTATCCAGTATTCAAGTTTTCCATAAGTATTATTAAACGAAATATAAAATGAGACATAGTTTGAGACAACATAATTTGAGAGACGCTCGTGACGAAATGGACATTCAAGGAATACCAAGTGATCAAGGAATTCAAAGAGTTGTAAGGAAGAATTCTATAGTTTTCCATGAATTCTAGCAAGATCACTACGATATTCATCCATGGATGTTGTGAGCGGCCAATCTTCTCTCCCAATCAGCTACTCCTGTTCCGGAAGGTTGTTGTCATGAACATTTTGATGTCTGAAGTACTGGCCATATGTAAGGAACACTCAACGGACACTAGGGAACTAAGCTGTAGAAGCTTCATTGTTGGAAGTGAAGGGAATTCGTAGGCTATCGGGTAGTGTCCCTGGATGGCACCACTTATCGATCAATTTTTGTTCTAATATTACGTGGATATTAAAGCATGTATTATAGTTTAAATATTTTCAAGTTAATTTCGTCTTTCTCAAACCTATATTGAGCTATGAGGTGGGACTTATCATCATCATGAGTTTCGTTGAAAAAAATGCAGAAATAAGTTAATTGCAAAACTAATATCTTTCCTGCGTGTTTCTCCAAGGTTTCAAAGTACCAGCGAGCTATAACATCATAATCATGTCTTGATTAAGATCCTTTTGCTTTTTGCCACTACACAATTGCTGCGTCCCATCAAAATGCAATCAACGGAGCAGCTTATCCTTCCACCTCTTTGTTCTAAAACAAACACCTGTCCTGTTGGAGACGGATGGTAAGATTAGCCAAACGCCACAAGATAATCATCACCATCGCTCACCCGAAAAGTGCATACCGATGAACAGCACTGTGTGCAATTGCACTCGAACTGTCCGGACAGTGAAACGACCACCAACCGGTGGTGCGTTTAATTGTGTTCGGTCGTTCCAGGCACAATCGATGTGCCACTTATACTCTCGTCTGCCTTACAACACGGTGGCCATCGAACCCGAACGGACCCGTTGTCCTGTGCTGCCAACCGTCTTGTAAGCGTCTGGAAGAATGTTGGCCACCGTTGTTGTAGCCATAAATCAGCGTAAAAGGCCTCCTTTTTTCGGTAATTGTTTATTATTTTCGAGAATAATTAATATTTCGCCCAAGCAATCTGACAGCATACGCACAGCGACTCGACCGCCCCGGTGTTGGGGTGTTGTTTTCGGGTGGTGGGTTTTTTTTTGGTGTTTTGCTTGTCTTTTTTTCCCCCTCCTTGTTGTTTGTTGGTACATGTGCACTTTCCTCTGCCCTTACTTTGCATGTGCATGGTTTCGATGTATCTTACGGTTGCGTTGCAGATATTTGGCATCGTATGTCATGTGCAGTTGAGAGAGAAATTAATTTCGCGACAGAGATTGATGGTGCATCGCCGAGTAAGAGTACCAGCGAGAAGCCATCGAATTTTTTTTTGCTTTTTTTTGCTGTCTTTTGGTGGGTTTAAGCAAATTAGGAAACGCTGGAAAACAAGGATTGTTTTGCAATTTTGTTGTTTCGTGGATGTCGCTGCTGTTGTTCTGTAGAGCTCTCTGTGCTCCCTTTATTGCTGTTGGCCCATTCCGTTAACCGAATCCATCTGGACGGTTTTGGAATAATGTAACAGAACAGAATTGCACAACATTTGTCTGCGTCGTGGCGTGGACACATCCGTGCGAGGGATAATAAGCAGCACGTCTGAACGCGAAGATGTTTTAATTTGCTTCCTCTTTTTTTTTCGACCGACCGTCTACGATAAACGTGTCCCCACCCGTAGGAAGACAAGTAAATTGTGCCTTTTATGTCGGCTCCTACAAAGAAAATCGGCTCGTAAAACCACCGAAAGCCTACGGCATGTACACTCGCTCGTCAAATGTAATTTTTGAAAGCCCTTTTCTGTTTCCCTTGAACAGAGAACGAAGAGCAAAAAAAAAAAAACGTTATCCTTTAATGATAATGACAATTATAAATGGCCCTGACTTTTTTCATCTTTCACGTCTCCTGGTTTTTTTTCTTTTTAGTTTGTTTAAATCACAATTTCTCTTTCTCCAGCGGTCGTGCTGTTAAGTGCCTATATTGCTACTCGTCAGTTTTGTCGTCAGCAGCGTACCTTTACCATGCCGACGCCAGTTGTTGGCCGGGATCTTGCCATCCCGACGGATGCAGCCTGACGCATAGTGCACCGGTGAGATGTGTTTATTTATCGCCCGGGATGAACGAGCAGTAATAAAAATCACATAAACCGAGTCAACCTTATTAAATGGTTTTCATCGAGGTCATTAGGCAACCACCGTTTGCTGGCATGTGGATGTCGGGTGGACGGAGCGAAGCGAGCGAAAATGTGCTACAGAAAAGGCCAAGGACCAGACAGCTGCCAGTGTGCGAAGACGCTTACGGTGGACAAGACAATTTCCATTTCGTGACCCCGTTTGGTCAGTTTAACCGTGGCATTAAATTGAAACGAGAAGCCACTCCGGATGACAGTTTGTGATGTTTCTTTTTTATTTTGTTTAATTAATTTAGAACCTTTCTTGGGCGGTTTTATTGATTGGACCGAGTAGTCGACCATGTACGAAAATTTGGATTGACTGATTAAAGCTGACTTTTATTTGTATAATTTATTGGAGAGTATGTTTTGTTTTATTTATTTTTTATAATCGTACCTTCTAAAATACTTATTTAAATTGCTTTAATTGAAAAGATCGAAGTTTCTAGATTATTTTCAAGTTGAACTTGAATATATAACCCTTGTGTAAGCAACCTTTATACAATCTTGCATTAGACTTAATTTTATTTTAAGGTTTAATAGTTAATAAAAATATATATATTTTTAACAACATTCAATCCATTTTATGAGAAACAAATGAAATCTTTCAAGCATTTGAGCTTCTTCTCAAATTCTAGCTAAAGACAAATATTTCTGTTTTTATCTCCAGTCTCTGTTCCCTTCCCAAAAAGAAGGATGGAAAAAAGGTCGCATTCGAAAGGAATGCTGATACCGACGCCTTTAGAATGCTTTAGAAAACCATCTATTAATCCATATTTGCGATTCATCACGCTGTCTGCTTTTAATATTTTTATCGAACCGAAAACCGTATCAGTCGGGTGTCCGGAGAATAATTGAGCAAGCAAAAAAAAAACAGCAAAAAAAAAGCAGGGACGGTATCATGTATTTTGTCCGTACGAAAGCGAACGGCGAATAAAATGCGGCGAGCAAACCGTCGTGCAAAAAGGATCGAAACGGTTTCCATAATTAATCGATCATTTAGAGCTGAAATTTATGAACCACAAGCCATACCAGCCATACCCGACACGACTATGAGGACTCGGTTGTTGTTTTGTTTTGTTTTTTTTTGCGTGTGCCACGTATGAATTGGCGGGACACAAACACCCCGAGCAGTCCGAGATGCAACCCTAGAAGCAGCATAAATTTCCAGACGACATTTATTTTGCTCACTTTCGGTGGTTCGCATAAGCTTTACGTTTTTTTTTGGTGTTTTTCTTTCTTTTGTCTTGCAGTTTGACACTTGTCTTTCGGTGGGTTTTTTTGTGTGTGTGTGTATCGTCAAGTACAATAACCCTTGGCGCAAATTTTAAAAAGAGGTGAAAAAAACTTTAAATTTAACGAGTTGCTAACTTGCATAATAATACATTATATCAACTGTGTTAAATAATATTGGGAGTTTGATAAGAATAAAATTTCGAGCGAAATGTTACGAAAAGAAATATAAAAAACGAAGACAAAATGATCATAAAAACGCGATGTGCTACGGAAATGCTTATTGCAAATGCTGTCACGCTTCCACGTTAACGATTCACGCTATTATTCGCTGCTGTTTCGGTGCAGATTTTTTTTTCCCTTTTTGAACATTATTTCATTTACTCCTTTCGCCTGTCTGCCAATCGACGCAACAATGACGGATGTCTGGTTTTTTGGCACCTCCAGACCGTGCGTGTGTGTGTGTCTGTTTCTTCATTTTCCAACGGGCCATCTTGCGACTTTTTTTTTGGACATATTCAAACAAATGAGCAAACCTGGTACCGACTGGTCCAAGCTCCAGTTCAAAACGTTCGCCTGTCGCATTTGGATGATCATCAGTCATTTAATTGACCTATTGGAGTGCCGGAGGCGCTGCCTTTATGCTGCACTTTGCTGATCTGCATATTAAAACCGCATGCATCATCCATCACTGACAGCGGGATGTTAATCAAAATATATTCTTTTCGTGCGGGTGCTATTTTGAGCGACCGTTGAAATGGAGGAGGCCGAATATTTGGGAAACGCGCACCAAGTGACGCGCGATGTGGAGGTGTCTTTTTTGTGTGTGTTTTCTTTCTTTTTGCGGATTGATTCAATTTGACTGTAAGGTTTATTAGTGCATTTGCTACGACGAATTGTAAGGATCAATATATTATACATTTTTCTTATTTTCACTCACTCATTTGTGTATACATTTTTTAAATAATTTGTTTTTTTTTTACTGGTGTTATTAATCCAAAAAAAATGAGATTCAAGAATTATCATTTCAATTATTTAATGTATACAAAAGCAGAAAAACAAATTTAAGTCTAGTCATGCACACGAAGTTTCGCTTCGGTAATGAGCTGTCTGCATATACATTTCTTTCAAAGCGAAGGAGATGTTAAATTAAAATCCCCATAAAACAATACAACCCAACTCTTGCATGGAATGGCACAGTTGATTAAATGCGAAGTTCACAAAAAAATTAAAAAAACTCTATTGAAAACAACTTTCATTTTTCTTTAATCTGAAGTATTTTGTAAGAATGGTGTACATAAAATAACAATGGTACATTTCCTCTCACTTTAGCCTCTTTCAACCGGACACCTGAAACAGCACCAATAAAACAAGGAAAAACAATAACAAAATACGACGAATTGGTTTTTCCATTTTCCCTTTTTCATTTTCGGGTTGGAAACAAATCGAACTCCAAAAATACTGTCAAACGCTCTTTAGCACGGATCAAAGCAAACGAAACCGTTTTTGGTTCCCCGTGCCCCCGCCGACCATTCCGATCTCTCTCTTGTACGAATGTTACGTAAAATTCCCCAATTGTTGCATGACCGTGGTGTGCACCGTGTGGCACATGATCAAAGGTAAGCGCCTGGTTGTATGCATCATCGAACACTGGCAAAGACGAACTCATCCCCTCCCCGGGGGAGGATGTTCGGTAGGTGGAAAGATGGGGGTGTGTGGGTGGGTGGTGGCGCACCAACCAACCTACCAAGCCGCCTTTTGTCCACATCCACGTGGACCGGTGGTGCGCTCGGAAGCGTGAAAATGCATGCTTTCGGTCGCTTTTTATGAAGTCTAGTCCCTGTCTAGACTGGTCCCGACTCCACTCCAGAAAAAACCCCCTCAGCACTCGAACAGGCGACTTGCATCAGCACACAATACAGTGACGCGCTCGATGCGACCACTTGTGCCGTTTGTCGCATGCCATTCAGACGTTTCGCCGCCCCGCAAACGACACGTGGCTGCAGTGAGGTGACCGATCTCAAACCATACCCACCCATCCATCCCAAGAAGACGGTACGGAGGGCATGCAAACGAATCGAGTAAGGCCAAGTCCACCAGTATGGAGCAGCGTACAAATGGTGATAATGGTACACCAACTTAACCCAGCCTCCCGAAAAAACCATGCAACACAGCATGGGACCGTTCGATGTCCCCAAAAAGCAACGTAAAATCGAACCGTTTGCCAGGAAAAAAGGGTAAAGGTAGCGTCTTATCGCACGACGACCGGTACGTTATGCACCTGCTAAGCAGCTACTAAGCTCCCTGCAGGGGCACCTTTTACTGCTCTGTACCAGTAAAATTAGCTTCCTTCGGGGTCGGCTTCAATAAATCCAATTTCGTTGCCTTCGATAAAGAGTCGTGAGCCGTGTACGAACGACGAAGCGAGAAAAAAAAGTCCCGTGGGAGAGCTTTTTGGGTGCGAATTCGGCAACCGGCACGAGTAGGGATTACCGTGATTGACTGTCTGAGCTGTCCCAGGCGCGAGTGACCTGTAAGAGGATAACACTACACCGAGATGCCCCTTGTACAAAAGGTACAAGCGACATGGGTCACGGATACTAGGCGCTGGCAACTCTGCCACCCATTGTCGATGCTAGGGAAAGGAAACGGATTAGCCTTCCTTTGGCCCCACACCGGGATTTCTTGAGCTGCCTTTAGTGGCCACGGTTGTGCCGGGGATCACCGATCGTAATCAGACTAACCGGAAGGGATTTTCTGTAATCTGGAGGGAATTGTTTTCGTAGAAATTGCCAAAACAATCAATGGTAAGGTGGATAAGTCATTCGTAGCATTTCGTAACAAGTTTATTACGTCTACCGACGAGAAGAAGATGTCATTCAAAAAACATTTGCTTTTATTTCTTCCAATTTTATATGATCGTTATTTTAAAGGAACAGAGCACTTTGTCGTTAGAACAAGCTTGATCAGGTCTCGAAGAATTTTTTAGAGAATAAATTGAATTTTATTCAATTTCATTTAATTTCTATTTTCATTGGAAATTATTACAATATAATTTAATTTATATAATCAGTTTAAAGAAAATGATGTTTATGAGAATAAAATTGTCGCTCACATAAAGGTGATTGCAACGCCCGCATGCGAACGTTTATTAATAAAATTTAAATTTGTATTTTATGACATGGTCGCTGGAAAAAAAGATGGTGGAATTTTAACCTTTTTTCCCGATTGATTTTATTTTTTTTTTCTTCAATTGGAAACAAACATTCCAACATCAACTCGCACAACTCATACTTGATTTTATTCACATTCCTTCCCAGATCCCCATTTGCCACCGGCAATTGCCAATAAAAAGATCGTGCACGTGCTTTACTGCGCGCTGCCAGTATCCCAGCGCAGCTAAACAAGTGTTTGCTCACCAGTTTTCCCACCCCGGGTGTACTGAACTTCGAATTTCGGCCGAACCGAAATCCCGTGGGTAATTTTATCGCGAACCGTACCATACCATCGCTAATAAAATTGCAATTTCATTTGCCTTCCAAAAAACTATACCTCTCATCGTATGTATGGGAAGAATGCAAAAGAGAAGGAAAAGGTGAAAAGGAAAAGATTCCGCCCGAAATGCAACCACAACAAGCAACAATCATCAAATCGTATAAAATACGACACATTCGCGTTTATCCATTTCGCAGCTTTTGAGGATCATTTTCGGGAGGGAATCCATACACAGCCCCAGACGCACACGTATCGAAAGGCACATAAAATTTTATTCCACGAACCACGTTCAACCGGAGTGCGAGTTCATATTTCGATCGAGCAGTTTCGCACCGTAGTAAGATATCAGTTCACATCCAAATGCGCTGGCCGTCAGGTTCGATTCACCGTCTCACGGACGGATGAATTGGCAGGCGGACAGCATTCGATCGCGATAGGAATCGATGTGCACAGTTGAGGTTAAGAAATTGGAAATGTGAGATATTTACACGTCCACCCGACATCGGGGGCAGCACAATGATAACCGAGAGCAGTTGGATTTGGATGTGGGAAACAAAAAACAAGTAATGAGAAAGAATCGATTCCAATGGGCCAATCAGCTGGTAGTGGCTTGGCACCGAAGATGTGGGACGGATGGCTGGAGAAGCGAAGAACACCCACCCCGAACAAGAAACGCTTGATTTATAAACTCATAATTTTGCATAAATTATGAAGCACAAACTGTTGCCAAATTTAATCCCATTTTGCTTATGTTTTCGGGTGGCGCTTGTTGGGCAAACTTTTTAGCTAAAGCTCAATCCACCACGCCCAAAATCCGCCTGCTCCGCTTTTGCACCACAATAATCCGAAACATACCTCGTTCAGCAAATGAGATCGGTTATTCGGTCGGTCCGCAATGCAAGCAAAGGCGGACGGACGGTTGTGCATAAGCTCCGCCGAAAGTTCGCGACCACAGTCAGGCACAAGAACTTTACCCACCGAAAACCTTGTTGCGAAAACTTTCGAGACTGTCTCACTCGTTCTGGTTTGTAGCGTAAGGACAATTTTCCCTCCCACGACGAAAAAAAAGGAGGGGGGGGGGATGGAGTTTCGGGGAGCAGTAAGAGTTGAATTGTAAAAACCCGTCTGCAAACGACCACCACCAGTCGTGGTGGGCTCATCTGGCCCTATCCGGTATCTGTCAGTGAACGCCGGCTCGTCTTATCTTCCATTTCATCCTCGCTTTTTTTTGTTCCTCTCGATCTCCGATCTGCGAGACACGTGCCTCATTCCACTGGGCGGCCGGCCACAAATAAAAAACCACAAACGATATGTGACTTCTAATATAAACTGACGCTTTTTATTTGACACTGGTGCTGGTCGGTTTGTTGGATGATCCAGACCTGAGGGGTTTTTGCGGGAAAATTCTGCCACGAGTGCAGTTCTGTCTCACACTGCCACTGGATGAATCAGTAACGAATTGGAGCGAAACTTTTTCGACTTTCTCACATTTCGCAGATGTTCTTGGTCTTGGTGGGTGTTGAGTAATATTTCCTGGCATCGTAATCGACTGAGTTAGTTGGATTGGTGCATAGTTTTGTCTTTGTTTTCCTGTCTGCTTAGGTGGTGGAACACTGAAAGTCATCAAGTCTGCTGTTTATGAAGTAATTTAATACTTTTTTAGCTCAGATCAATATAAATATCGTGTATAACAAAGAGGTTGATTAATGTTGACGATGAAGTGTACATCAATTCATACAGGTAGAATGGAGAGCAATGATTTTGAAAAGCTCTTTTCCATAGAAATACTCGTAACGCCTAACAGTTAACCTACAAAGTACTAAATTTCGTCAAGAATAAATTTTCCTCTAATGGTGTTACATCTTTCTTTATCTTGGTAATCTCTGGAATAGGAATTTATTAAGATGAACATATTCCTTCATAGTTACAGTTCTATATTTGTTCCAATTCTTGGAGAAATTCAATAAACCTCCAAAGAAATTTATTATTCGATTTGGTCCTTTGCATACTCCAAATGGTTTGGCGTCATTTTTTATGAACAAACAAAATTGGATTGAGTAGAAAAGCAGTAACTTTGTTTCGATAGTACACTTCAATAAACAATGTCTCTGGCCATATCTAAACCAAGCGTGTCATCCTTTATGGGTGGAAAAAATCTCTTCCAGTACCTTTTAAAGCACCGGTACTTCATAGATACGCACGCAGCCGAGCTATAATCCTCCATTTCCCGGTCTTTAATCACTTTCCTGGATTCTTCAACACTTCCGGAACGCTACGTATGCATTGGCATGCAAATAAATCAGCTTTATACCGGATTAAATCACACTGCAACTGCAACGGATGTGCTCGCGGATGTGCTCCCGGGAGCAAACACAACCAATCAAAAGTGCAATGCCAGAAATAGGGAACGAATCTTGGATGAGACTCAGCGGGTCTGGCAGTGAAACGAAGTAAAAAATAATGGACCTTCCTGGTGTTTTTTTTTTGCTTGTTCGCTGTCCCTTTGGTATGATGCACAAATCCTGGCAACTGTTGGGCGAGATAATACCCACCTTGCACGGTGAGCACACGGGCGCACAATGTTGCACAGACGTCCGTAGGCGATTCGGGTTTTGGCGAGGAAATGCTACTACCATCCGCAACTCTATCAGGGCCACTCTATCAGAATGTAAAATATGATTTCATTCAGCGACGGATTTATCAGCATTCAGCATGGCACAGCAACAAAGTATGTATATCTGCATCTGGTATGGACGGATTGCATTGAGGGATTTACTTGACGGCCTCAATGGAGTGCAGATAATAGAAATAAGATGCCCAGTCAGTTCATTATCGCTTACGTTTCGGTACCGAGCCTGACACTTTGAAGGGATGGACATTGTTGTGTTGATAATTTTGCCAACTACAAAACGATGGTGGCTTTTGAACCTTCAAGTACGAGCAAATGAGAACTGTTGGAGTATTTTTCTTAAGTTATTTATTGAGTAGAATTACCAAGTATTGTAGAAATGAAAGTAGTCTCCGAATTTATCATGTGGAGTCTTTCCTTTTCCATTTTATATGTATATATTTTAGAGTAGTGCTATCAGGGACTTGAATTCATCACGTCTGAAAAGTCGTCTAATTTATTGGGGAAATATTTCTGCCCAGTACATGTTTTTTGACAAGTAAAAGACGCGAAACTTCAAGTTGACAGGTATGATATACTATTTCAACTTTCGGTCTATAATGAAGAAAACGTCCTCAAAATCTTCGGTTAAGTATTTGACGCTAGTAAAAACATCATCACGCCACATTAAATGTGCTTCAACGTTATCGGCGTGCGTTACTCGTTTTTGTATTCGCCATTTCATTGTTGTGTCATAATTTAACCGAATGCAGATGTCTGCCTTCCGTATCTCGTCGGTTGCCATTAAACGGCGGCTAATTGTTGCTGCCAATGCAGCCATAACCGTTAGTCAGGCGAATGCTGCTCACTCTCGCTCACAACACTGGAAGTCGCGCGTACGCACTGTCAGCTGCAAATCGTTACAGTATCTCTGTCGCTTTGACGCCATGAACTCGCGCACACCCAGCTGATGCAGTGCTATCAATCGCTTTGAAAGCTTTATTGCCATTTTCCAGACGCGGGCGCAATATTCCATGGAGCGACATGTTTGAGGATCGACGGGTGTGGCGAGCGTACCTTCTACTGCCTGGACACGTCAACGCTACTGTCACTTTCGCGCGACTGTCAATCTGAAGCTGGCAAAGGTATGCATCCAGTGAAAGAATAGGGGGGCTGGGTTTGCGGCAGAGTTGACTGAGCTGGGACTGAGCGTCCCATCCCGGAGACAGACAGATGGCAAAAGGTCGTAATTATTTTTTCATGCCAAATTTCAACGTCATTTTATGGCCGTTAATACACGTACACCCATATAAAAATGCTCGGTCACTAACCGTCCGTTGCAGTTTCACACTTTACGCCGTTTAAGCTCATTTGCAGCACATAACGTCATCGTGCAATGTTATATTCATTTTTTTGAGACTGTGTACTTTGAGGAGGGTTTTTTTTTCACTTTTCTTGGAGTTTTTGCTACTTTTCCTTTTCGCTTCAAGCCGTAACCGTTGCGTACGTNAGCGTCCCATCCCGGAGACAGACAGATGGCAAAAGGTCGTAATTATTTTTTCATGCCAAATTTCAACGTCATTTTATGGCCGTTAATACACGTACACCCATATAAAAATGCTCGGTCACTAACCGTCCGTTGCAGTTTCACACTTTACGCCGTTTAAGCTCATTTGCAGCACATAACGTCATCATGCAATTTTATATTCATTTTTTTGAGACTGTGTACTTTGAGGAGGGTTTTTTTCACTTTTCTTGGAGTTTTTGCTACTTTTCCTTTTCGCTTCAAGCCGTAACCGTTGCGTACGTGTATACATGTTAATTCCGCTACTATCGCCACACAACGGATGACATCGTACGGGTATCTTTGTGTTTTGTGTTTTTATTTTTCCAAAGCATTTTTTTTACGAACCTTTAACGATCGGTTTCGAAGACGGCGACACTTACCAGCAGTCTATTACTTTCCGGTCAGACATTTTACGATTTTTACACACCAACAGTCTGTCCGGTACCTTCGCTTTACGGCCATTCCTTTCAGCCGTTAGGTGGACGTTTAAATATGAATTATAGACTGGCGATATTTTTTTTTTTTGCTGTTGTTGTCCACTGCGTACCAGGGAATGCATAACGCTGCCCCAACAGCTGTACTGCTGCAGCAAACGATGTTGCAACGATGTGCTCAGCATCATTCTGCTCCCAGTTGCAAGGGCTTATCGGCGCCACTAATGGAATGCCGATGCAAAATCCTCTGCCGGTGCTTGCGTCTGTCTAAGCGTAAATCTTACGATAAACTCACCCACAAAAGGACACTCGGCGGGGATGCAACGGTTTACACGGTTTCATATTGTACCGCGGTACATCATCGTTCGTAGCCCGGTTGCGGGCTTACGGGGCCGGTAATATGCACAAACGGTTGCACCATCCGGTGCACACGATAATTACCGGCCGGTCGGTCGGTGCCAGGATAAATCGTTCGACAGTGAGCATTAATTTAAGTCTGAAACTCTACCCGTAAGCAAACAGGAATGTTGGACCAGTAATGGAGGCACCAAAGAGGGGAGAGTGGGTTAAATTAAAATTGTAGTCGTTTGCGCACCCACCTGATGTGGCTGAGAATAGTACACGCTGGTGCCAAGATGGAAGTTTTGGGTTGTGCTGTAATTACCGACGGTCTGACAGGATGTAGGAGCAACGTGGGATCTTTACGTGCATTGGACAGTGTAAGCTAATCGGAGACATTCGTTCTGTTATTGCATAAGAACTGTAATAGTATACTATCAAGAAGGAGATAGAGAGAAGTGGAGTCGTTATGGATGGTTTGTGGCTGAGTAAAGTCCTTAGTAAAAGGTCTTATTTCGCGTTTGCTATCTGAACTTTGCTGGCTTATAAATGTAATGTAATGGGAAGCTGTCATAATTCCACATATTAATAGAACAGATAACACCGAATAGTACACGAAGTTACCAATAAAAGGCTTTCCTTGACTTTATTTACTCGAAGCAGGATAATGAGTCCTGCGTCCGAATTAGAGATGAGAATACTCACTCTTTTCAAAGAGTTGAAACAGAGTGAAAGAGTGGTTATAAGGATTTGAAACATTTACTCACTCGTTTGAGATTCATAAAAATATTATTCTAAACTAATGTGTTGATTACTCCTTGGCGTTTTTACTCACTCACTCTCTCCGCCGACTAATTATGATTCAAATTAAATTATGATTAAAATTTCAAATTAATTCAAAAAGTTTTAGTAAGGCCGAGTACACCCGCGATAGAAAAAGAAAAAAAATGTTCGTGGAACTTTATTATGATAGTATAAGATACCGAGAAATCCAAAAATAAATGATATTTCATGAATTCGAACATAAGTTTTGTTTACTTTTAAATATGCTTTACGCCAAACAATTTACAGCCAGCCGTGTAA
Organism: Anopheles parensis; assembly: GCA_016254315.1. Taxonomy (NCBI): domain Eukaryota; kingdom Metazoa; phylum Arthropoda; class Insecta; order Diptera; family Culicidae; genus Anopheles; species Anopheles parensis. Next base: position 10,483,309 of record CM028127.1, read on the forward strand.
TACAAAATTTCGAATAATGATATTCAAATAAATTAGCTTCATGCGAAATTGCATTTTAATTACTGCAGTAGAGTGATTTAAATCCAAAAAGAATGACGACACACTTACTCACTCTTATTGAGTAATTTAAATGCAAAAGACATAAAAAAACATTTTTAATCACTCCTATTGAGTGATTTAAAGCCAAAAAGAATAACAAAACACTTACTCAGTCTTATTGTGTAAGTAAAAACGCAAAAGAGTGAGTCATTAGCCGGCAGAGAGAGTGAATGAGTAAAACGGCAAGAAGTGAGTAAAAGAGTCATAAAAACTTCTTATGCTGAGTTGAAACCATAAACTCCTTTGCAGAATTAAACTCACACACTCACTCTTACTCAGTGTGGACATCTCTAGTCCGAATGAGATTTGAAACACGGTCCTGTTGTACAAAAACCTGCGACGTTACCACATACACAAGCAGGCCATCTAAGCTTTAAATTATTTTTATTTAGTGTACCTAATATTTTTTGCTTTTCTTCGCTTGCAAATGCCGATAAAATCACGATTTTAATGATTAAGAAATATTAGAAAATAATTTTAAAATATTAAATAAAGATTACTGACACATTCTGGCTGTTCTGGTGTAAAATAAGAATGAATAAATCAAACATTTAACTCAGGTCACCAATCATTCATCGCCACTTAAGTATCTTCCTAGTGGCTCTTTTCCGGCAACAAAACCAGGAAAATTACAATTAAATTTGACTACACAACACTAAAACGATCTAATCTTCGTTGCCTTCTATGGGATGGATACAATAGACGGTGCTAAACGAACTCACCACCAGTGTGCACAGCAACAAAAAAAAAAACGGAAGATACAATAAGCTACTGATGGCTTTCAAATCGGACCCCCTTGCAAATAAACTTAATCAAGTCGCATTCGGAATATCATCCCCAACCAAAGCAGGGCAACCTCATCGTACCGTGCCAGAGAGATAGTTCGTGCATAAATTTGCAAGTCAACGAAACGAAAATGATGAGCCACCTTTCTTGCCTTTTTTATGTTTTGCGTTTATTTTTGTTTCCCCCCTTCTTCGGTTGGTCCTTCTTCAGAGCCAATTCAACCACGCAGACACACCCTCGGTGCTATTCGGGTTTGCTTAAACTGGAGCTGTGAAGCATCTCAGCTCCAATGATGCCATCGGGCGGTGGGGAGACGAGCGAATGAAGACCAATTCTTTTCGTACTATTTTCTCTTCCTTTCATTGGCCGCTGTGTGTGCCATGGGGAAGGAAACTCCGTGCGCTATCAGTGCTCCGCAATCGAAACACTGATGTCCATTCATTCATTGCCGGATCTTCGCCCCGTTGGTGAGGCTATCAATTGTCTTCTATCTGTTATGCAAATGAGCGTTATGTTGGTATGTGCTACGTGGAATCGCGATGAGCGCTACCCCGAGCGAAGAGGAAACATCAAAGTGCGGGCGATTCTTGCTCGCCGTAGGTCAGTTATTTTAGAACCTAACTTCGTCGCCGAGTGTGAGGGGTTCTAAGCTTCCAAATGGACGGTAAAATGCGTTGCCAAGATGGGCGTTGATAACCGCACGCCTGACAAACGGTCGATGTCCAACGGCAACCACCAAACCCGTTGGTGACAGTGAAATGTTCCCTCGCAATGGCAAGTTACTTNTTCGTCGTCGAGTGTGAGGGGTTCTAAGCTTCCAAATGGACGGTAAAATGCGTTGCCAAGATGGGCGTTGATAACCGCACGCCTGACAAACGGTCGATGTCCAACGGCAACCACCAAACCCGTTGGTGACAGTGAAATGTTCCCTCGCAATGGCAAGTTACTTGGCCATCAAACAAATTTCCACTCAAAATCTAGGTCGTGCGCCAAACGAAAGCTTCTAGTACGCGCGCGACTCCATCGGGCATCGGGCCCAATCAGTGCGTTGTTATCATGCTGATGCAGCAAAGCAAAACTTCAATCTAGCAGCAGCATCTACACACAGAGAAATCGCTCCTTTTGCAATACGAAACGACCCTTGCGCTCCGTCAGCGCATAAATAAATAAACTAGATACAAATTTGTTTATTTCGTGACCGTCGAACATTTTGGGTTTTTTTTTGGACGCTGGAAGGGAACCGGGGGCACGTATTTGTATGCGCTTTGGACAAATAAACGAAAGCGCAAACACTGCAACAGATGGCAAAATGGCAGCATCGGCGACAGAATCGGTCAAACCCCGAAAAATGGTGACCAGCAGTAGGCAAGGATGGCAATGGTTGGTTGGATGGACAAAGCTCACCGATTCCTTCGACCTGATAATCCGTTCGTCGGGACATTTCAAAACCTTCAAGCAGACTGTGTTTAGATGTTTGAGTTTGATAATGGGTTGGGCACCCCGGGGGGGTAACGATTGCAGTTGGAATCCAGATTAAGCTTGTTGTGATATGATCTTTACCACAACAAATGCAACTTGTATCCAAGGTTGCCCATTCAGGGTTAAAACTTCAATGTTTCATCCACAACCTTCAAGCGTCTTTCAACTTCAAGAATCTTCAATATCTTTATTGAGGAATCTATTAATGTACGTATTGCGTTAGCTTTAATTGCAGTTTTAAAAAGTTCCCTTTCAAGCTGCATTCTTTTCTATCTCTTACAAAATTTAGAGTGAATTACTATATCCAATGCGAATAACTACCCGCGCACCAAAGCCTAATGTGTGTGTCGTCAGAAAAAACGCGATGCTGCAACGCCGGCACCCGAGTACGACATTGGGGACCGATCCGAGCATCAATTTACCATTCAAATCTCGTTCATTTCCCTGCAAAAAAATGCCGGAGGTCTAGAGGCTCATTACCATTTAACCATGAACCTTTCGCAAAAAAAAGCCGAGCGACGTTCGGTTTCGAACGACAAACGGAATCGGTGTAGATGAATATGCAATAATGCAGGCAGTTATAAGCTTTGCCAGACGGACCTACTGGTGATGCACCGGAGTAGAATCCGGTTACCAAAAGCCCCAAACGAATGTCTCGGTGTCACACCTTCGGACCGTCCTTAACAGAGGGAGACATCGAAATAAAAAACTAAAACAACAACCACAAAAACCCACCCCAAACGATTCGTCTCTACCTATCTGCAGTCTATTAATCCTGTGCATCGTAGGCCGTCCCAGCTGGAGCCTGCACTTCGATGGGTTCCGGGTGTCCATTTCATAGCGTCGGAATCAATCTTCGCCGGTTAAGCAAAGCAAATGAAACAAAAACTGTTTATCTGAAGCATTTAACCATCCAGGCAATAAGAAGTCTCCCCTTCTTTAACGTGTGCAACGCAAAACGCAGCCAATCATTATTCATCCCCCTTGTTGCGTCCATCGGGCTCGTTTTGTGCCGTTAATGAATAAAAAAACACGGGATAAAATGAAATCTTAACCCTATAAGAAATGGTTACGATACGGAGCTCGATTCTCTCTTCCGTTTCGGGGGCCAATTCGTTTTTTGGCAATGTCATCCCATGCCCGTCGAAGATTAACAGAGACAACAGAGCGAAATGCAATTCGTGCCAATGGGGGAACGTAACCCCATTTGCGACGAATGTCCGGGCAAGTCATCAAGCAGAGGGCCAACAACTTGACACTCAATCCGGACGCATCTTCTCGAGGAGAAGGACTAGGAGGAGGTGTGGCGCGCTAAGATCCGTCCGTTGAGAAGTGTCACACGTCGACGGGATGACCATAAAATGAGCGATTTAACGAGCAGCCGGTCCGGTAGGGACTTCTTCTGCTAGCCAGTTTGTGGCTGTTGTGTTGTTACTCTTTCGGACTATAAATTACCGCTGTCTAAAGAGACATTGGGACGTCTTATTCTTCTCCTTCCACTCCACAAGCGCACTTACCTCTGTGCTGGGCGAAGGTGGTATTCCATGTGGTGGACGTTTTACCCGGCCGGAGCGGAAACGAGGAGGATACGGTGATGTAGCCACGCGGATCATCCATGAGTACGCTGTAATCACGCTGACCGGTACCGGCTGACGGAGCCGTTGACGATGACGTTACCGGTGACGGTTCTGGTGTGACATTCGTCACAATTGCCAACGGTTCATCCGGATCCATCGTATCGGTCACCTCCTTTACAGTCGATACTAGTGAAGCTTCCTGACCAAACTGGGAGCTGTTTGTGACGATCGTCGCCAAATGGTTCGCGACTCCATCTAGCACGGCCTGGCTGGTGTTGAACTCCTTGAACCGTCGGTAGAACTCCACATCCACCGCGTCCACGTGGACGTGCGACCGTTTGCGTGGTGCCTTTCCCAACCGGGACGCATTCAGCTGGTTGCGCAGATACTGGCGCATGGCCGTCAGTGTCAGATTGTACAGATCGGGATGCGCTCCGTCACCACCATTCTCCGTGGTGCCATGAGCCGGGTCAACTGGTCGCCGGTGGCCATGTTGCTTCCGGTCGTGATGATGCTGATGGAGCAGCGTCAGGGAGGCCGCCACTGCTGGATGCGCCGGACGTACGATCGGAACCGTGGCGGTTGACGGGGAAGCGAGTGTGGTTGACGATGTCGAGGCCGGCAGTGGGCCGTGTTGATCGCCGCCGGATGCGAAGTGTTTCTGTGCCGCCGATGGCACCGCTAGGGAACACGCCGACGAGAGCAGTGAAGTCAGCAGCATTAGTATGAGCCCGTACGCTCGGCTGGCCCCCGCGGCACCACTGGACACATTCTGGGGGGCCACTGCGACGACCGGTGTTCACCGTTGGGGTGACCCACTGCCACCACAGCTACCCGCTGCAGCCACGATGCACCGCACCATATCGCACGACACACGAAAGCACAACACGCGCCCGCGGCACTTGCTCGTTAGCCGCCGATAACACACTTATTGTTAGCCGTTTTCCAATGCACTTATCACTTGTCACTTGCTTGTCAAGCAGGGTAGCAATAAATTTTTCAACTTGAGGTTTGTTTTAAGCTTTTTTTTGAAAGGATTTTTTTATACACTTTAAAATCAACGCTTTGGATTCTTTTTTTTCCTGCCACTTTGTACCACTTTTATAAGTTTGATTAGTCACACTACTGACGCACTTTATATCTGAAAATAAAAGAAAAGAACAACAATAGTTGATGATTATTTAATGTCGTTAGTTACAATCGATAATTTATCTTAAACTTGTCTTAAGTCAAACAAACTCCAGTAATTCAAGATTTCGCCCTTAATTCTTCCAATAAAATTTATTGAAAACAAAACACGGATGTTGAGAAGAAGTTTTAGAAGACAAGAATCAACAAACAAAGCTTCTCAAAAATATACTAAGCTAAATGTTGAATTAAATTGGTTCAACATCTTCAGAACAAATGCGAATTCTTCTACAGCATTTCCAACATTCTTTGACTTTTACTCTACACGATGGATATATCGTTCAATTCTTCCACTGAGCTACTACAAGACATAGATCTTTGTTGGAATCTGGACATAAAGTTGTCTTGATATGCATTGAAGAAGTCATGACCTTCTTCAATGAAAATGAACATAAATACAACAAGATCAAGCGATGATCAAGCTATTCGGGTATTATCCAGACATTCGACTCTTATAAAAAATTCTAACCTTTAATGTTGGATGTGAATAAAAACTTATGTATTATTTATGTTAAAATAAAATAATTTGTATCAACAACACTGATCCACTAATTCTTCGATCCTGTTTTAAGATGTACGCAACATACATCAACAAGTGCAAATAGAACCAAACCCAAAAAAGAAAAAAAAACCCTCATCCGACAGGCCTCCAAATGATTCTGAGAACCGTTTCCGATCCACCTGCTCGATTATGCAATGGTTTCGGCCAGCAGTTTACCCTCGGCCAACCGCCAGTCTGTTGGGGAGATGGATTCCAAACACCTTCCAAGTGCGGCTTCATAGCGACCCATCCTTCAAAACCATTCAACCACCGAGCGTGTGGCGGTGTGTACCGTGCTTGTCTACCACAGGCAGCTACTGCTCGGACGGATTCACCACGTTCGATCAGTTTCAATTATAGCCACCGTCGGCGTCGCACATTTGGAAACGTCGCGTTGCCGCTCGGTGTCGGGCACCGGCCACAGTATATGTTTCGGACGCAGTTCTCAAGCAGTTAAAATACCACACATGTACGTTTGATTTACTACCAACTTAGTGGTCATCGCGAAAAATATGCTTCCTACCGTCAGCGCTCAGAAGCCGCACGGTACTGTCGCGTATCAACTATCCTTTTACTACTGCCATGTGCCGACCGTGTCTGTCGCTCTACATCATAATCATCGCACGGTATGGGTTTTCTACACTTGGTGGAAAAAAAACGTTCACACAGGGAGTTTTCGGGCGAGGGAGTAGGGCGGAGGGTGTAGGGAAATGGGCAACCGACAAGAAAATATATTTATATTTAGCTCTCATTTTTCTCTGAGTGATGACATTTGCAGGATTTGCGTTCGTTTTGCTTTTGCCTTTAGCAAAATCCTTCTTTGCCCCCTATTTTTTCACATGCTGTCCCACATGGTGATCCTCCCGGTAAGTTTAGTGAAGTAACGTGACTTAAGCACCGCAATGAACCGACCCCCATCTAGGACTAGATGTAGGTGAGATGAAAAAGAAACGATCGTTTTGGGAATGGGAAAGTGAAGCAATTCCGAACCGGATACATATTTATGACTTTACTTTACGTCCATGTAGACGCCCGAGAAGCAAGGCGAAAGAAGAAAAAAAACACAACTTTTCACCGGTAAAATGTCGAAATTGATTGAGATCCCGCGTCCGCTTTCCTTGAGGCGTAGGAATTTTCATCATCAATTTGTATATATATTTTTTTTGTTTTTCCTCTTTAGCCTAACAACGCTTAGTAATCGTCTTCGCTTCGTGTGTAGAAACTTTTCATGCGAAGAAAGAACCCCATCCAGATCGACCAAATAAATGTGCCAAAGGGGGTTGAAGGAGGGCAAATGGGGGCGGGGGATTGGGGCAGACGTCTGACAGATGATTTCGTGTTACCCCCCTCCTGTCGGTGAGGACGTGAGTAAAGAATGAAGCAAGGTGGGAAGAGGTGTGTTCGCCACTATCACTGACTGGTGAATCCCGTCAAAACAAACCGTACGGCGCATGTGCGCCCACCGGGAAGCAAATGAACCGACCGGCCATGAAGGGTGTACCGGAGACGGTAAAAACAACAAGCAAGGGAGCGTGATGAAGAAAGAAACAAAAAAACACTAAACTACGAAGATATGCAAGCATGAAAAAACAAATTCTCCGCGACGCGCCGATCTCGTACAAAATTCGTCTCACTGTCTCACATGGTGAAGCTGTCAAGTGAGCGTGAGTTGTTTGGCGGGCCGATGAGAGCGAGATGAGCGGCACCACCTCACGTCCGTGAGCATCCGCTTCGCGTTCCATTGCAGCCGCCTTTCGTCCGCGTGATCCGTCGGTATTTTCGCGCTGTCGCCGCCGGTTTCTGGGTGAAAATAATATCGGAGAGAATTTTCAGCAAATCCTCCTTGAGGAAAAGTTGGGTTCTTTAAATAGAACGGACGGTTTTTCGGCTGGTCCCGAACGTAGTGGCGCACTCCCGCAGCATGGCGGAACAACAGTTGTGGAAGGAACTGAACAACTGTCCACGGTTTGTCCTTTTTTTAAATTTTCCCTCGTACCAAAGATCTACATGCTTCCAGCACAAAGCTGTTTAGTATGGGTTTTTGGTAACTTCACCTACCATTGTTGCCTTCTCGGTATAAAACCACGCACAACCGTCCGAAGCACCGAAGAGTTTTGTCTCACATTCTTTCGGCTTCCGGGGAGCAAACGACCGGATGTGTATCGGAACCGCGTCAACCGCGAGGGAGGGTTCAGTTTCACTGATAAAAAAGGAGAATACAAAAAAAACACGATCACTTCCCCACCTTTCCAGCTGGAAACGGTGAGCTGGAACACCACATTCACCCGCGAAGGCCACGCCGAAATGAAGTAATGGGACTAAATGGCGATACTCTCTTTTTGCTCACGCCACTGCACACGCGTTATGGGGCACGAACTCGATGCAAATGCAAATCATGACCCGTTAGCACGGATATGAAAATACACACACACACACACACACAAACACACACACAGACACGCACACAAACACAGCCGAAACGTACACGCGGCCGAGCGCAACTGGTGCAAGTGCAATTCACTATTTTGCATATGAAATTGCGAATTATTGCACCACGAATTCGGTACGCGCGGTGACGAGGGAGCCGCGTGTGGAGTTTATACCGTACGCACTTGACGTTTACAACGGCCGTTTGCTTACAGGGGACGGCCGTTCTCTGTTGGGCGGAACAAGGGTATTAGCATGCATCGGAACCTTTGCGCGAAGCGCGTACACTCACACTACCGCCCGCATGGTGCGCACTTTTCGGCCGGCTTTCACGAGACTCACGAGGTCTAATAATAAACCGCACACGGATACACGGGTTTCGGTTGGCGGGAGCAAAAAGGGGGGGGGGAACCGCGCGTGCGGGTGTGCGCGACTCGCGACAAATTACGACGATGGCGACGGGCGGACCAGCACCAAAATGGCCCCCGCTTGGCGCACACGGGGGAGAAAAAAAAACCGTCACCAAAGGCGGAATATCGGAAACCAGCTTTCCAGACAAACCGTGATGGGCCAGCTGCCCAACACGCCTTAATCCGACTATATCACACTATCACGCACACGCACGGCAAAATCAATCACGCCCGTACGCACCTTTCACACGCGCGAAAAGCACAACGTCCCATCCGCAGAATGTGGCTGCCTCCTTTGCATTTGGGCGATAGACAGAACACGCTAAAGCACACGCGAAAAAGGAGCGAGAGCTACACGGGTGAAACGAACGACAGCGAAAAATGCGTTTGACAGCTCACGAAATCTCACCAAAACACGCGGCAAAACCCGCTCACACGCTCGTTCGCTCATCTCACGTCTCACTGGCGCGAGCGTTTCGCTCGAGATGTTTGGGGCACAGCATCTCTTTCTATTTTCCTTTTCACTTTCTTCTAACCGTTCTCTCTCTCTCTTTCTCACGCACACACGCACTATTTCTCCCGCTTAAACGCCCCTTGTCTACTAGGAGCGTGTTGGCAGGAACGGCCGAATGTTGTGTGTGTCCTCGCGCTACCGTTAGCTTCGCACTACTGACATCTTCTAGTCGGCGAGCGCTCTCGCGGAACCGTCGCGTTGGTAGCGCCAATTTTATTACGCGCCGTGTGTTGATGTTTATTTTTATTTATTTGGCTCATTAATATTTCACCTCGCGGATGGCAGATGCGGTGTGCAAGACCGCTGTTGGCTGCTGCTGCTGCTGCTACTCACCGTCCGTTCGACACTAAGTGCGAACACGGAGGAGACTCCTGGTCGCTCGTAGGCTGCGGTTTTAAATCAGCATCCGCCGTCAGCGGCGTGTGTATGAGTTGCTCAATCTTTTCCTGCTGTAGAATCGTTTGGGCAACATTTTACTATCGGTGTACAGGAATAAAGTAAAAAAAGGCTTTATACCCTTTGTACACGTAGATATGTCTTCCAATAACTGTCTCACTTGGTATCTTGGCTTACTCTCACGGTGGGATTCCGATGGTGTGCTCTCTTCAAATAATCCTTCACTTATCCGCTTTCACATCGGCTCACGTGGTTTTTGTTTGTGTATGTTTTTTCGGTTTTTTTGAATAAAATAGTTAACCAATGCAGTTACGGAAAAGTAAATAATGGATAGAAATATTTATCGAAATATTAACGAATATTGTTAACAATTACGTTTTGTGTTCACAATAGAATAACTGTCCAGCTATATATTCTTTATCCTGATTGGTTTTGCTATTTATTTTTCAACATTTCATCTTAGACTAGATAAATCACATTCATAAAATGATTTAGGCGCACGGGCACAGATCTCTCTGGTAGTTGCACTCCATGAGATCGAATCACATCTTTAACGAAGAACTACTACACGATAACAAGGTAAAAAGCGTGACCGGATAGATAGTAATTTATTTAAACATTTATATATCCTACTCGAAACTCTTTCGAACGATATTGTTGAATTATCATGCAAAACACTAAAGTGTAAAGTTAGCAGAAACAGGTAATAATAGAAATACTTAATAGAGAGACAGAGATAATATTCATAGAATTGACAAAAGTGACTAGAAGTCTGAGGCTTGCAGTCTCTTAAAAACTGTTAACCAAAGAAAATGGTCTGTTAATTATCAAAAATTGCATTCTTTTGCATACTTTTAGGTGTCCAACCCAGTCGTAATCTCATGAGAGTAAGATTTTATTTACTTCAAGAAAAGCTTTTGTCCTAGCAATCTCTACGGTGCATTTAATCATAAAAAAAGAATGTTTTATACACTAAGCCAAGTTAAATAAACGAAAGTTTCGTCAAGCAAGTTAAGCAATAAAATTACATCACATAATGAAAATATTGAAAATAGCGAAGTTTGAATATATGTACAACTTTAGTGATAAGTGTTATATATAACCTCTAAGAAGAATTCAATCCTTGCAAAGCTTGAAACAAACCGAACCAACCAGCTAAATAAGCAAAAAAAAGTAATTGGTTGGATATGATCAAAAACTAAAACAACTTGCCGTATAAAACGAGTATCAAGCAAATATACAGAACTATACTAACATAACAACTTACTGCAGTTGATAGTGCTGATCAGTAAATTGAATCTCTCGAAAGCATCATCATGATAGTCTACGTTCACAATCGCACAACCAAAGTTCTGGCAAACATCTAGCCCGAATGTTTGATGTGGAATAATTACATCCAGCAAACATTTCCCACCGGAAAAATATGGACCGAGGGGGGTGGGGGGATACCACCGGCCCTTCCATCCACGGCATAGCCAGGCGCACAAATGCAAAACCACGTTGCAAAAGACGACTCGACCGAACTAGTCATTGATGCTCGAGCTAAAACCGCAAAATGCCCGCCGGAACCGAAACCGCAGCAGGCTGTCTCGGTCTGCAGATCCGCTTTTTCGATTGTGTCTACCGAAAGAACTGCGGGCTGTCTTCACCGGATGGCGGGAAGGGCCAGGGCAGACAAATAGCGGGGGTGAAATTGATTATTGCCAGCTCGTGACAGGCACCGATGAGAGCTGGCACGAGCGATGGTGGCTGGAACCGGGTCCGGGCAAATGGTAGACGACCACGTCGGCCTGGGAGGCGGTTGACGTTCGAGGCATGTCTAGTCGATGTCTAGACGTCGAGATACTCTACACGGTGCGCACTACTCGCTGCCTACACCATTCCGCCTCTGTCGTGCTGTCGTGCTGTCTCGTTTGTCAGCGTGGAAAGAGAAAACCGGCTCGACTGCAGCTTGACATTGCGTCTATCCGTCTGCCNCTGGGAGGCGGTTGACGTTCGAGGCATGTCTAGTCGATGTCTAGACGTCGAGATACTCTACACGGTGCGCACTACTCGCTGCCTACACCATTCCGCCTCTGTCGTGCTGTCGTGCTGTCTCGTTTGTCAGCGTGGAAAGAGAAAACCGGCTCGACTGCAGCTTGACATTGCGTCTATCCGTCTGCCGGGCCGGGCCGGTTGCGGGGTTTGCGAAGCCTACACGGGAAGGCGTCGTCTCCTGTCATGTCCCGGTGGAGATTCCGACATTCCTCGATTCCCAACGGTATCTCTGCATCGCGTGTGCATGCAGATTGGTGCTCGTTGCTCGGTGCTTGTTTACATGATGTGTACGGAAAGCGCTCGAGCGTAACCGTTGAATGAAGTCATGTTTAGTAATTCCGGAGGTTCAAGACCTAAGCTCCACGGTCGTTTTGAGACCCAGTCAACCTAGGAGCTTGCAGACACATCTGCCAACCACTGCTCTAGGTTCACTCGCTAAGCCCACGAGTCCCGTGCGAGTCCCAGACAGTCGCAACTTCAAACCCATGCACGTGTGTTCGGTGTTCCATTTACCATGCCACCAAAGTCGAAGCTTTTGGAGTCTTTCCAAAAACCACCGAAGCACTGGCCAGACGAGACACATAAAATATGGCCTTTGTCGTGGAAAGCTATCAGGAAAATTGCTCACACAGCACACATACTACCGTACCGCCCGGTACGAACCCGATGCGAGCTGACAAATTGCGTAGGTTTTACCGGTTTCACAGGCACACGGTAGACGGCTTGACGCCGTCTCCGAACCGAAATTTGGGCTTCTCTTCGACCTTCCATTATTGTTTTGTTATTGTCTTCGTCTGGTGCGTAGTATCGGCATCGTACCGTTGGCCCACGCTTATGCAAGACGCGTACTCACGTCACGCACACCCATGCCCAATGCCGGCTCTGGGACATCGTGCTCCCTTTCAGAGAATGAAGCCATTTCACTGAAACCTTTCGACGTGTTACAACGAAACTGAAGGTAACGTGAAGGTTGCACGCCCAGAGGACTCAAAGGGCGCGGTAAAATATTTTCACGACACAAAGTTCAACCCATTCGTCGTACACGGCGCGTATTGCGTTGGAAGGAACTGCGTGTGTGTGCGCCTTGTTTTTTCCTCCTTCCAATCCACATCACTTTTACATGGGCGTCTAATGGAGCAATTCATCGTGCGAACGATTCGTGAAATATTTTTATGGACGATGGTTTTACACCTAGGTAATGCATTAAAAGATGATTGAGAACGAGTGCGTGTCGTACTGTTTGGGGCATTTAATTTTCACTCCAATAATGGTCCCCAATAATGGTTTATGAAGCAAGGAATTCATTCTTCAAGTTGTTCTAAAAGTGCATTTTTTTAGGTTGTATGTGACCACCATTACAAAGATTGATGCATGGTAATGATTTATACCCCTGCGGCATCTTTCCAGGATGCACATTCAGAGAACAATTAGAAAATATGCTTACAATCAATTAATTTTTACTATTTATATAAATATCTAATAAATTTTTGGTGTTCCACTTGCACAAGGCCTATCGAATTGAGTTGCGGGATAAGACTTAATTAATTTTACTACAAAATTGTAACACTTAATCGTTAAATTATCAATCTGAAGTAGAGTACATTATAAATGATTATTGTTTGAAAAGGAAAATTAAGAGAAAACACAATTTCATCGCTGTATTGCGGATTGCATATCCTTCGGTGAATATGTGCTGATGATTGCATACCTCACCACAAACATTCTGCTTGTGTTTACATTGCATACCATCGGGCGCAACTGCCCATTTGTGGTGAGTTTATGAATTATGCTCTTGATATGCTATTTCTGAGTTGTTCATGATTTTTACAAGGGTTTTTTTTATTATTTGTCTTTCCTAAGATCGGTATTGCTGTTTATTAAAAGTATTGTTAACCAAGCACAATTACCTACTTTAGATATTTGATCATAAATTGAACCTATTTGGCAAGCATTCAATTTTCGCCAACAAAGTTTAGCGTATTATCAGCACCTCACTAACCAGCGCGCTAAAGCTTTGCACAGCAGATCACTATTTATTATTCCGAAATTGAATTTAATGATACTGTTTGAGCACCACCTGAACGGTGGAACGGTAACGCTAACTAACGTCCGAGTACCGAGGCTAACCGAATTTAGGCTGCAAATTGAAAACATCTCCCACGTGTCGCGCTCGGACCCGTACGTCATTTTCACCGGTCTGCAAAAAAGACGACCAGTACCAGACCGGCAAAACCTCCACAATCAACTCGAATTTACATAATCACAATAATCGCTCGTTGTAATCCCGGCAGGCTGGCTGACTGGTTGGATCGCACCGACTAACGATGTCGGCTAACGCAAAACAGTTCAGGGCTTCGTCGGGTCGAAAGTTAATTTCCTTCGCTTCAATACCATCACGGACACATAATCGCATCCTCCACATACACACACACACACACAGCTGCATCTCGTCCATTCTATGGCAGGAGAATTTGATTAAAACAATCCATTAGCTGCCGTTACTCGCTTAAAATTCCCGGCATGTTTGCACCGTTTTGCCAGACGTGTTACGTGTTGCCTCAATCATCATCCCGGTCCGATCCTTACCTTACCTGCCATCTGTACTCGACTATCAGGTGCATTCGGTTCGAAACCGGCTGACACCTCCTCCCAAAGGTCCGCTGAGGTAAGCCGCTGCAGACGGATTCCAACGCTAAGCTCGGTAGGAGTCCTGCCGACAATCGCTCAGATTCGGGCATCGTATCCAATGCTGGTCGTGATTTTCTAGCACAACGTACCACCACCGCTGTGCCGTTGTTTTCCAATTGTCTTCAATGGTGGAAATTTCTTCATTCCATCACTCGTGCCGCCCATGCCAGCATCCACTACTACCTGCCAGACTGCTGAGAAGTCTAGTCACGATAAATTTCCATCCTCAGCTCGACGATCCTCTCTGGTGCCCTTCTGTTCCGCCAAACCCGCCGAAGACAATCAAACATTTCGAGATAAACAAACCGTCATACCGAACCGTTCCAGGGGGAGCTTTTCCAATTTTCCTATTCAACAGATGTTTTGTTTGATTATTGGATCATGCCCTTCGGTTCGCTTCAGTGATTGAAAATCACGTGTGCAGACGGGCCGTCGGATAGAGTGCGCGTGGAAAACACACACACGAATATATGTATATTCTCCGACAAAACTTCATTGCAATTCCTTCCCGCCCCATTATCCATCCCACCCGAGCTCCACAACCGGGGATGAAGAAAATGATTTTTGCATATTAAAAACCTCCCACTGGGGCACGATGGATCATCCTAAATACGAACGAATTGTTGTTCCTAATTTGCAATGATTGACAATGTTTCTTCACCATTGGAGATGGATTGAGTGCAATAATGAAGGGCGTAAAACAAAGCAAATATACAACAAATAACAAAAGAACATATCGAAACGAAACACACACCGGAACGATACGGGTCGGTGAGTTTTGGGGTAAAGTTAGTGCTCGTTTCTTCAATCAAGCTAATGGGGAACAAGCGGCTTGAGTAAAGTACAGCATTTGTGGATAAATAAAATCTCCGTTCTTTTCGATCCGGCCGAACTCCCGGCAGGCCAAGAAAGGGTGTAAGGATTTGTTTGCTTTGGATCCTTTTTGTGTGTGTGTGTGTGTAGAATAAAAGTTCAACCAAATTAGGCACAGTGGATTGATGTTTTGATAGGATACATTGGCTTGGGAAAATTAAAATGCAGTTTTCATCTCATTTCATTTGCTATCGTTAGCACTCCCTGGAGGTTAAAAAGGGAAGTTTAGTAACATAAACAAGATAGATGTTTTTAATTAATTGAACGCTCCCCAGTAGAATTAAAAATGTGTTAATATTAAATAACATTTACTTAAGCAACCAGAACAATAAATTAATCAATGGTTTCGAGCACTGTGTCCTATCGTAATCATTCGGTCGTCTTAATAGACTTACCGACATGCCGTTTTGGGTCACCGACATCGTTTCGCTAGAAGCTTCTTAGTCGTACCACACCAGACACGACCTTGAACTGTCTGCTAAATATGCAATTAAGAAGCTCAACCTCCATTCTGCTAACCTCCCATAGGAGACGTTCGCTAACCCCTTTTGCCGAGGCATCAACCGTACGCAGCATCATCATCATCATCATCATCATCGGCGGCAAACTTTCCTCCCAGCTGTTTGGTGATGTTCGGACCGTTTTTCTGTTTTGTGTTCGTTTCCACTTGCGCGATGCTTTCTTACCCACCGGCTTTATTTATTTCTCATTTTTTCAACTAGAATGAGCAGCATTATTTATTTAGCTTCTGCCTGGTGTGGAGCATACTTTCGTTGTGTATCGCAGGACGACCTTGGCAGTGTCGTCCGGGCGTGTAGCATAGGGATGGATCCGTGTACGTTACCGTCCATGGTTGCGCTTTTTCCACCAACCAACCATGTACCGCCAGCTGTCAAAGGCAAGTCAGGACATTTACATCATTACGCCGTAGAGCGAATATAAATTGCAACATTATACACTTCGGTACTGTGCACCAGGACCAGGAGAACCAGCAAGGATCAACAGCGATAACCGAAGATGGCAACATTTTCCCTCCCGCGTGGCCAGTTTTCTCATCAAATCATCGTTCACGCTTCGTCGCAGTTGTCGAACCGTTGCGAACATTTCTGCCACACACCAAGGCTTCATAACTTACGCGAACAGCACTTTTCTTCAAGCGGTTTTTCTTTTGCTCTCATCTCTCTGTCGGCGATGGATGATAGGTGAAATCGATTCATGCACGGGAATGGTACAACGGATGCCTTGAATGATGAGCTAAACAAATAAAAAAAACTTATTTGTTTAGGTACTTCGAAATGTGCTTTAAATACGTTATAGTAAATATTTCTAATATTGCATCACGAACATTATACAATAATATTGCGTTCAATTATGTAGATTATAGGACGATAAATATTTTTATTACAATTCAAAAACATTTGCTATAAAAAGTAGAGATCTTGGTAAAGTTTAGTCTCTAAGCTGTTGAGGATCGATCCTCAAAGAGAAGTGAATTAACGGTGATGAATATAAAATGTGTTTAAGCTATTGGAACATTATAGAAATGTTTCACGTCATGTAATGTGAAAAACATTGTAAGAAATACTACAGAAATTGACTATAAATTTAAAAAGTATTTGATGATGATGATGATGATAAGTCCCACCTCATACCCCAATATAGGTTTGAGAAAGACGAAATTATCTTTAAGATATTTAAACTCTAATACATGTTTGTAATATCCATGTTGAAAAACAAAGGTCGATAAGTGGTGGGATCAAGGAACACTTTCAGGTACCCTATGAATTCCCTACACTTCCAACAGTGAAACTCCTCCGGCCCCGTTCCCTAGTATGCGTAAATTGGTCTCCCAGGTACCATTGATAGGGTAACGGTTTATCAGCTTTCGGGACGCACTTAAAGAAGAGAGAGTTTCTAGCTCTCTGGGAAATCAAGTGCGGAATTCTTGGTGCATCTGCCCTGCGTGTGCAGTACCGATGAACGTCAGAACCACGCACTATTCTCTCCCCCAAATACCCTGGCAACATTCCTTTTAATAGCTTGTGTATAAAGGTCATAGTTTGGTACACTGTCCTTTGGTCAACCGACATCCGACATTTCACTTGAAATACATTTTTGGTCTAATAGTATCTCATTTGAATACCTATTAGCAACTAAAATCCAAAATAATTTACTGCTTTTTAACCGAAATTACAGCTTTAAAGCTGTTAATTCTTGAAGAACAACTTACAACACAGGGTTATTTAATCAATAGGCAATTGGACATTGTTTGGGAGACATTAAACCGTTATAGGGCACCTTGTCCAGGGTGTACTCGGACATTGAATCCGGTTTGTACCACTTGTTGAGTGACATACAACTTTGAAAAAAAAATAATAATAAAACGAAAACAAGCTGCTTACTCAATTAATTCTACAATGCCACCCTTACGAGCCCTAAACAACCCTTTTTACGGGTATGGAATGAGAAACACGAAAAACACTTCAAACTCAATCCTAAGACAAATGCTAGCAGCTTCACCATTCCACCACCCCAAAAACTGGGTCCAATGTACAGAACGATCAAACTGTCGAAAATGGCCAATCATCATTTATCTTTCGCGCGGTCACACACGAGCGCGCATGGTAACAGAATTTCTGTTGACCCAGCGCAGGGACAGGTAAAAGCTTAGAGTTGTTCTGGAAAGAGCACGGCAAAGCTTCAACAATTAATAAGCGCGAAAAAAAAACGGGATACCTGTGATCCTGTTTGATCATCTGATTTACAGGTTTTGTCACCAACGGACCTCACTTTGAAACCGGATTTGAGTGTCCCCAAAAAAAAAGAACCCCTTTTAGACATACCACATTTTAAAGGGGATGGTCAGTT
The DNA here is from genome assembly GCA_016254315.1 of Anopheles parensis. Lineage (NCBI taxonomy): Eukaryota > Metazoa > Arthropoda > Insecta > Diptera > Culicidae > Anopheles > Anopheles parensis. Next base: position 10,501,192 of record CM028127.1, read on the forward strand.
ACGGAAATGTTAATCAGTTGCTAACTGAAAACTAAAAACAGGCCTCCGCTATCTGATTATTCGATGGGAATAAAGTTTATTTATTAGTTAACCCTTCAATGGCAAAACTTTCTAGACGATTGTATAGTATATTTCGAGGTGATTTATTTTTTTTTTTATTTGTTGGGTGAAACTTGAAGAAATTATGCAATAAATTTAGATAAAATTACAAAAGTACCACCTAACCGCATGCCATTTAATAACATGAGTTTAATAGGCATTCAAGGGATAGTTTTTAGTCTTTTAGGGATAACAAAATAAAAATAACCCAAAACCAAGGAAGAAAAAAAGCAGATCTTTCTTTCTTTTGAAATCCACTTAAGCCATCCCCACCAGCAAATTCCTTACGACTTGTGCGGTATGTTTCGCCTCAATCTAATAAACATTCAACTTCCGATTTTCGAATCTCCCCCTACTAAATCGACCACCCCTTCCCCAACAAACACTTTTTGCCAACTTTTTTTTCCTTCCATCTCTTAATGTACCAGTATTGCATCAAGAACATTTTCCCACTCCGCCACAACCGTTCCTCCGGCACCTTGAACACTCCGTACACGCACACAACACCTTCGAGCAAGCCTTCTAGAGGCTCGGCAGGACTCAACCAAGCGGTCAGTTAGTGTCGATTCTTCGTTAGCACCGGACGAGTCGCGGAGACCGTTTTGCGTTGCTTTGTGGCAGGGCAGGAGACATTAGCCAGCATCGAAACCGGAACTAGCGCGTCTCGCTTTGGTCCAGCAAAGGTTGAGCGTGAGTTGACGCAAGTGTGGTGATAAATTGTGATTCGACACGGCGATCTGTCGTGCGGCTGAGGCTGTCCAACGCAGCGTCCGATCAGACAGTTTTCCAAGATCGGCCCCTAAACCACAACAAAACCGCCACGAGATGGAACGGAATGGACGGATGGTACTGGTCGGTGTGGTGCTGGTCGGTGAGTAATAACCCTGTTGTAAGACATTGACCACCAACAACCCAGGCCCCAGTAATGAGTCGTAAAACCGCGGAAGTGTATCGTGTTCGGTATGCATCGCGCTAAATGCCGTTTCATGCTTTGTGCTGATCGAACTTAAGCGCTACGTGCGGAAAGCTTTTGCTGTTAGGCCAAGCTGTGAAAAGTTACACCGCCGAAGTAGTACGCCGATTGGAGATAATATAATTTGTAAATGGTTCAGTGGAAGTTTAAGGTAGCTTTGTGATGGAAAATAATGACAGAAAAGCAGTGGAGGAGAACAAAATTAAGACTTTACGCCGGTGATAAAACAATGAGTTTGTGCTTTAAAACAATTTAATTCGGCTTTTAAAAGGGTTCGTTAATGCTTTCAGTTGTATCTATTAGGCAAATTTTGAAAAATAATACCTAAAAACCGTGCTGTATTCGTTTTTTTAAAATGAATTTAGATGTTGATTTTGCTAATGAATTCAATCCAGAGCACGATTCTGGCTTTTTAAAGCTAGCCCTAAAATACATTGTTCTAATAAAAGCTTATAGAAAAACTAAAAATTGATTATGGTTTTACCACAGAAAACAACAAATGCTTAGAACTATTATAATAATTGGGTTATAATTCTTATCAACTTTCTTAAAATATCTTAGAAAATTTGTTCTTCTCTTGGCAAAATTAATTTAACAGAAAATGTTTGGTATATTTATTTGAAAAATTAGTTCTTTAACTTTCCAATGTACTTGAAACTATGAACTAGTTTTTTCTGTTACTTGAAACATTTCCACCATGTTTCTCACAGTCACGACCTAACCACACTTTCCCTCACACGTGCGTTCACTCACGCGTATCAACGCGTTCGAAAACGTTCCTCGCGCGCGTTTTTGTACGTTCTGTAGTGCGCGAATCGGATCGAGAGCAACAAATTACATCGTGACGCAGTTGCTGTATACAACTCGACCTGAAGGATACGAATTGTACAACCTCCTTTGATGAGTCATTTTCCTTGATTCGTAGCTTTGCTGAAGATTCACACAAACCACCATGCTGTGAAGGTTTTCATCAGCCAGTGGAAGGCTGTATGGAAATGTGAATGGAAAACCTTCTTCATCATACACGATCAGAAGAGGTTTTTTTACTTCTCCTTCTGCATGCTGACTACATTAAAGCACACAATGAGGCGAGTATTGCGCCTCAAATTTGCATGCGTAATGTGCAATATATGTGCATGTTGTTTCCTTCACTGATGTAAACATCATCGGAAGTGCGTTAAGAAATGCCTTATTCGGCATTGACTGTGATTGCTTTTTGTTATGAATAGTTTAGATCTTTGTTATGTTTTTAATTGTTTTTAAATCATAAAAAGATTTAGTTACAATTTTCACAAATTATTTGTGAATGTACAAGATCTTATGAAGGCAAGATCTTTTGTCGAAGTTTAAGATATTAATACGTATAGATATACACAAGATACAGAACTTGAAAACTTCAAAAACAACTGAGCTGACGAAGCTTATTAAACTGTCTTATTACTGTTGAACCATTAATTGCATACTTTCAGGCGTTTTGGTTCCAATACACCATGTAAATCATGAGTTACCTTCGGGAGAAGTATTTTAATGTCCAAATTTCTAGTTTTATGTTAACACAGAAATTTGTCCTGTATCATTTTAAAACATTATTTACACAAGGCCATTTAGAACTCCACAACTTCCTTATTCCAACCTTTTATTACCACCTATTCCATCAACTCAATCTTGGTCTAGCTTGATCTTCCACCGACAAACATTAAGCTAATGCTTCCAACAGTAGACGTGCGAGTGTGTATGATGTTTTTTTCTTTGTATTTGCATGTTTTCACTACAATTTGCACATTTCCATCAAATGGACAACCGTCGATAATCGCTAGCAAATAATTACCGAACGTGATCTGCTTTTGATTTGAGGCTAATTGAATTCGTCGCCCACTTTGCCCCACTCCCACAGACTAGAAGGAGAAACAAACCACGCCAACAACCGCGTGCCAGACTTGTGTGGTCAGACTGTGTGCATCTGTGTGGCATAGTCGGAAGTTTGATTGAATGTAGAAGTAGTAAAAAACCTTACAACAACCGGCACGAATCTTCTTGCCATTGCTTCTCCTTTCTTTCAAAAGCTCCAAAGCTCATCATTTCCATGTGGAAAGGTTTTCTCTTTTCGGAGATGTTGAGTTTGTTGGTGGGAGTGTGTGTGTTTTCTTCTTCTTGCCATTATCGGATCGAGTTGAAAATTTTTCATCGTCCGAAAAGCATCAAACGAGTTTCCATGCGTAGCCGATATGGCGCTCTTCTAAGGCGAAGGTATAGAAACAAGAGAGCTACCGTGAAAAAAACTGAACATCGACGCTTCCAATTTCAATGTTACCCTATCCGAGCCATATTTCACGCTTCGGTGGATGGGTTTAGGTGTGCGAATATTACACAGATGCCAATTTTGTACAGGAAAGCTACAAAAACTAAGCTCGAACGCTAGTTTAAAATTTTCTCAAACCGTGAAATTCACCAAATCGAATTTATTGAGAAATAGGAAGAGACCCAATCATAGTCCATTATTTCGTCTATTGCAAGTATTTATTCTAGCCTTCATTTTACCCTATCAAACTATTCACCTTGATCACTATCTCTTAACACAAACAACAGCAAAAAAAAACGTTCGGCTTTATTACGCAATCAAAGGCTTTCTGTTTTGTCGGTCATCCACCGTTAATTTGCTACAGAATTTATAGTCATTTCGTAACTATTTCGCACCTCGCTCTACAAACCCCAAACCCACCCTTTCTTCACCGGCTGACCTTTTCCGAGAGCTTGCACCGTGCCGTTACTCAATAAGCGGATCCACACAAAACGATACTTCCTTTTTCGCAGCATTTTCGCAACAATTTCGCATCTTTAGTTTGGAATCCTTCGCAAAATGAACCAACTTCAACACGACTCTCGGTCAAGCTCAACGAATGTGACTGACCACAAAATCGCGACCGGTTCCAATTAAAAGAGCTTTCAAGCGGAACCAAAAAAAAA
>CM028127.1:10505235-10535301 GCA_016254315.1 Anopheles parensis
TTTAGCTTGGAATCCTTCGCAAAATGAACCAACTTCAACACGACTCTCGGTCAAGCTCAACGAATGTGACTGACCACAAAATCGCGACCGGTTCCAATTAAAAGAGCTTTCAAGCGGAACCAAAAAAAAATCCCCAAACCTCCAATGCGCCAAGCTCCATAAAGACGGCGGCCAAGTTCAAGGAACCGACGTCACGGCACCACCACGGTGCTGAGTCAATGTCCCGCGTGCGCACGCTTCAACCCTCCAAGCCCACCCCTGACCAGTCATAAACGGCGTTTGCTGTGCTTCTTTCTGTGTTACTCGGTGGAGGTCACAAAAGGCAACGAAATGGTTGTCCGGTCGCGATTGATTTTGGGCAGTGTTTGATTCCGTCACTGCTATCATTAGTTTGTGGCCAGAGGTTTTTCCTTGCGGCTTCCGACGGGTTTCGTGTACGGCGCGATTGTTCCTTCCTTCGGCGGGAACACTCCGCTCCGGCCACCAATTGCTAATGATGACCTAGTGATGGAAGGCCGACAGAGGCCCATCATTATTAGACTGGTCGGACTGTGGCTGGACCCGCGCGGTGCAATAATCCGATGCAATAATGCTCTAAAGCGAACCACGGGAAGCTAACGGTGCCGGCGAATTACAGCTCACGCTAATTCAAATGCCGCCAATCGTCAAGTCCCTCCTCCCGACCCCTGGGCCATCACATCTCGTCATTTGAAAATCATGGCTAATCGCACCATTTCAACCGTTTTATTCATTTCTGCTCTTGTTTCAATTTCCTTCCCCAACAGTTCTGCTAGCCCTTGCCGAGTCAAACCGTGCCGATGTCATTGCAGGGCGCGTTCGCCGTCAAAGTCCGTGGCTTCATCGGTCACCGAACACATTTGCGCTTGGCAAGAAATTCGGTAAGCTGCCGGAGAAACCCTTAAACCTTCCATACCACATAATCACATCGTGAAAGCGGCCACTTTTAATCTACTGCTTCCGATCCTCTTACAAATAGCGCGGAATCGACCACTGTCGACCGGGACAACGGGCGCTTTGGAAACCAACACGGACTGGGCGGAGAATTCGGTGCAACGGGCCCGACCCGTACAGACCCGTCCGTTGGAACTTTCGGCGGAAGTTGACAGTAAGCCAGCGCCAAGAACGAGAGCCTTCTACGGTTGCATGTCCAACTGTCTTACCCTGTCACAGTACAATCCGGTGTGTGGAACGGATAACACCACCTATCACAATCAGTACAAACTTGACTGCGCCAATCGGTGTGGAGCAAAGCCACGTAAGTAGCTTCTTTCGGGAGGGTTTTAGGACTTTCTTGGACATTTCATCACGAATAACTCCAAAATTGTTCCACTAAACTCCACTAAATTAAGCATACCAACATAACTTTACACGAACCGAATACTCCATTATTATCACAGCGAAAAATCAAGCATTAATGCTTAATTTGAGCGTCCATAATTAACAAGCAAGTGATTTGACCAATGTCTGTTACAAACTATCAAGTTTTTTTTAACGATCCATTCCACCGATATTATCAATCACGAAAGTAAAATGAAAATACGCACATAGTTTCACACATAGTTTGAGCCCAAACTTCAAACAACAAACTGCCTACACGTTTTGCCTAATGAGCCGTGGCCGTGAACAGAAAAGGCCTTGCCTAATAATCCATTACCAACGTGCTTTCTTCAATCGTTCGCAGGAGTTGCCGTGAAAAAGTCGGGCATCTGCTGAAGACACTAACCACCGTTGACGCATAAAGATTGCGCGAGTCATTTGCATCCACCTGATCCATCACACCAGGCTAACAACAAGGCACAGGGAGTCGTAAGGAGTCGCTCCGGAAGGGTACAGGGAAATGGAAAGTGAACTGAGCGGAAGTGCAAGATTTCTAATTTATTTCTAGGTTGTAGCACGGGGCGTAGTAGCAAAAATACGACGGAAAAAAGCATAATAAACAAAATCTAAAACCTTTTACCAAGCAATCGCGTATCATTTTCGTTCATGCGTCGGCGTTTTGCAGCGTCCGTCTTAATGAGGAGAAAATTTATTTTCCCAGCCCCCCGTGCATGGCACGTGTGTGTAGCTCTCCGGCAAGAAATCATTGATCGTTACCGTAGCAAACAAACTCACTCAGCAGTAGAAAGAAAAGCATAAGCTCCCGTGGTGTCAACCCTTAAGGTGGGGCGGGGGGGGGGGGGGGTATGAGTTTTCCACACGAGCAAGAAAACCCATCACTTGCGCAACCATGTGCGCACGGCGGGATCCACGTGCCGTACAACGTGGTGAGCTTTTATCGTTGATGTTGTGATTAATTGGGAGTATTTAAGCCGTTCGGCAGGGGCAAATCGCCCCGTCCCGGAACCGTTTAATGTTGCGGGAGGCGAAGGGAAATGTTCAAAGTGAAAGACATCACGTTGCGCAATATGTCACGGTTTTGGGGTTTTTTTTTTGGTTCCTCTGTTAAGCCACGAGACAGATGCGCTACAGCGTAGAAAATAATTATGTTCATGCTCGGTATCTTTCGGTGCATAATTATCAGAAATATTCGCTTTGTTTCTCATAAGTATGATAAAATCGATCGTTCAGCTTTTTGAATATATTTCAAAGCTAGCTTCAATATAATTTGGCTTGAAATCTTGGATCTTTAGATGTCTTTTTTCCTGAGGTTTGATCGTTAAACCTCAATAAAGTTACATTTCTAAATCTAAACTCTCTTTATCTCAAATTCAAATTTTCAAATCAGTGAAACGAAAAGCACCAAAAGCCCAAGTACACCCGAGAACATTATTTGTGCTTTTGTGCTCTATCATTTTGAGCCATACGGCAGTACATTCCCCAATGGATGATTCGCTCGAAATTGGGCCATCCGTAAAAGGTATGCCCGAAAATTGTACCCTTTCCTAACGACCACAGAGTCCGGCGAGTTCGTTCTTACATGCCCTAAACCCCAGCCAACCCTCCATGGTGGTTGAGTGCGCATATTTTAACACTTCAATTCATCCCACAGCAGGAAGTGACCACCGAAATGATGCCGTTAAACTCCTCCCCGCTAACTGACCGTGGGGCCTGCCACTGCCACTGCCGATGACGGTCAAAACGGAAACATTTCATTAGCCTCGAAAGTAAAAGAAAAACCAATGAGTAAAAGGGGGGGGGGGAAGGAAAAAAAGAAAGAACCATCGCGAACCAAGACGCCCTCGCACCCGAGCTTTCCTACGACAGCTGGGCCAGCAATTGAAATGAAGTTGCGGTACGGCTAAAAATGACTGGAAGCCTCAATCGGTTGAACTTTGGCGTGTAGGCCACGTTTAATGGCTGGCCGGGAATCGAGATGCAAGAGGCATGCCAAAAATCATGTCAATGTAATTGGGCCAAATCGGTTTTCTTTCAGGTTTTTTTTTTGCTTCTGATCGTACTTATTCATGCTGCAAAGCCAGCTGCTGATAAAGAGGAGCAAAGAAACATTAAAGGAAGACAAATGTACATCTCTTCTCTATATGCTTCTGCTCAGGAAGTCATGAGTTTCTTTCTTCACTTAAAAAGCAGCAAAAAAAACGTGTGCAACCTCTTTGACGATCTTTTTGCACAAAAACAGACACGTGGTCAGCGTACACTGAAGAAGACGCCATTTGCAAAAATATTCACATACGTACACGGGAAGATAATTTAACATCGCGATCAAGATAAAACATCGCATGGTTGGGGATGCGTTTTGTGGCCTCCCCCCAACACTAAACCGACTGAGGTTGGAAGATTTAATTTCCAGATGTATTGTTTAACGGATTTATAATGATTTATTTATTTTATCATTTATTTCTTTTTATCACCTTCAGTCACCGGAGCCTTTACACTGTGGTCCCTAATGATGAAAAATAAATGCATTTCTTTCGTTATTTACTTCCTTTTTTGCAGTATTATTTGTGCAGACCTTAGTTTGAGAGCAGTAAAGTAATTAAATTCGTTAAATTAATGCATACACTATCAGTTTAGCAACAAGACATGTGGGTCAGAGTTGAATATTTAATGAAAAAGATAAGATAAAGATAGAAAATAGCATAATATTGAAGCGAAGGAATACGTCTTAAAAATTTGAAGAAAATGAGAAATTATTTCCTTAGACGTAGTATCTATTTTATTTATTGTTTGTACTTAAATGGCCCAACTAGTGCCCTTCTCTGCGAAGAAATCTGAATGGTGTTTCTTTTTTATAACCTTTTTAAACATTTTTACCAATTTGGCATCTTACTCTCAAGAACATTTGCTAACTACAACTTTTGTAAATAAAAAAAAGTTTCATAAATTTACTTTTAAATCCTTTTAACCACAGAAAAATCAACATCGAAAGCTTACCAACATGAAACAATGCACTCGTTTGGGTTGGTTAGTGCTAATCCCTTCACAACCATCCCTAGATTGCACCCTTAACAAGCACTGTTTTGATTGGCATCGATCAGAAGCCTCTAATGAGATGTGATCGCCTCCGGCATTCCCTAACCTCATTCACCAAGAACTCTCGTGAGCATCTTTTGCGGGGTAAAACGCTGGTACGGCCTTCTGTGGAGCACTCTTCGGAAGAAAAGAACACATACACACGCACACCATAAACACCCCCCGGGAGACGTTTATCCGATGTCGATCGACATCTTCGTTATAGGGGGGTGACGTTGACGGCGAAATGGCTTTAACACTGCAGTTGAGTATCGAAGCGTTTATGCGTTCCCTACCTAATGGTTCTTCACCGTTTGGCATGACTCTTCGGGGCCTAAGTGTTTTGACTTCACGCTTGTAAGGAGCGCGTGACTGTTTGTGTATGATGATTGGGAATTTCCTGCTTTTGATTTTAATTTAACTTCAATACAAAAATAGCAAAATAGTAATAAAAAGATGCAACAATCAAATCACTCTCTTTTATATATACACACACACACAGAGAGATGGGTGGTAGAAAGTGATGGGCATGGGTGTTGAATTTCTAACCCCCAAAACGAAACCATTCGCGATCGGAACGGTCGTGCATCTTCCGTACATTACACCTGGTGAAAATGAAAGCGCACCAAAGATCACACACATCATTAACTCGTGCCTTGGCAGACATTATTTCTTTGCTCCAAATTATTGATCCAACGGATTCGCGACGGAACATGTGAAAAAAAAAACGCCCTGCAAAGTTCACAAGAAGGTAGGAGTAAGATTTGTTTTTCTTTAATGTTTCGAATGCAGCTTCATTTGCGTGAAGTGATGAAAGGTGAAACATCCGCACATCCGATGGTAAGGATAATTACTATGATTGGAGTAATTGAATGCCGTCAGGACATTATAGTTTCCTCGAGTGAAAGCTAACAGTTAATATGGTGTGGCTTTGATTGTAATTTGCGATTGGGATGTCACACTAATAATTAAACCGAAATTTCCCAACTTAATGGATAGTCAAGGGCAAATCCTCTTGAAGACCTTGTGCATCTATTAATCAATTAACACACATACAGAAAGTTAATTTTAATTATAATTTGTGAATAAGCATATGCAGTAGCATTGCGGTACGAAGATGTATCAAACCATTTTTGGAAGATTATAAATTATAACAACAATAACCAGAAGAGAGTATTATTCATCCATTGGAGCTGTCTGAATTTTTTTAGGGTTAGTCTTTTTCCTCCCCTTCATGTCTATCAGCTCCCCATGTAATCTTTAATGATGTATAATTTACTTCCCAAAATCAGTCTTTCACAGAGAGCGAACGATGGTGATTCGTACCTCAAGATCGCTCACGATCACCAAGCAGATGTGTTTGCAAAACATTTTAATTAATACCACACTAAAACTGGTGCAATTTTTTCTCTCATAAATGTTGGCTTTAGTACTCGTCCAAAAGCGTCCATGTAAATGAATTTCCATTTTACCGAAAAATTTTACTCCCCAAAAAAACGGTTAAAGGAAAGCGCGCCTATGCTTTATAGATTTGGTGAGTGTTTTTGTTCTTTTTTCCGTATGATTCCACTTGCAAGATCACACGTGGCAATAGTTTTACCATTAGCTGTTTTTCTCATAATTAACTTCCCTGGTTGGCAGTTGGAAGAAGGGGAGTGGGGGAAGGGGGAAAGGGAGTTCGGAACACTCTCTTTACCGGACCACCCCAAACATACAAACAAACGAAAGAAAAACAAAAAAAATCCCGCTTCACTCCACATATGCACCCAGCATTTACAGTGGATCAGCGTACCGTTTTTTTTGAGGAGGCCTAGAGAAACCCATAACGGAGCCGTCGCGGAAGTGTGCGGCAGAGAAAGTGATCGTGTCTGACCTCAAATTTAATTTCGATAATGCACCTGCACGATCTTCCCTCGCGAAGCGCCTCAAAAAGCTTTGCAAAAGCCCACAGACAGACTCATTTTGTAGTTTTTTTTTTATTTCGCCAATGAAATTCAAAGATGCTGCAGTGTATTGGCCGGGGTATAGTACGCGGTTTTTTTTTTGCTGTTGCTGTTTGGTACATTTTCAATTAATTTTTCCTCCCTTTGCACATGACTCAAGCCCATTAAAACGGTTCCGTCTGTCCTGTTCCGTAGGTTTTTTTTATCTTTCTGTTGGAGTTCCAGATGGCAGGAAAATCAAAACAATTAATGCGCGTTTAAAAAGCATCGACCCGTCGCCCCACTAGCGCCACCCTTAGTGGGGGGAAATAATAAAAAGGAATAATAAAAAAACTAGTGAAATGAAAAAAGGGTTAAATGAAATCAGGAAAGACTTTATATATCAAAGCAGATTGGTTGCGGAGTAACGAAAATTTCCGAATCTATATGGAAAAACGGGGCGAAAAGAAAATGGGTGCAGAAATGAAAAATTCCACACAAAACGAACTCTTCCCTTCCGGATAGGAATGGATTTGTACGGAAACGGAACCCAAGTGTGTCTGTACACAATCGGTAAGATGCGTAAAAATGAAACGTTTCATAACTACCCACCAACCTTACACCGCGTGTGTCACCCAGCGAAAAGCAACTGAATTGTTTCAATTAAATCCATGTGTTTTGTTACGATTAAAGCACTAAAACATAACCGGACCGGTGCTGAATGTAGTAACACAGGGTAGCAATAGTACGGCAGCGAGTAGCGAGTTGATTGGTTGAGATATTCAGTTTACTTTCTTCCAATTTATAACATGCTCAATCGTTTTATCGTTTCACATTTCACATGTTGGTTGTATCGTTTTTGGGGTCACTGTGACGGATAAAGCTTTATTCGACGAATGCATTTAGAGGAGAGCCATTTTATTAGTGCAAAATTGTAATAAAATAATTACTTTATTACTTCGTTATGTACTTTTCCTTTTAAACTGGTTTCTTTTTGTTTTGTTGACAAAATTTTGATAAAAATTCGGTACAAAATTTAAGCCCATTATTTGTTTTTATAGCTTATGAGTGTTTGAGCTTTAAACGATCGCCATTTTTTTTACTAAGGGACATGTTAGATGAGTACAGGAAATTCGAGTTTTTCGTAACTCCAGAGCTCCGGGGTCTTTACATACTTCAATATTAGTTGTTTTTCTATATGTTTCTATCCTCTCTTTTAAAAGTGTATATTTCCTCTTAAAATTATTACCAATCCAATTGTTAAGATATTTGTCATTTAAAATAAATAGTATTTTTATCCTTTTTTGATGGCGAATCTTTCCTAAAACTATTAAATCTCACCATCATGACCACACACATTATTTTAATATTTAACAAGCGATACCAGATAGTTATAGTAGAGAAAATATATAAGAATAAACGTCCTCTTTAGAAATTGTTCCACAACATCTTTTTGGGGTGGAGTCCACACTAATCTGGCAATTAATTTTCTGTCAACAAGCAAGTTTTGCTTTTCATTTTTCATCATGATTGTGAACAATAGTTCATTTTACTTTCATTCCCCCCTCGCCGAATCATGTTCGGCATCCGATGCCAATGGTTCCCATTGATCCGAATTGGAATTGAAAATCAAAACATTTTGTTCCCAAACCCGACGGGCAATAAATCAAAACCATATCTCCATCCTCTTGAACAAATAGACCCGTAAATAGTGCTAGTTATACTCTTTTTGGGTGAGAAATATTGTCCGCCTGTGGGTATGCGTTTTTAATGCGCGCTTCCGTATCGCTTCGATTGGTACGCTTAACGCAAGTAACACACACGCGTAGCGGTGCGGTACTGGGAAAGAATTTCCCCACTTTTCCATCGTGCGTACCCAAAAGGCTACCAAGACCGGTGGAAAGAGCTCGAAGGAAAAGCTACCGGTGTCCGATGCCAGGGTACGCGAAAGCAAACGCTTGAACCGCGATCTTCGACCGAACGGTGTCAAGAAAGTGGAGATCAAAGCGAAGATCGAAAATCCAACCAGATTCATCTGTTGCCCTGCAGTACGAAGTGAGGAGTCTTGGGGTCGTAACGCGTACGCACATACACACACATACATACACGCTTTTTGGGGTGGCGCCCGTTCGTATGAAGGAAAACCGCTCGGTCGGGAGGGGAAGCGCGAAAATGTTTCAAAATTTTGTTCACCTTCCCGTGGAAGGTTTATTCATTGGCCAACGCTCGCCCGGGACGGTACCCGTGCCGGAAACTTGTTTCGAACGGTTCCTAGTGTTTGGAAAATACACGGTGGCTTAGGGTGGATTTTTCTTTAGAGAAAGAAAGATTTGTGAAAAATTAAGAACTTAAAAGTGACAGTGTGTGGTTTGTTTTTGTTTCGAAAAGCAAAAACAAAAAGGTGTAAATTCGAAGAAGTACATTAACCGTCTGAAAAGGAGGTTTAAATTAAATCGAACGTGTAACCCATTAGTAAGGAGTAACATTAGAAAACTATTAACACGCGCCCCCGGACTGGTGAAAAGTTTGGTGAAATACGTACCAATCAGCATACCAGGAAGCAAAAACGACAGTTGGCAGTGACTTGTACGTGCCGACTCGGCGACAGTGTGCAAAAGACGTCCACCAAAAAGGGTGAAGTGGAAATTAATTTTCACGTGTGTTACACCGATCGGAACGTGAGCGTTTGTGAACCTTTGGTGCGATTTTGTGGCGAAAGGACACACACAGGAGAGGAAAAAAAACTCCCCACCTGTGTTTCTGGATATTAAACTCTCGCCACAATCTAGACATCGTTGTGCGTCGTGCAAAAAACCATGCGATCCTTGTGGGTGTTTCTGCTGGTGGCAGGTAAGGCAAAAGAGTCCACAACCCAGAGGCGGAAAGTAATTTAAAATGTGTCTCAAGCGCGCGTTCGTTCGCGGATTTTTGCATACTGAGGTTTGCATTTGTAGACGGCGGAACTCATTATTTCAAATTACTTCGTTTAGTTCGGTGCTGGTTTTTGCCAGATTTTTTTGTTCTTCATTTCCTTTGTCATCACCATCAGCTTGGCGAAATTTGGCCGGAATTTCTTTGGAGTGTTTAAGATGGCATTTGCAATTAATTTTTTGAATCATTGCAATGCTAGTATTTTTTTGTACTTTGATTCTGATCGTCTATTCTATGTACAATTAATAAAAAAAAAATTGCCCTTCTTCCAAATAGCTCGTACAATAAACTGTGTTCGTGAGTATAGCATAACTTAACATGACAAAAGCAGTTCTACTGTAACATTTTTTTCGATTCTTTCGTTACTATAAATGTCGCCTTGTACCTCGTACATTATAAATACTAGAATAAGGATATTTTCCGAAAAATTCTATTATTGAGATTCATAAGAATTAAGAGTGAATTTAAATAAAAATGTGTAAACATCTTGATGGTGTAGTTTTCTGTTGTATTGGCTTAGGAATATTCTAATCGTCCATTTTAATTAATTTTCTTAACCATGCGATCATTTATGTTATGATGATCTTCCCATCTATCGTAGGTTTTTTTACCTGTTCTTTTTTCGCACTGTTAAGTGAATTTAACTAAATATAAGGTAGAACTAGTACTATTGTTTGTCGTAAACTTTTCGAAAGTCGATCTAAATATTGGGGAAAATGAAAAACTTAAGCCATAAACCAAGACTCACTTCCTCGTTTGAATGTGATAAATCTAATCCTCCTGATCTGATCTGATCTGATCTGACCTTAACTAATAATTATTTGTAAGATACCTCTGGTATAGAAGAACATCAATTGAATTTGATAGAGGATAGATGTGAATTTCTTCCATCTAATCGTTTATCATCTCCAAACGAGAACCATTCATTTCGCCCAACTTTGTTGGAAGCAACCATCTAACGTGATTTTTCCACACTTTCAGCGCCGCTAGTACTGGCCGACGATAAGCTAAAGAAACCGACACCAGTAGCGTCGGTGGCATCATCGTCAAAGATCGCGGACAGTATTGCTAGCCCCAGTGTGACCGAGTACAAAAAGACTCTTATCCGTAAGCCGAAGCGATCGAATGGTGAAATTCCACTGTTGATCATTCGACCGGTGGAAAAGCGTCGTAAGATCTACTTTAAGGAACCGACGGTGAAAATTGCGTCCGGCGGTGTGGCCACGTATGGAACCTATCCTGGTAGGATGTTGGGTTCACACAAGCAAGCAAAGTTCTTGCTAACGATTCGGTCACCTTTCTTGTACATTTTGTTTCAGAGTTACATACGAGCGACGGGGAAATGTTTACGCTCGAGCACATGCTGCCCATCCTGAGCCTGGAGGGAATGCTGAAGGGTTTCACCAAGCACGGACCCAACCACTTCGTGCCTTCGCCACAGTTCAAGCCATCCGACATCCATCATCTGGTAGCACCGCAGAAGACGAAGGAAGAGTACCACCATCAGCTAGCACCGCTCAAACCGAGCCAGCTGTTGTCCATCTCGCACAAACCGGCGGAGGCCGTACCCGCGCAGACCCTACCATCACCACCACCACCGAACTACGTACCGGCCGTAAATTCTGAAGATCAACTACTGAAACTTGGTCAACCACAGCCTTCCTTTTCACCCCTGGTACAGGAAAAGCCGGCGTTCGTCAAGCCCGAGCAGCTGCCCGCGAGCTTTAACTTCAAGGTCCAGGAAGAGGTCGGCCACTACAAGGTGAACGCGATCCCGCTGTCGAAGCCATCCGAAGTCCATCATTCCGCGCCGCATCATCACTATCCGACGTCCGGTGGGGCTACCAGCTACGTGGGAAGCCAGGGAAAGCATCAATCGCAGCCGCTCTACATCCATGCCGCTCCATCGCCGTCGACTGATCACTCCTCCAGCAAGTGGCAGGAGATCCCCAAGAAACCGCAGGTATCCGTGTCGACGAACTTCTACCACCCGAAAACGATCGTGGCCGAACCGGAACAGCCTCAGCATACGAAATCTTACGCTCAGGCTCAACAATCCATCGCTCCTCAGCAACCTAGCGTGCAGACACATTTGAGTTACTACTTCCCGAAGGAGGAGTCCGCACCGCAACCGTCAGCACATCATCAGCACAGTCATCAGTCGGCAACGTCTTACAGCAATGTTCAGGCAAGTGCAAGCGGATCGACCGGTGAACATCTCGCCGACACACCGGCCGAAAAGCCCATCCACAAGACGTACAGCTCACACATTAAGCAGAAGTACCAGAAGCAACATCACCAGCAGCCACACGTTTTCATCCAGAAGTACTTCGAATTCCCGTCCAAGAGCGGGGCACATCAGAAGAATGTTGTCAACGAATTCCACGGTTCACATGGCAATGAAACTTCGGAGCATCAGCATCTCCCAGAACCGCAGGCCTATGCTGCTCCACAGTATTTGCCATTGCCGCAACCACAAGCCCTGCATCAACCTCAGCATGCTCCCGCTATCACAGGACCTGGCGCACAAACGTTACACCTGCAACTGCACCATCCCGTACATCATCCGGTGCATCATCCGATGCATCATCCAGGAGGTCCTGCCCAAAGTTACTGGAAGTTTGGACGCCGCACTCAGGATGCCGCGGTAAAACCGGTGGTGGAGCATACCAACGAACCAGATCACCATGATAACCAGCATGCCGCTTCCGGGTCGGTGTTGCGTCAGGTAAAGCACACAACAGTGTCGATAAGTAGCTCAAGTACCGAGACACCGGCTGCTAGCGGCAGTAAGGACACAAAAGATGGACAGACGGCACAGGATCGTATTGATCAAGCGTCACAATCTTCCAACGGAACAGCCAGTACCAGTGCACCGACACGGACACCGAAACAAATCCAACACGGATGTGAACGACGCTGCATTCGCAATACCGTCGCACAGGCCTACGAACCCGTATGTGGAACCGACGGTGTGACCTACTCCAACCGGGGTAAACTACGCTGTGCCCGAACTTGTGGTAACGATGGTAAGCAAGGTCATACCCGATCGGATCTGTCATAAGCGACGCTCTCATACCCGTTTTTTNAACCCGTATGTGGAACCGACGGTGTGACCTACTCCAACCGGGGTAAACTACGCTGTGCCCGAACTTGTGGTAACGATGGTAAGCAAGGTCATACCCGATCGGATCTGTCATAAGCGACGCTCTCATACCCGTTTTTTTGCATACATCATTCCAGATCTCGAGATCCGATCGTACGGCGAATGTTCCACGAACGCACGGAACGCATAATGCACCGGGCGGTTTCTCCTAAAGCGGAACAACCGATTAGCGATCATTTCCGCTTTCACTCAGACTCAATTTCCCCGGGGGGCTGTACACCGATCGTCTGATCGGAAATGATGCTGCCAAACTGCTATCATCCGAAATCGCTCTTTTGCACGATAAACGCTCGCATACGCGTGGAGAAATGGAAAAACAATATCGGTTACCATGGTTACCTTGGATGGTTTGAAATCGGCGCTTTCCTCGCATTTGTAGCCTTTGGATTTTGTTTCTTTTAAACCGCTCAGCGATCGACCATCGATCGATGGAGCTTTCAGGGAATGTTACGATCTAGCTGCAGCTGGAGCAGCTTTTTGATCCAATTTTGCGATCGCAGAAGAAGAAAACGTGTTAGTGATTTATTTATTTATTGGCTCGTTGAGCCGCTGTTTTGTTACTTTAGCTGTTTTTTTCTTCGTTTGGTTCAAATTTTGGTTTTTACAATCAATTCATCTACGTCGAATCGACCCATCCACACATGTAGGCTGTAAGATTATTTTAATTACCAATGCAATGAGGCTCGGCAAACCATTTCGCGTTTGTAGCAAGGGGCAACGAAAGCAGAAATTACACATATAAATAAAATGGTGATGATTATCAAAATGATCGGAGTGAAGAGAAAGAAACAATGTAAGAAAGAAAAGATTTTTTTGGTTACAAATTGTTTCTTTTATTGATTAATGTCAGGTGATTGATGTGGCCGGGATGAAGCCGGCTTTGAAATCAGGGCGGAAAAGCTATTGGAGGGAATTGGAAGGACACGAAATACACAACAATTTGCATTCCACATCTAATGATAAAAAACGCAAGGCTGTCGAAAATAGTAAAATCTATTGCTTATAGTAAAAACATAATTTTGATATTGCTAATTGAATGTGGTTTACTTACACGGGTAAACGATATTTTGAACGCAGGACACTTTTCTTCCATAAAGTGTTCACAAGAAAGCATTTACTAAGGGAGACAAAACTGCTTCTTCGCAACCCCTTTTGCTTTTAAACACTGAATTTTTTCACAGACGCACTTCAATTTGGCTTTGGCACTTATAAAACACAACGCCTCGCCTAGATACATCAATTTATGATTTTTTTCTAAATTTTGCAAAAAAAGCTAAGGCTATAGCCTTAGGAAATTTTCAAATTTTTAGATTTTTTTTATTTTTTATCATTTTTTTTTCGTTTTTTTATTTAAAGCATTATTTGAGTGAAAAGAAACATATTTCAACCAATTCGCATTAAATTAAATCAATTTATAAAATTTTGCTAAAAATCTCAAAAAAAGCTAAGGCTACAGCCTTAGGAGATTGGCAAATGTATAGAATTATTTCTATTTTTTTATTATTTTGTATTTTTTTTATTTAAAGCATTATTTGAGTGAAAAGATACTTACTTAAACAAATTCGCATTAAAGTACATCAATTTTAGCAACATTTTTCACGCATCGAATCACGAATTCATGCAACAAGCAATCAGCTCATTGAGAAATAGGCATCTACACAAAAAACACTTTTTTTTCGGCAAAAATAACCAACAAACACTCTTCAATGCACTTTGGCTAATTTAAAACACAACACTCACCTACAATGGCCACATTTTTCATAACACAGATTTACACTTGCATTTCTTTATGCGCCCTTTCCACATCATGTACCGAAAGTTTTTTTTATTAATTCCAAATTTTATTATTAACCGAACACCACACGTTTTATAACAAAACTAGTTGTCTAAAAACACTGAACAACACAAATGCAAATAATTTGCAAGCTTAGTACACGCACTGATTTTATTTTTTTATCTCACACACTTACTTCCGGCGTTTGCGTAAAGGAAGCTGACCACAATGATAACATTAACATTGCAGTAAGAACGCAAGAACGTACATGGCCTGCGCAGATAAGCACAAGATGGAACAAATCTTGTTATCTTTTAACCACGAACTGTTAGATCCGAAATTGTATTGATGCTTTATTCAATCGCTAAAGAGTTCATCAGGAGGCAAACGCACTATCTCCAGCCTCTCCACTTCTACGCAATTGTATTCTTCTTTCACTTACACTTATTAACAAGCACCACGCGAGGACGCGCTTACACAACCCAAGCCGACGCTGGGAACAATTTGAAAACGTGCTTAAGATTTGTTATCTTCACTGTTTAAAAGCACATCCACACATTAATTGTTGCACTAACTATCCTTTGTATGGAATAAGATCCTGCAGGATCACTTTTTGGCACCAAATAATCAACTTTTGCCAAATTTGTTACATACCGAAAGCTATTGTTGTCCGATCGTTTCTGATCACAATGTCATCTAATCTCATGATCATTATCTCTTCTGCTTCGTTATCACGACACACCTACACAACTATAATTGGCCAATTATAGCGGCCGCCACCCGCGCTTTTCTCTCGCATCTTATTCTTTAGCACAAAAGTCTAGTAAGAGCATAAAATGTTCTATATTTCGATTCACATTCGCATATTACAAAGATAATTTTGTTTTTCAATGGGCATAATATTTCGTTTCTCTAAACAACCATTTCGGGTCTGAAATTAAACATTCAAAAATATGATAGCACACGCGCGCGTCGTTTTAGTACTCATTTGAAATTGTTCTAAAAACATTCGCATCGCCCACTGTGCTTTGCTGTCATTTCAATGACATATGTTGTGCTATAAAATTTTCTTCGCTACTTGCCAGAATATGAAAATTATTCGTAGAAATTATGAAATTTCAGTTCAATTTGTGTATGAACATAGTTTTGTCGACAGTTTTTGTGATAAGTTTTAATTTTCAAATTTAGTTCGGGATTTTAGACCCCAATCCGTTTTGTTTACATCAGCGAAAGAAGTAAACAAACAAACAAAACGTCACTTGCGGCATGGCATCGTTTTTTTTGTCTTCCTGTTTCAAACGCAGAAGCCAATTCCAGGGCAATTACGAGTGCGTTCCATTGCAAACGCGATAAGATCAAGTACGTTCGTGGCACCAATCCAATCACACTAAGCGGTCCAAAATAGCATCGAATAACCGTGGTATTTTCGTACTATTGCAGTGAATGGCATCGAATGCAGCGCTGGGAAAGCTGATTTTGGCGGCTACATTTAGCCTGTTCTTCTACTACGTGTTCTGGGTTGCCGTTCTACCGTTCATGGTGATCGATGCGAGAGATGGTAAGGCGCTTGCCAGATACGGATGAGATACGTTCTTATGCAAACAAAAAATCGAAACAACACGAACCAGCCACGGTCTATACGATTGTGTCTCTGTGTGCGAGTCGCGCAGCTTCACGCAATTGATGGACAATAGTGCTGCGTGATTGTCGTTGTACAAAAATCAATCTAATGAATTACGCGAGCACAGCAATCGCCGCACTTCAACCATGTTGGCAGGGGAGAGAAAAAAAAACGCTGACGAATAACCTTGACGGGTTTGCTTACGTTTTACATGTTGACCCTTAGCGTGGAAGCCACAAGTGCTTCATACGTGTAGCTGCCACAAATGAACGGATTGATGGCGATAGCAATGAAGGTCTAATTGGTTCTATTGCTACGGGACGGAATTGATCTTTTGCCTGTCTCATTGCTCGTGTGTTCTGATCTGTTTCAATTTGTTTCTTTTGCAGAAAGTTGGATCTACTCGCTGTTTCCACCGATGAAGTTTGCATTCCTCGTACCGGCATTGTTCGGTGTGGTACTGGTCGGTGGACTGTCTGCCTTTTCTCTGTACCATTTGCGAGACGAGCTCCGCGTTCTATTTATCCGACAACTGTAATTCTGGTAAGTGTCCGCAGGTGAACTGTGAGCAGTAGTGCTTGACGATAGCTCGCAACGATAAAAGCGTCTCCGTATAAAGAAGCAATATTCTGAAAGTGAACGTTAATCTGCGGCTTAGATCTGTAGGCTGTGCAAAAAGCAAACTAAAGCCATGTAGAATGTCATAACAAGCAATAGAGCGAAACATCACAAGACAAGATAAGACATTCACTTAGTGTTTACGACCATACATCATCGCGCAAAAGTTGGTTCACCGAGTGTGGTACCACATGTGAGAAAATGATTATAAATCGTTATCATATTCTCGTGCGAGATTTTGTGCTGATCACGCGTTTCCAGTCCATACCGAGCGATCGTTCTTATCGCACTGTTTCTAACGATTTACCCGCGGCAAAGGTACACGCCTTGCACAACCCACACCGAACGGTGATATTTAGTCATTAGTTTCACATCCGATCGTGTACAGTCACCATCATCAACCAAGTGCTCTGTTTACTTTCCTCAGCGGCGCAGCACAATGGAAACGTGGCTCGTCATTGGAATATCCGGTGTTACGAACGGTGGCAAAACGACGCTTGCCAAATCGCTGGAATCATACTTTCTGGCCCACCAAAACAAGGTATTCTTCAAGGAAAATCTTATCCTCAACAAGGTGGTTGCACTGTGCCAGGATGATTATTTCCTTCCGGTGGACAGCCCACGGCATGAGGTGATCAAGAAGCTTAACCACATCAACTGGGAAATACTTTCCTCGCTCGATATGGATCGCATGTGTCAGGAAATTATGAAGGTGCTGGGGCAAAAGTTTATTCTGTACAACTGCACCCAGCTGCGGCAGACTGAAGACGACAGCGAAATGGGCGAGCAGGTTGAGTCGATGGACGAGTTCAATCTGTTTGCCGATCACTTTCTGAGCAACTTTCTTACCAAATACGATGAAAACGGTACCGGCAGCAGGACGACGAACATAATCAAGAAATCAAAGAACGAATCGTACCAAAACATGAGCATTAAGATAAACATTTTGCTGCTGGAGGGATTCCTTATCTTTAATCACTCGTTCACGCGAGATCTGTGCAACATGAAGTTTCACATCCATCTGCCGTACGAGCGATGTTACGCACGGCGCTTGCAGCGGGTGTACGATCCACCGGACGTGGTCGGGTACTTTGAGATGTGCGTGTGGCCAATGTACGAGAAGCACTACCGTGAGTTCAAGGGTCGGAAGGACATTTACGTGCTGAATGGAGAAATACCACAAGAAAGTATCTTCAACTACGTGTTAAACTGCATTAAAGACTTACTGTAGGTAGCTTACAGCGTGCAGCCGATAGGATTAAGCTAAGCAAGTACAAGATCAATTGTGAACGATTCCAGTAACGGGTTTTTCGACGAGTTCCTTAAACATGTAAGCCGGCTAATTTAGGGTTAGATTTTTAATGGTAAGCTATACACCGCTCCACTATACATAAAAACCAGAGCCGATCAAGCTCATCAATCAGTACAGTACACAATAACATACACGCCGTCGTTTGTTTGTACAGACAGTGTTAACATATTGCGCCTTTCACGACACATCCGAACGTCGATACCAACGGGACCACCATTTGTTCGGCAGATTGGCATCAACCACAGTACTGTGGGAAGGTGAACAACTTTACGAATAAGATATGCAAATAACTTTCTTTCTCATTTACCGTACGGTTAGTGTGGCATACACAGGGCAACACGAACAAGTAGAAACCCGACATTCAAACCAGGCGCCGATTGATTTCATTTCTGCTCTTTTGTTGATTTTTGCATGATTTGGGCGGCCCCCCTGCGCGTGCGTTGTCTTGGTTTTTTGCGATCTTTTTTATGTGCCCCAATCGTTTTCACCAACACTTTTTTTTTTCTTTCGTTATTTTGTTTGTTATGTATTCCAGTATCCGGTCTCATCGAGATGATCCCTTTTTTGTTGTTGGTAGAACCGGTTTTTCGGTGGGATTTTGGCTCTACATCATACGATCATGCTGAGCAATATATCGTCGTGCGTAAGGTTTAGAATATTTTATCGACTATTACGTTAAAATACTTTCATTTGTGTGTGATGCGTTAATCTTTATGTTAGTTGCAACTAAAAGATGCGATACGACAAGCGAAAACATAATGTTCTCTCTTCAGCACCATGAGCAGCATAATCGATCGCGATCTTTCACCAATGAGCGTCCTTTGTTTGGAAGAAAGTGGTCAAACGAAATCGAAAGCCAACGCGTTTTGCTATCGCCGAAACTACTACTGCCCGGGATGTTCGGGCGAATCCGCGAAATGTTTAATTCATGCGTAAAGCCAAACCATCCCAAACAGCAGGAATCAAGCAGGAAATCTGGGTGGAGGTATAAACGGTGCTCTGCCGGATCGAATCGTTGCGTTGCGTTGATCTGGTAGCTCAATTCGAAATGCGATCAGTGGATGGGGATTTTAATGCTTTTTTTGCGATACAAATTTCACAGGATACAATCCATCCAAAACGGAACTTTCGCAAAACCGCCCGATAGGGTAAAGTGCATTAACCTCGGCGAAACTTTCGGTTGGGCGAAATCGAAACAGCTCACCTCCCCCGGGGGCGGGAATTATTCGCATTTGACTGTGGCCCTCCAAGGTTCGGCTCCAACATCCACAATGTAAATGTGCTTTAAATTAATTATTGCCTCTTTAACTCGTTTGCTGGTTTTTTCTTCGTCGTTCTGCAATCGCGATGCAATTAAAATAGAGTTCCCGATAGTAAACCTCCCATTTGCAAAAAGAACACATACGCACGGGTGAAGGAAGGTTGATTGACAAGGCTTAATAAAATGCTCGTTTATCTAGCATCATCACGGTGTGGTTGTGGCTTTGGGCGCTCGCCCCATGGGGTCTAGACCGATGCTGCATCACAGTGTTGCTGTTCGTGCGCTTCAAACAGCATACATCTGCCCACATAAATCTCAGTTACCGGAGCGCTGTGTTTGTAATGTGTATGTATGTATCCGGGCAGATGACACGTGTCCCGGTAACACCTTCTTGTCGTGCCCGTCTTCTTTTACCACACTAACCGTAAGGCCATTGCGGTCCATCCAGCTCATAATCTGCTGTTCATCATCTTGTGCAGAGTTAACGATCCTTTCCCCCTTCTGTGGGGAGTAGGTGGAAAGAACTCGTTGGAAAGGGAGCGGAGGATCTTCATCCGCCTTGTACCTTGCTCGAGAACGCGCTCACACAAATGGCCTCAGGTTCATTAACTTACTCCTATAAATCTTTGCAAAAATCCCACCCTCTTCAAAGCCTTCGTCCGCGCGCTCCTTCGCTGGCTGGGCGTCGCACGTTCACAGCCAATTATATTATTATGTGATCGCCAGCATGCCTGGCCACCACTGCCAGCTCGCGCGCCGTTCTAAAGACCCATTGGAGTTGCATCAGGCGGAAAATCGGATGCTTGCGGGCGGGTGGTACAGGTGGGGCACAATCAACCCGGGACCGATCGATGTCTAAACACCGGTTGGGTTGGGCCGGTGTCCATCTAAGGTATATTCTGTGTCGGTTTTCGCAACCACTTAACCCTAACGTGTGATTGCATATACCTATGTGTGTGTGTTCTTACAGCCAAAGAACTTAAGTCCCCGTGGTCCGTGGTTTCACTCTTTCTCCCTCTCTCTTCCTGCGATGAACCGAGATGGTACGAAAAGCAAGACAAGTAGGTACGGGTCGTACCGGGTCATTGTCGAGCTGGTCGAGAGGATGTGGCAGAGATATTGAAGATATAATTTACAACCGACGGATGTGGTTCGGAGGGAGAGAAAAAAAAAGATGGCACACCAAAGGGAGAAAACCTGTCCGCCGTTGGAGAATTGGTTCGCGTCGGGGCAATAGACAGACGATAGCAATTTGCGGATTGGAAAGCGGACCGTGCAAAAAGGATACGGATGATTATTTATGCCGCTCTGTTCGTGTTCGTGTTTTTCCTCTTGGCTGTGGGGTTCGGTCAGTTTTCTTGTGGCCGAGGCCCCCCTCCGAGAGACAGTGAAATGGAGTTCTAGACAGTGGAGTGTGCATCAGGAAATCATTCTTAGAGACGTCCATTGAGTGTAACATGTACAAGATTTAACTATGACAGGACGAATAGCTAGAGGACGATCGTGCCGTAGAATCTCAAATTGTCCAAGATCCTAGCTATGGGTTAGAAAACTGCTCATAAACATATACCAATATTGCATTCAGAGTGATCTACTGCAAAAGAGGATTCTTCGAATGTTTTCTAATATTAAATGGAAGTTCAACAGTATTTGGGACTCCGATGGCTTAACATGCCTAACATTTGGGACTCCGATGGTCTAACATACCTAAGAGTGTGGATCGAATCTCTGGACCACGGAATTCCAACCTAGCTTAGAATTCCGGACATTCTAGTTTCTTAGCTCTGATATAAATTTTAATAAGGCTGGAGAGAGAAGGTTCATTAGGCCCAACAGTTAATTGATCTAAAATGGATATTTTTTTTAAACTACCTATCTTCAGAAAATTGATGTAACAAAACGTTTACTGTTCTTAAGCTTTCCAATGTCACCATGTTGAAAAAGCTCGCACAAGCAAACGAACATAAGCAGAACATGACTGCTGCTGCCGCTTCTTCGCTTAGGGCACTTTCGTTGAACTTGAACTTGACCTTGACTCGCCCATAGCCGATGCCATGCCACTGGTACATGCGCAAGCATCGGCCAACAACCAGCCTGCTAGCCATTACACGCCGAAAAGGGTTGCAGCGCAACACAATCGCGCATCGCGCATTGTTGCGCATCTGGAAGCTTCCCCTTGGCTTCTGTGCGAAGAATCTCACATCAAGAGCATCCAGTAAGGGGTTGTTGGAATTGGAGAGGAATCAATTTATTGGTCCAACCATCGCCATGTCCCGGGATGTGATTCGCCATCGTCTTCCTCACTGCTCCACCGATTAATGGGCAGTTTGGTGTGACCGTAGATGGAAAACAGAACAGAACGAGAAGGAAGGAAAGAAAATTGGCCGTTCCGTTGCCCGACAGGGGCGTGAGGGCATTCGCCCGCAGAAGACGACACCGGACAACTCCGAGCGGGGCGCATCCGGACGATCGCGTTCGGATCGTGTTGCAGCAATGGAAGTGCAATTATTTGCCGTTCCGTTTTAGTGCCGCAATTTCTAAGATCGTGCGGTGGATAAATTAGAATCGTGCGCAATGTGCGCAATTCCCGGTTCTACCGGATAGGAAGAAATATCGAAGCTTGTCAAGCTGTGTGTGTGTTTTTTTTTACAAATTTTTATACATTTTATTGATTTTTTTTCGTACATTTTTTCCATTCATATAAAAACCGTGGCTTTGCGTACATTGTTGCGTACTGCCATCGGCCTTCTGCTCCTGTTATGCAATATAGCATGCCCTGAACAATCGTCCACATTCTTCGTCTAACCCCCATTCCTTCGCCATCCCGCACAACGACTCTGATCGTGTGTCCCATTCGCTCCGCGCACGCATTCCTGATCGTTGATCGTTTTTTTTGTTGCTTTTTTATCTTCCTACCGCTGAGAATCACAATGCAATAAATTAAGAAAAATACAAATAAAAAGAAAGAAAACTGCCGCCGCCTGGTTCGTGTGCCTGGTTCGCTTCTTCCCGTGCAGCCCTCTTTTGCCGCACCAATTGTGCCCGGTAACAATCCGGTTGGTTTTGCATGCGTTCAAATAAATAAGTTTAGGCAAAAAAGGGCATCGTCCATCGGCGTCCGCGTTTGTCCGGCATGCCGAATGCAGGAGCATGTGTTTCTTCGCGTTTCTTTTTGTGTTTGTGTGCTCGTGTCTTTTTTTTGTATGTCGTTTGATGTCTCGTTGATGTTTTGTAAAATGGAAAGGAAAGACTCCAAAGGACGAGTCCCGCTGGTGACATTCCTTAGAAAAAGAAAGGAATTCACCCTCGAGCGTCTACTCCTACTGATATGGCGGTGTGACCCGTCGGCAACCTTAGGCCGCCGGTGTTTCCTGGGGCGTGTCGGCGGGAGCATTGGCCGTACCCTCGGACTGGCTGGCCGGTGCTGCCGTGCTTGGTCGGAAGAAGTTCTGCACACCCTGCACGATGTTCTGGATGGGGTTGGGCTGTTGCTGCTGCTGCTGCTGTTCCGAGTTGGTAGCCGGCCGGTTGAATACGGATCCGACGGCATTCTGTACCTGCTGGATGATGTTCGGGCGGGTAGTCGATTCGGCTTCCGCGTTCGCGTTCACCGCATTCGGGTTGAAGAAGTTCTGCACGTTCTGGGCGAGCTGCTGGACTATGTTGGGAGCGGCGGTAGTACCGGCCGCTTCATCCTGTGCGACTTCGGCATTTTCGGCGGCAGGAACAGCACCGGCAGCAGCCGGTGTGTTCGATGGGCGGTTCAACACCTGTCCGAGCGGTGTCGCCTGGATGAAGTTGTTCACCGGCTGAATGATCTGCTGCAGCAGATTGGGCCGAGTAGTGGTGCTGCCCGCCTCCTGACGTACCTCGTTACCGCGCAGTGCCTGGTGTGGTTCAGCTTCTACCTCCTTCACCGGGACGAGATCTTCCGCGATCGGAACCGACTTAACGACGCCCACAGGCTCATCGACCGCAACCGGAGCTTCCTGTTTTTCCACGTTCTCAACCACTTCCGGTACGACGACGCTCTTTACAGCGGGGGCGACAACGGATTCCTTTTCGACGACCGCAACTTCATCCTTCTTCTCCGCCTCCACAACCACGACGGCTGGCTCGTTGATGGCTTCCACTGGGGCAGCTTGACGCAGCGATTCGACCGGAGCAACAATCTTTTCCTCGACAGCTTCCACGACCTTCTCCTCGGTGGCAACGGCCGCGGCGGGAACGACGGGCTCTTCCACAGGAACAACCGGAGCAACGGAACGGAGCGATTCAACCGGAGCGACAACCTTCTCCTCCACTGGTTCGGCCGCTACAACTTCAGCCACCTTCTCAACCGGCTCGACAGCGGCCACTTCGGGCACGGCAACCGAACGCAGCGACTCTACGGCAGCAACTTCCTGTTCAACGACGGCTGGCTTCTCTTCGGCAACGGCCACAACCTCCGGGACGACATCGCTTGGTGCGGCAACGGCAACGGCCGGCAGTACGGATTTGACCTGCGGCACAACCTGTTCCTCCGTCTTCTCAGCGACCGCTTCCTCAACGATGACGGCNTCAACGACGGCTGGCTTCTCTTCGGCAACGGCCACAACCTCCGGGACGACATCGCTTGGTGCGGCAACGGCAACGGCCGGCAGTACGGATTTGACCTGCGGCACAACCTGTTCCTCCGTCTTCTCAGCGACCGCTTCCTCAACGATGACGGCAACTGGCTCGGACACCTCAACAACGGGCTCAACCGACTTCAACGATTCCACCGGAGCAACCTCAGTTTCCTTCACCGCCGCAACCTCTTCTGCGACCTTCTCCTCGGCCTTGTCCAGGATCACTTCGGCTACGGTTTTGACGGCTGGTACAACGGTTTCCGGCTGCTGTTCCGTCTTCTTCTCCGCCTCCTCGGCAACAACGACGGCCACTGGTTCAACAATTTCCGCAACCGGCGCCACACTGCGCAGCGACTCGACAGGTTCTACCACCTGCACGGACTCTTCGACCGGGGCAACAACGTTCTCTACAACGGCAACGACTGGCTCGGCCACTTCCGCCACGGGTTCCACACTGCGCAGCGACTCGACGGCGGCCGGTTCCTGCTCAACGAAAGCGGCAACGGTCTCTTCGGCCGGATTCAGTTGCTTCTCGGCGACGACCGCTTCCTCGACCGCCTGCACAACTTCGCTCTCCGGTACGACGGCATCGGCAACAGCTTCGGCTACCAGTGCCACCGGTTCCGCAACTTCCGCCACCGGTTCGGCAATGCTCTGACTTTCTACCGGTTCGACCGTTTTCTCAAACGCAACCGGGACAGCCTCCTCGACCGCCACCGGGATCTCGGCGCGCTTTAGCTCTGCTGGCTCCACCACCGCTACCTCCTCGCCGGCCACCACCAACGGTGCGGCCTGTTCGCCGGCCGCCTCCTCTTCGCGGCCGACGCGCGTCAACGAAGCACTTAGCACACCGCCGACGGCACAGGCGAGCGCACAGATCAGCAAAAGCTGTCGCATTTTGTCTCTGTCGCGGTGATCTTGATCGAAGCAGCGGTAAGTACTAACCACGACTTATTACGCACAAAACGCACCGTAACACCGAACGCAGGCCCAACACGGGACGGAAGCAAAGTATCTCAAATATCGCGAGTCACAAAAGTTTCGTTTCAGTTCGTACTAGCCCCAAAAATAGGCTCGTGTTCCCGTGTTTCTGGAAGTACGGGATGCTGATGCTACTGCTGCTGCTGCTGCTACTGGAACGACGGGCCGATCTGCACCGGGCCAATTAATGTATCCGACTGAATGTAAAATGAGAAAGAAGCTCGGTTTTATATGGCCGGCTCGTCGGAACTCGGGCCGGGGGATGTTGGTGGTGGTTGGGCTGGTGGCAAGCACGCATCTATAGGCGCCCGCACGCAGCCGATGACCCGTTAGCTGTCGTTTTTTCCCGACTCTTCTTTGCTTCCCTGTCCGTGTCGTCCGTTTTGTGCCGCTCTTCGTCCCACCCGGTTCGGTCACTTTCCTGCGACCATATTATCGCCGCTGTCGCCGTTTCGATCGTTCCGTCCTGTTCGTGCGCCCGTGATCTTCAACAAGATCACCCGGGCATGGTTTTGCTTCTTTTTTTTTTTGCTTTCAGGCTGGGCGAGAGCTTCCGCTCGTACGTTTCGTGTTCCGTCTTGAGCTTTCCTTATCGTGCATCCCTTCGAAATGGGGATGTGGGTGGAAGGAGGGTGAAGGGAAGAAGGGAGGAAGGGAGGTTAGGAACGGAAAGGTGCTTAGCAAACGCATTATGCGCTGACGGGTGAAAGAACGGCACGAGAAAGTAAGTGCTGTAGGGAAACGGAACGGGGGCAAAAAAAAAGAAACCACCGACCGTCCGTCCCGGGTAAGAATCTGCAGGATTCGAGAAAGAACGCGCTTTTGCACTGGAGAGTGCTGGTTTTTTCTTGTCCGTGTGGCAGGATCGAGAAGCCGGCCCGATTCGATCTTGTTCAAACGATTTGGTTGTCGGTCTCTCGGCTGTCTTGCGTTTTCCTTCACCGTGGCTGCCCTGGACGGTGTGCGTACGCTTGTATGTGCCCTGGTACGGACGCAGAACGTCACAATCATAAATTAGCAATTGGAAATGCTTACTGCGCGTGGAAAATCTTGTTCGATGCATCTCGTTACAAGCGAACGTCGACAGATTGGGCCGGGAGGAGCTGTTCTGCTGCATGCCGTGAGTTGTGAATGCATCAGTTCTATCATCTGAATGTAGGGAAGGCGTTCAGACTCTTTGCGTTGAAACATCTTGGCTGGAATTAGGAGTCCAAAGTAAGCTTTTGATTTCCAATCGTAATTCTGTATGATTTAAAAAGAAACCCAAAACAAAAAAACAAACCTTTATGTCTGCTTTAGTTGCTTATTTAAGCATCACAAAAGTTTTATTAATTTATATGATTTATAACATACCATTGAACATAACAACGAAACAATGAAGCATCACGTTAACCTGCTAAAGTGGAACTCCCTGTTCTGTTTAGGTTTGTGTGTTTTTTTACCTTTTTGGCGAGAAAAAAAAAACACTCACACACTTAAGAAACGTTTTCCCAAACTCATTAGATTCATCTTATAATCCTTCTAGTCACAATTTGGTTTTCCAACTCCTTTTTGTTGTTTATAAAGGCGTATAAAACGATCAGTACGACCAACAAACCAAGACACTGGGCTTATTTGCAAAAAGAGAGAGAAAAAGCACCACTTTCGAGCAATCCCGCAGCAATTATGTCGGGGCAGGAATTAGAAAGAGGAAATAAAGCAATAAAAGACACTCAACATCCAACTCTCCATTATACAATCGCATAGATGCTAATGTCAAGTGCCCAAAAATCTCTACCCCTTTGCTGGTCGGGTTTAGTTACCACTTTTTTTCATCTTCTTTACGTTTCCGCACAGCATCCCTAACTAGTCATATCAATCAACATTTACGAGGGCACACACCACACCACAAACACACCGCAGGTTGTTTTTCATACGTTTGGTAGTTGTTTCATACTACGCAGATTTTTGTTATTTCGGGGTTTTCTGCTCCAAAACCGGGTTGCCACTATAACGGTGGCGTTTGTAAAGCCACCGTCGCTGTTGGTGAGGATCGGGAGAAATCTCTCACTTCCTGCTACACGGCAGGGTAGGTGGCAAGTAGCCGCAAAAGGGGCAAGAACAGTGTTGCTCCGAGCGTGATCGCACGCGCGTGTCTGTATATGATCGGGTTTGGAATTGGGGTGAGCGGTTAAAGAAACTCGATGAAATGTTTTGGGACACAAACATAGAACGATCGCTCGCTTAAGTGAGCAAAAGCACCAGATCGGGTCCGTTGATCTGCCGTTATATCTGCCACTTTTGCCTTGGCATCGAAGATCGGACAGCCTGCCTGTACGCGGCAGCCCGGTTCGCAGCCAAATTAGTTCAACTCCAAACTCCTGGAAGCTTGGAAAAGGAAAACAGAGATAAGCGGAGGGGGAGGGGGGGAAGGACAAAACCGGGCGCCCTGTGACACCGTGGCCCTGTGGTATTGGCTGGTGGAATAAATTACTCCACACCTTCCACCGTTCGCCGGCCGCTGTGCTACACTTTTCGGATCGTTGTTGGACTTCAAGTCTGCGGACAGCTAACGGGACTTCATGATCAATAAAATTTCTCTCCCAATCTCTCCTGGCCTGGGTTTGCTGCACCGCGCTGGAAGACAAACAGAGAAACATAACACACGCAATTATGGCGATGGTTCTGTGGGCGCCTGTACCTTTTCTTACTGTCCGGCCCGGATCTGGTGATGCTATTTTTAGGTGGCTTTTCTCGATAGAAGCATATATCACCTTACGGGTCTTCTTCATTCCAACCCTTGTTCCCCCTTCCGTCAGGGTTGGGTCAGTGGCCTATTAAGCCCTTAATAGTGTGGCTCCGATCCACCAGAGCATCATCGGTATCGGTATGGAATTTTCCTGACCATTTCTTGACCATGTTGTCCCGAGTTCCGACACTATCAATGCACTTCTTGGTTGTCATTAGAGAAAAGGCGATTAGAAAGAATGACATCCCAAAACACATACTCAAACACACACACACGTCGGTTTCTAGGTCCGAAAAAGAACTGTTACAGCAGTTAAAGAGCAAACGCACCGAACGATCGCGGTGTGGGCGATAAAATGTAATGGAGCCATTTACCGAACCGATTTGACTGATCGGCCCCGGTGACATTCCATTTGCCTTTGGGGCGGTCGTATCGTTTATACACGCCCGTGTCGCTGTTTGCATGGTTCATCAACATTAGAATCGGACCTTTGGTCGGTTCGTGGTTGGCGTCGGCTGCGGTTAACGATGCAAACGGGCGGGCATAAATAATGTTGGGGAATGGGCGGCCGGCCGGCGGTGCTAACACGATTGTAGCTCCGAGCCCGTTGACCGTCCCGCACGAGGGAAGGTTTAGCATGTGCACTCGGGGGGACGTACGATAAAATGTTTTTATTTTTATCGGTGTGACTCGGGCCGCTGCTTTCTTCCGCTGAANGGCCGGCCGGCCGGCGGTGCTAACACGATTGTAGCTCCGAGCCCGTTGACCGTCCCGCACGAGGGAAGGTTTAGCATGTGCACTCGGGGGGACGTACGATAAAATGTTTTTATTTTTATCGGTGTGACTCGGGCCGCTGCTTTCTTCCGCTGAAGCCCCCAAAACGGTGAAGCTGCACGGTTGGCGGTGGCGGTTGGGGGAGGTTAATTTATGCTGCGTTCGGATGGCTAGCAGAAAGAAAGGCGAAACAGGTTCATGCTAGGCCCGTGAGGCCCTTTTCGTTGCCCTATCGAGAATATTGTTTTTCTTGCTGGCCCCTGGTGCGGTGAGTGCATCGTGATTCAATGCATCGTATTTTGTGTTGCTGTGTTTTTTTTCCACACTTAGTCCGCGCTGGCTACCGGAGACGCTTTAAACCGGGTCCGGGTGGAGCATCGGACCGTGCATGTTATTATGCAATTTTTGTGTGCATCTGCAACGAGTCCGCGAAGATTGTTGACGATGATGCGGCAGGTTTTTTTTCCTTCTTCTTCTACTCCTTTCATTGCTTTCCCATCGTTCTTGCTTATTTCCTCTCATTTTTTTTTTGCAAACTCAGCAGCAGCGGTTATTATCGGTCGGTTTTATTGCTATTTTCATTGCAATTGTTAGGTGCCTGTTGGGTGCATTTTGTGTGTATGTTTTTCTTTCTTCAACTGCAACTTTTTTTTTCTTATTCCCTGCTACCGAGTGATTCTTGGCTTTTACTCCGTGTGACAGGTTGTGATCGGATGAACGCGGGCGGCGGTTGCAGGGAAAGGATCCAGGTTTGCCGGTTTGCCGGGATGGGGCTGCACTGCAAATGCTAAAAATAATTCCAACGTTTGAATGGTGCCACTTATGGCATGCTGATGGCGCTTGATGATAAGGCGAGAAAGGTTCGAACGTCCATCATCGTTCGACGTCCTGCGGGAATTAATAGCGACGGCTGCGGGCAGTTTAATACCCTGCAGGTCGTTCCCTTTTTTTTCGCACACCGTGCTTTGTCGTTTGCATCGCATACGGAAGGAGTAGCTGGGTACGGGAATGGGTTAAGAAAATCATAACGTTAAAAATAAATCACCTCATTCGGAGCGGCGTGTGGAATTTCGTATGGAAAGACTTCAACGCCACCGTACGCGACGAACCCCGGGACGCGTGAAGGCAATTGGTGAACGGTCAGGAAGGAAACAACATTACACACACACACGAACACAGTTAGCAAAACAAGAACCAACGTCCAACAGTTCCGAAGGCGAAATCCATTTGGCGCAACAAACAAAATTCCTCGTGCCCAACTTCGATTGACATGATGAAATGCATGTGACGGGTGAAATTAGCTTCAATGGGCCGTAGCAAAGACAGGCGGACATGGAGGAGTTTTGATTCAAGTTTCCTGGGTTGGTTTATTTATTTGCGTCACAATTCATATACATCGATCATAAACAGCAAACAGGGTCATCTGTGTGTGGCTAATTCCGAAACGCTCCATCCTCGAAATCCCGGTGCTATGGCGTAAACAACCAATTTCTAAACGTTCGCCCTCGGAACGGAGAACAGAGCCCAGGACCGTTCGCACGTGTGAGGAAAAAGTTGACGGATGGCTTTCGTTCGCTTCAACTGATAGCTGTCAGTTCTCGGAATTGGTGGTGGTGGTGCGTTGGTGCAGCATGGGGACGGAGAGAGAGAGTGAAAAGCCCAACCCTTGCTGGGGAGGTTTTACTACCGGAGCCTAACGTGGGTTTCGTAAAATTCTTGTTTCTTTTTTCATTTGTTTTTTCGGTTTTCCCACTCCGGATTCAGATGCTGTTGTTGTGGTGTTGTTTTTGGGCGATAGCACGGAGGATGTAGGTCAAATTGCGGCCAAAATCGTCGACCGAACAACCGGCCATACCACCGTAAAACCATAAAAGGAAAGTGTGATTGTGTGTAACGCGAAATTCAACGTTCAGAGCGAAAGCAAATTGTTTTTTTTT
>CM028127.1:10535306-10598701 GCA_016254315.1 Anopheles parensis
GGATGTAGGTCAAATTGCGGCCAAAATCGTCGACCGAACAACCGGCCATACCACCGTAAAACCATAAAAGGAAAGTGTGATTGTGTGTAACGCGAAATTCAACGTTCAGAGCGAAAGCAAATTGTTTTTTTTTTGAAACTCGATATATAAAATAAATATTTCGACCATGTATCTATGTATCTCGTCACCTCGTAACGTTCACCTTATTCGCACCCACACGCAAAAGGGTGTTTTGTGCTGGGTTGGAACTCAGCACACACCGGATGTAACTTTTACTCCACAACTTCGAAGCGGGTGATGTTGTTTAACCGACGCGTTAACACCACTCTCTGGCGAAGATTGAAGGAGTATGAAGTGGAGCCAATACTTTGTCCTCCTCGGATGTTAACTGTTGGTAGGTAGAGAGGCGATCGTGCGCGATCGCGATATTGTGATCAAAACTGCAGCAAGAAATTTGTATGCATCTCTTATGACCTTGGCATTGACCAGTAGAAGTACTGTAGATTGGGCAGTCAAGTTCGAGAACTCTTCAGTGAGTGTGAGTCAAGATTAGGGGCGGTTGTCTTATTATGAGTTACTATAATTCCTATCGCGTTGTTATCAGTCTTAGCCTGCTATTGAACAGTCTTAGCATGTCATGAAGGACCTTTGAGTCTTCCTTTTTAGGCGGCTCTTGCTAAAAATGTGTCAAGGAATAGAGTTCTCGAGCACAAATCTATCATTGAGTTATTAATGGCAATGTCTGATACATCCACTAGGCTACAGATTACAATTTTTTGGCCTCGAATTTACAATAGCTAAGATATCTACCATCTGCCATTAGAAGCCTCTCCTTCTGTCAACTACAATTTCAGAACTGAGGATCTCAAGAGGTGAAGTTATGTTATATACCTCGTCTAATTCTAGATCAACCTTGAATATCCTCCTATATCCCTTGATCGTTTGCACCCAATCCTTTACTGCGATGGCAGTGTTATCAGAAAATCTATTATCTATAATTTCTTGCTTAATTACATGTGTTAAGATCGGCTGCAGCATGGATGCATGATATGCAGCACTTGATTAATTGAACTCGGTCAATCGTATTCCGGCCGAAAGAAATGTGTCTGAGCTTCCCTTCCGTAAAGTCTATTTTCGCCATCAATCGACAAAGGAAAGCAAATGGAGCGATCTTCCTGTAACTCCGCAACCGTAGTCGCAGCATAATGCGTCATTGTACATATCGCGTTACAGACACACACAAACTCACATAAAAAACACATCATGTCCAGGCACGGGTCGATCGCATTGAAATTGCATCCAATTTGATGTTATTCTTCATTTTTTTATCTTCCCCTTTGCTTAATTCACGCTTTCCTGCAGCAAGGCATGATTTTGACGTCGAACAAGCTTGGGGCTGGAATGGTAAGTCTGCACACAGCCAGTATATGAAGAAGGAGTATGACGAGCCACCGATCAGCACAGCTCTACTGTTCCCGGATCGTGGTACCCGCGATGGAGCGTGGAACCCATACCAACGAGGCCCAGCGGACTGATTGAGAATTCAACGTGCCCGCCCGTTCGAAACGGGCCGCGAGTGAAAAGCGAAAGACATTCTTTAATGCATCGCAATTTAGCCGAGCGATAATCTTGTGCAGACTATCGGACGTGCGCGCCACGGACCCGACGGTTCAAGAATCATGTCCATCGTACCATCTGCGGCCTGAAGGTGAAGAGGAATTTGTAGCGATCGATTGGCAATTGTTGTCCGGTGCCGTGGTACAGGTGTCATTCCATTTGTACAAGAAATGATGTTTCGCTTCCACTCGTTTAGCTGCTCATTTCTTCGCACCGCTCGAAATGGTCCGACCGGGTCCCGAACCCGGGGTTGGGTACTGCGGTTAAAGGTCATGATCAATCATGAATCCGGTGCACTGCATGGCATGGCTTCCAATCAAGGCGTTTTTGATTGCAGAACAGAACAGAGCGTAAGAATCACAACCGCCCAGTAGGGACAGGCTGATAAATGAGGTGTGCTTTGTAGGGTGAAATTGAAATCGGTCCATCGGTGGATGTGGACCAGTTTGCACTGTACCGTACAAGTCCGTGCTGCCGAACCAGGAAACATTCGGTACGGCGGGCCCAGTGAGCGTGGGTTATAAATCAGAATGCAATTATTTATTCATTGTTTACTATTTGTTTGCCATCTGCTTAACGATTCAATTCGATCCATTCTAGAAAAAAATGCGGAAAGCAGCAGAAGAATTTGTGCTATTATTAAAGATGTTTTTTTAATTGTTCTTTGAGGTGGTATTGCTGTTATGGGTCTTATAGTAGTGGACCCTTAATTGACATTTATTTCATTAAAAAAAGTTTTATCATTATTTCCTGTGGTGACAAATGGTTTTTCTCATTTTTCATTTTTTTCCTTTATTTAAGAAATACCAGAAAAATATATTTTTGATTAATTGAGAATATTGCTATCAATAAAAGTATTTAAAACTACGTATATTATATAGGAAAATATAAAATAAAAATATTAAAATAAAATGTCTCAAAAATAAATTTTAAATAATTTATGTTTATTTATCTATCTATTTCTTCACTTATATCTTTTTATATAAATAAGTTAAGCAAATTATCGACTCCTATTACCTCGTCGTCATAAATCAATGCAAACCCCAAACCAAACAGCATCAGAAGCTAAAACTTAAGATGTCGTAAATGATTAAAAATGGCTCATCGCTCTTTAATTAGCTTTTCCTGTGTAGCTGTGTAGCTTCGTAAATAACAATAAAGCAAATCAATCTAATACTTACCCTTTCATTCTAACGCGCAAAATCTTCCTGTTCCGTCCAAACATTTATATATAGCAAACGATCGAACGCCAAAGCCAAGCGTCACCAATCAGCACGGCTAAGAACATCGTCCCGCGGTTCAACCCATTGGCTTGCTTAATTAAGTTTATTTATGATGGAAAGCTGCACCGGATCCGGCGCACTAGCGTTTGAATGGTGAACGTGATTAAGAACGAATTTGCGAACGTGCGATTCGCCGCACCAAGAATACTCCCCAAAAAAAATGGACGCATTTTCGGATGAAGGTACGAGCGGTACTTTAGTGCGTCCGCCGCTTAATCACGCAGCTTGTGGTCGCGTAATTAATGCGCGAAAAGATGGCGAAGAATTAACCAAACATACCCCCGTTCACACAACTCTGCTCGGTAAGCGAAATTGTCTCCGGTGGCCTTTGGATTGTATTGCTTCGGTGCAAAAGCGTAAGGAAGGAAAATCGAAAGAAAAGGGCACACACAAAACCGACCCCGACAAATACATATGACCAGATCAGATATTGTACCAGAGGGAGAGGGCGTGTACCAGCGACACATGCAAAGCCAGCATATTCCATTCCACCACGGGAAAAAAAGGATTCGTTACCGTTTGGGGTCAACAGCCCCAAATGCTGGTGCGATGCCTTCCGGCGATTCCAGCACCCAATCGGCAGAAAAACCTACAAACCGATGGTCGTAGACGAATCATCGTGTGAAATGATATCGTGCCACCGTGTTCGCCGATGCCCTTTTCCGCTCTGGTCGCGCGTTTTTGTAGGGCGCAACCCTGTTCGCATGTTCGTATTATAATTTACACGAATCGTTTGCATAAATTAATCCCCCCCCAGTCCGTGTAAAATACGACCAGTGCGATGCGTCCAATCTGGGCTGGACGGTTCTGGCTACGATGTTCTCCAGCAGCCGTACTCCAAGGGTGCGAATGACCCACGGGCCAGTGGTTCTGGTAACGAATCTAAGAAGTGTGCAAAACATGGAACCAGAAGTCATAATACATTTGCGAAATATGCTGCTCGGAGAAAAATGTACAAACTGAGGTTAAGATCGTAGATTCTGACCAGAGAGGTAAGTGAGAGATTCAATCCATTGGCGTTGTGTATTCTAGAGACAGTCAGCCCTCGCGACTCATGCAAAACTGGGTATGGAAAATATTCAATTTTCTTTATTTTATTTACCGAGAATAAATCTTGATCGTTTACTTAATAAAAGAGAGACAGATAAAGACAAAAGCAGCGTGAAAGTCTTCTCCCTTGCACTAAGGTACAGATAAAAACGGCGCTCGATGGACTTGATCGTGTAGTACAGCATAGTTCCGATCACGATTCACCTAAAACATAAACTCCATCTCAGACAAATGACGGAAACGACCGAACCACGTTCCATCGATACGAACCAACGATAACCCACTTTCGTACGAAAGAGGTTTTCAAATTGCACGAAAATCACGTGTCAAAAGTGAAGCACGATGCATTAAACGCTCCTCGTTTTATGCTCTTAACTATTGTTTATTAAGGTTTTGTTTAAATTCCAATTTCTGGTGAAAATTCAAAGAAAATGTATCTAGATTTTATTTTTCTGTCAAAAATATCTGTCAAAAAAAATCTACAATGGTTAAGTTTGATTTGCTCTGAAACATTAAGCTTCAACAGATGATACACGTATGATTAAGTACGTTCAACACGCACCAACTTTGTGTGTCGGTATCGAGCAACGGCTTTGCAGGAGAGAAAGACACGACTTTGACTTTGACCGAGTGAACGAAAGAAAGTGCGATTGAATCGTGCTTCGGTGAAGAAAAAGAACACATGCAACTTGCTCTCCCAACCCCCATCCCTCCTGGTGCCTATTGGCCTTTACCTTGCAATGGTTTTATCTCCCCTTTTCCACCAGCATTACTTCTCACCCCTTCATCCTGCTGTATTCCGTTGCCCAGCGTCACGTTACGAGGCAAATGAGGCTCGACCGGGCGCGTTGATGGCGCCACATAATAAATTGTTTCGGCCACATGAAATATTCATTAATCGACCACATGGGAAGGCAAGGAAACTGCACAACACAGCAAGAAAGTGCATCATAAACGATCGGTAGAAAGATGATTCCCCCTGCAATTCGCTCGATCTAATTGGTATGTGATCTTGGCAGACTTAGGTCTCAGACCGGTTGGTAACCACTCTTGGATGATTATAATTATGCAACTTATATTTTTAATCGCCACAAACGTCCATTAGCTGGGGAGGTGGTTTGCAAGAAAAAAAACGGGAACATCGTAGAGGTTTCCGTGGCATGAATGCACTTCACGGGGTAACAAACTGGGACACGTCTAAGAAGACGTCAGGAAGCAGAAGGTAATAGACTGATGCCCCAAAATGAGGTCGCCAATGCACTTTTATTCTTGGACAAACAAGTTTCCTGCACCGTACCGATGGACGGTTAGATGGGTTTGATAGACAGTAGTGTTTATTTTTGTACTCACTGAGACCTGAGACCCGTGGACCAGCATGGATAGGAAGTATGTTAACTATCTAAAGAATGATCCAGACGGTTAGGTTAGCGAACATAATTTAACCGATTATATGACACCATTCCATCACTACCAATGGGGCATATTAGGTCAGATTGTAGGTAGGGAAAACAGAATTTTATGATGAAAAAGAATTTTACGTTGTTTTATGAAGCAATATAAAGCTTTATGGCAGTTGTGTACACGGAAACAATTCCCATGCAATTGAGAAAAGTGTTTTTAAGTCTGGATTAACAGCCAACATCTCCATGCTCAAGCTCAAACGAATCATTCAATTACTGGAACTGTAAAACAAGTCATCGTTGTAAATAGTCAATTTTCTAATTTATTTCTAAGTCTTCATTCGACAAATAAAAAGGTAAATAAATCCTCCGATACCTTTAGTTAATATAATCCAAAAACTATATCAATAAATGTACGATCAGCACTAAAGGGTTCAAAATAGACGACCAGACGACGGTCCCACCAGAACCAAAGCATACCTTTACTGCAATCGTGACTCACTTTCGGGACAATAATATTTTTTTGAATGAGTTTAACTCACGATTGCCATGTATTGGTTGGAACCATTTTCGAATAATTACCTCCACAAATCAATACCACCGCATTATATCAGTTTTGGAAACACATTTATTTTCTGGTTTTTGTTTTGCAATAATAGCATATTCATTTCCTTACGGACAAAATATCATCGGTACGTCAGTTAATAATTATTTTTTGCTTTGGTTTGCTGTTATGTTTTTTTTTCTTCATTCCATTTTTCCCTTCTTTCACGTTTTGTTTATTTGATAGCAAGGATTTAAGGAAGATAAACAGGGGCAGAGGAATGTTTTTAGGGAAAGAAAAAAAATGGAAACCGGAAGATAAGAAGGAGAAAGGTGAAATTTTGGCTAGCATCATGCTGTCTATTGTTTTTTTTAGTTTTATTTTTGTTTGTGCTTTTACTTTCCTTGCTGCTGTTGTTTGTGCACATCCCCATTGAGTATTAGAGGGAAGTTGAGCTAGATTTTACAGTAACTATATCAAAACAATTAACATTAATAGAAAATACCACAAAAAAACTAATCTTAATACATACTGTTTAAACTATTTAGAAAATGAGTTGCAAGTGGAAGAAATGGATCGGTATTATGT
This sequence comes from Anopheles parensis, assembly GCA_016254315.1. Lineage (NCBI taxonomy): Eukaryota > Metazoa > Arthropoda > Insecta > Diptera > Culicidae > Anopheles > Anopheles parensis. The sequence continues at coordinate 10,541,789 of CM028127.1, forward strand.
TTAGAATTGGTATTGTAAAGCATGAAGAACATAATATACATAGTTTTTAATAAAATATAAGAACATACAAGTAGAGAACGTACGAAATCAGTGATGAATAATGCATCTTATCTACAGAAAAAGATAAAACGATAGCATTCCCGTTCCTCTCTTATCGGTCGTTGGAATCCTTTGTTGTCCATCGTAATGGAAAGGACAATATGATAGCAATGCGTATCGTACAGCTCATGATCCGAAGGCCTAACAGCGGGAAGCCGTAATTGGGAACAATTTTTATGTTTTATGGTTTCCCTTTTGCATGACCGGATGTACAGTGCGGAATTTTAACTGATAAGCGCGCATGGGAACAAAAACCGAAAAGGAATGTAACACGAAAACGAACGCAACAAGAACACGATAAGACATGCATACATGGTGCGTGAGTGATGAGTAATGAGTGAGAGGGAAGTGAGACATTTTTCTCCCCAATAGGATTTCACTGGGAAGAAAATGGGATGGATTGCTTTGATTTTAGGTGGCTTTTGCTTCATCCGGATAAGGGTATTTCGATCGATGACGGATGGTATACGTTATACGGCGTTACATGTAAATAGATACGATACGATTAGTAAGTTGATCGTCTTAAATTAAAGCGTTTTGTTTAAGTATTTTTTTTTCTTCTTATGGTAGGATGGTTAGCACTCATGCCCTCCGTGCGAGGGAGTTTTTCTCTGTCTCCTTATACAACCCTTGGTGCCTTTTTTTCGGGGATAGGTGTTGAGCATAGAGTGCATGCGCGCCAGTGCTAGACTAGAGGTCTGAAAGCAGGTAACGTTTGTAGAATAAAAACATCTAAAGTAAGTCACCGTCACCGGGAGCCAACGGTGACTAAATGCGAACGTAAAATCGAAAGCTAAACCGCAGAAGCATATTTTATATATATTAATGGCAATACTTTGAGCCAGGGAAACAAAGCTTAAGGGTTTTTGATCAGATCGGATAGTGTGCCATTAAGGGGGAGCGAGTTAGTTTTTCTTTTGTTTTTCTGTTACTAATATTTACGGGTTGTATATCACATGAAGCCATCAAAACGAATATATTCATTCCGCGCCGAGGGGTTTGGTGGATTGGTTTTTTGTACCGTACCGTTCGTATTGGTTCCTATGGACACGACACGTCACTTTCTCATCGGGACTTTTTACTTTTTCACCATTTTTTTTTTTTTTTTGGATAAATCTTGTTTAGGCATTAATGCTTCCTTTATAATTGATGAAAACAGGAGGTAAAAACTCAACTATCACGGTATCGGCATTTACGGGCGGTACTGGGGAGAGTCCATTTATCCGATTCGGTCCATCTAGCGAACTGTTTGATAAATGCGATTAGATATGAATGTTAACGTACGCAAGCGAATTGTTCTGATAAAACCCCTCGTTTTGTTGTAAGTGTTCTGCCCCTTTTTTGCTTTCCCCCGTCCGTTTTTTTTCTCCCCCAACATTCATTTACACACAAACACACTGGTTCTGATACATACATATGGACAAATGTCAGGACGATTCCTAAAGCATCTCTAGACGGATTGATGGGGTTTTGCTTGCATTTTTAATGAGTTTAGAATGTAAAAATTTTATGCGCTTAGTACTGATCGCTTACATCAGCTAGGAACTCCTCAAGCCACGACGCATCCGTACTTGATTTGCACTAAATGGGGTATACGGTTATTAGTAACGGTGTGTTGTGTATAAATATGTGTTTTGTTTTGTTTAAGGAGGGGTGTGATTTGTTCCTTTTATTAGGGAATATAACGAACTGTCCGATGTCCCCTGCCGCATATATGTATATAGATGTGTGCGTACGAATAAATATCCTTCCTTCCTTGTCTATCGTTTCCTTTGCTTGCTTTCTCAACTACCGGAAAAAGGCATGGTTACATGGTTAGTGTCATTGTAGCTCGTGGCTATCCCCCCTTTCTTCTACGGACCCGTCCCCGGAGTGTCCATTAACTTTAAGCCAACAGATAATACATCCTTTTCGTCCCTTCTAACGCTACACTTTACCGAAGGAACTTAGCTTGATTTAAAAAAAAAACAAATTGATCGTGGGTTAAGGAAAGCATCATTAATTGATTAATTATTCTATGGCGAACTTTTCCCTCTTTAATGTTTCACTATCACTAGCAGTTCTGTCGTGGTTTTCTTCTTCCTCTTCTTCTTCTTCTTCTTCCTCTTCTTCTTTTTGATTAACTTATCCAGGATGCACACGCAGACAATACGCGACTTTCGTGTCCCGTTGTTACAGGGTTACTATAAAAATATACGAGGCGCATTTCCCTATCGATATCCTTTTTTTTGGTTAATTGAATTGTACAAAGCATAATATAAAATGCTAAATGTGCTTGTGCTTTACGTTATCAAATAAGCCTTTTTTCTATTATTAAGAAAAAGAAACAAAAATATTAAAATAAAAAAAAATGTGAATTTTTTTCTTTGTTTTTGTTGCTCGGACTTTTCTCAGCTCATCAGCATTTTTCCCTCTACGCTCTCGTAGCGATTGCCTGCTGACAAAGCCTGCACACGCAACTGGCAGCGCAACGTGTATGAACATTTTACTACAGCGAAATTTGGCGATTAAAGTCCTAAACATAAATGAGCACTTTGATTCCCTTCACATATCCCCCTTCTCACTAAACTACGTTTTATCGACTAAGCCCTAGAGCGTGTGTTTGTGTGCGGTAATTCAAATACCGGATGTTGTGCTTCGGTACCAAGAACGAGCCATTCCCACCCTGCCCGTGGGGAAAGGATTGGGAAATGGGACCGATCTGGACGAAGCGCTGTGTGTATGGTTTATCATTTTCTACAGTTTACATTACCTAGCGACTACGCGATCAACAATTGTAAGCAACGTTCGGTATATGTATCCATTAACTATCCGAAGCTCTGATCCCCCCACCCGGTGGTGGAGCAGCATCTTTTGTGCGAGCGTGTTCCTCCCATATTGAGTTGGTTATGTTTTGCTTTGTCTTCGATTTTTTTCTTTCTGTCTTTCCTTACAGATTCGTTTCCGTTCGGTGCGGATTGATCGGGTACTTGTGACTGTTACCGTACGCGTTACCACCGGACGTGGAGTTGGTTGTACCGCCCCCGGCATGGTGATGATGGTACGGTGCCGTCTGCTGTGCAACGGCCATGCCGGGAAATAGACCCTTGCAAGGATCACGCACTGGTCGCACCACGTCCTCACCGCGACCCTTCACACTTGAAGCGGACGACGAAATCAGTGACTGTCGGCGTGTGTGCATCGTCGACCATTCGTTCTGCTTCAGCAGGAACTGCTTCACGTTGTACTCCATCTGTGCCAGATCGACACTGCTACTGTCGTCGTCCGGATCGACCGGGTCGGCTTCCACCGACAGTCGGCTCTCTTCGTCCATGAGGCACTCGGTAAGCGCACTGTCCCGATGCATGGTGCTACCCTTCCGGATTGCACCGAGCCCAGCACCAGTGGAGACGGTGGTTGAATTGCTGTTGTAATCGAGCACAGATGGACCGGCCGTACTGGACAACGTACTGCTGAGATTATTGTTGTAACCATGCTTAACGCCACCGCCCAGTTTGGACGCGCTCGTGCCGATGTGTTGAGCAAAGGAGGTACCTCCGTACCCGGCCGTACCGATGCCATTGTTGTTGAGCAGATTGCTACCGACCGTTGAGCCGTAGGAATGCAAATGGCGGGCCACTTTCATATCACTAGCCGTGGGTGGCTGCTGTTTGCCTTCGCCGCTGGTACTGATGCCACCGAGGACGGACGTTCTGAGGGAAGCCTTAGCAGCACCGGTCGTGGTGGCATTATTGTTCAAACTATCCGTTATCGCAAGGCCTGCCGTTGGTTCATTGTCCGATTCGGTGTTACTCAGCGGATCGGCATTTCCAAGCTTGGAGTTGTTCTGCACCCATTCGGCGACCCGCGACAACTGCTGGCGCCGGAGTATTGCACTCTCCTGGATGTCTATTTCGCTCGAGATCGAACTGGACTGGGTGCAGGATTTCTTCGACGTCACGTCAATCCCGTCCAGCTTGTTAACGTTGATGTCGAGCCGTGGTTTCGGCAAAGCCGCGGAACCTAGCTTGGTGTTAATCAGCAGATTGCTAACCTCCTCCCCGATCGTACACAACCGATCGGACGAATGCGGTGAGGTGGTGGTGCTCATATTACACACCTGCTTGTTACCACCAGGACCTGCACTATCCTCATCCACACCACCACCACCACCACCTTCATCGACACGATTTATAGTTCCACTGATAAGATTTCCGTGCCCGTCTGTTCCGGCCTCCCCAGTAGCACCTGGCCCTGTGGCAGCTCCTCCCGTCATGGCCGTTTTGTTTGGTGTGACCATCGTTTTGTTGAATCCTGCCGGCGGTATGGAATCGGCGGAAGACGTAGCCGTCGGCAGGTTTGTCGTTTTGATGGCACCGTTCAATCCAATCGAAGGATCATCGTCCAGCAGCAGCTCCTCGTCCAGGAACTTGGCACGACGCGTGTACATCACCGGTGTTGGCGGTTTAGAGTCAAGCCCTTCCAGACTATCATCCACCAGGTTGTCCAGCAGAATGTTGCTCGAACCGTTCTGTATCCGCAGCGCACAGATACGCGGACCAGACATTTTGGGATTTTCAGCCTAAAATGAGAAGGAGTAAAATTAATTTACTTTCTTCATTTATTCATTAACTTTTAGTTTTTTTTTTTTATTCATAAAGAATTAACTTTTAGTTTAATAGGAAATGAAGGTATAAAAATTGGAAAAAAAATCGTAAAATGCGCCACAAGTTGTAGGCGATCTGATGATCTTCAGAAACGATCAAAAAGGAACCATAATTGTAAATGTTCTGCAGATTGCATACATTTTGGCGCGAAACAGTGCGCGACTTCCTCACCTTGATGGTTTTGATGAGATTTCGATTAAAGATTTCAAACATCTTCGCACCGTCCTTCTCCGGATCCTTGCTGCTCGTTCTGCTCCACAAGCTGTTAGTGCTACCGACCGTATGGTACAACCCGCTACCCACACTACCGTTTGCCGATGTTCCATACTTTCCCGTCTGTCCCAACGCTCCATTCCCGGTGGACGAGATCGGAGTGGCATGGCTTCCGCTCATCTGATCCGTATCCTTGATGATGTACGATGGTGAATCGTGCGAAAACTTTTGCTGCTGTCCCGCCGACGACGGTTCGGAACGGTTGAGCTGGGGAGTCATCTGTCCGGCACCGACACCACCACAAACCGGTGGTTTAGCCGACTTGAAGGTGTTGTCCCCAGGAAGGCCCAGCTTTTTCGCAGGCTGCTGGGAAGTCGGTAGCTTTGCCACAAGCTTATTGTGTTGCTGTTGCTGCGGCTGATGGTTGTGTTGTTGATCCGCTGCGTTCGATGTGAGTGAAGCGGTTCGATCGGCCGCAATTCGATGGTGCCCGAGTATGGGATTAACCATCAGGTCGTCCTTCTTTGTGGACACCAACAGTGCGAGCGGTTCGGGCGTATCGCCATCACCGCCGGGACCGATATCACAGTTTGGTAGGGCAGTCCCATTCGTACCGCCCGGACCGTCTCCATTCGGAACGCCAACTCCACCACCACCCCCGGTCGGTGACACCTTGTCCGGTGTGGTTAGGTAGTCGGACACGCTGCTTTTCGTCTCCGAGATGACGCTGTCGCTCGACTTGATCAGCTTCATCATGTACGGGCTGTTGTTGTGGGACGGTGAGTTCAGGTTGCTGCTGCACCGCAGGCAGAGCGTATTGTTCGCTTCACCCTTGATGAGCGTTTGCGTGGCGACACTGTAGTACTTTTGCTCGCTGCCGAGCAGATCGGCCAGCAGCAGCGTGCCGGACTCGTGCAGGCGGGTTTCGGCCGTACCGGCCATACCGTGGCCGTGTGTGCACACGCACGTATCACAGTGTTTGATCGGTGTGCCGAGCAGCGCGTCGCTCGACTTTAGCTCATCCTCAAGGAACTTGGCCATCACGGACGGTGACACGACGTTCTGGCCGTTCGGTGGCGCCATCGAACGGCTGTCCCCGAGCAGATTGTCGGTCGAGTTGGCTGTCGCGCTACCACCCAGCGGTACGACTAGTGTGGCTTCCTGTTGTGCGGTTGATTCCCTGCCTGCGCTCTGCTTACCGCTCGGCTGTATGTCCTGATTACCGTCTAGATTGGACGTAATTTATCGTTTGGAGCAGACAGTAGACAAAAGAGAGAAAAATAAATTAGTTTATACTATATAATCACAGCTACCGGTTGAAGTTGTTAGTATTATTACGGAATAAAGCTAGTTTGTGTGCAAAATGGCAGAAACAATCGGTTTCTTTCCCCATTTTATCGAGTTTAATCGATCGAAATGGAAATGAAAAACTAAAATAATTTTATCATCACTCCCCAAAAAAGTGCCTCTCACAATATTGCGTTTTATTACAACAAAACTGACACACCACTCATACGTTTACGCCACGAAAACGCTTAAATTAACGTGCAGTCAAGCCGTGCAATAAGGGAAATGCTATAGGGATTACAGGGATTCGAACAACTACCGCTTACCGTGCGTGTGTGTGTCTGGCTGATGCTTGCCTACGTAACGTACATTTGCGAAAAGGACCGGAAACAACAACAAAAACTGCTACACTGACCGCTCGATGGATAAAACCGAAAACATTTAACCCACGTTTTCGCTCCACAACCTTTGACCGAGAACTTCGTCCATATTCCCCAAAAAAAACAAAGTCCTACCGCACCCGTGTGCATTCGGATGGAAACTAATGAAACATTTTACTCCACTTCGCTTAGCAGCAAAAGCAGGGAGGCAAAAATTGATACAAACCCAAAGCGATACGCGACAGCTACGAGGGTCCGCCCTACCGGAGGGGAAAGTATTGATTTATCCAAGCTCGAAAAACCCTCGGCAATGGGAGCTATTCGCTCTTTTTTTTGTTTAGTTGTTTTTTTTTGTTTCTTTCTTTTTTTTTGCAACTGATGGCGCTTGCTATATATTGCATGCAATGCACGTTTCCACCAGTAGAACGGAGCGTTCGAGGGGTGGATTTATGCTTGCCTAAACGAACGAAAGCCAAACTAACCCCTGCGTGGATGATGGATCCGGCGCTTAAAAGCCTTTTGCAAGGAAGGGAAAGGAAGGGAGTGGGATTGGGGCACCTCCCCCAGCGTGTTAGGGGAGGAAAGGTATTTGACGTTCTAAGTTAAGGAAATATATCCTTCTATAAATACACACAAAAACCCCCATTCGGCTTATTCGATCGGTTAACGTTGTGCACTGTGCGAGCGGAGTCCGTGTGTTTCTCCTTCTTCTTGCTGTGTTTCAGCGCCGTTTTGGCTTTGGCACGCGAAAACACACTAGCGAAGCGATTTTGTAGGTGATGGAAGAGAAGAAAAACTAACACACACCACAAAGCTTAAAGCCGCACGAGCCCCTATACGACATCAAAACAGAAAAAACACGCAAGTTCCAGTTCTGAAAACGGTTTTAGAACAGGAAACCCGGCATTCAGTTCCCCTCGCCGGAGTTGTCTGACCTGCTCTGTATTTTCCACCTCTAATCCGAATTCAACAGGAAGGAAAGTGAAACACACCACTAGACAGGAACCGATAAATTGGCGCACACCGTACATTACACCCAGGCGGTTGTACCTTTTCCTGGGGCGGAGGAGGTCCTAGAATTTCTTGGCTCCGAATGCTCCAAAGAGGCGGAGGGGCGCTAGCGGGCACCACTCGGGGTGTTTATGGTAATGTTTGGTAGCATTTCTCCGGCCAGCATAAATTAAGCACAGACAAGGACTCTGTACACGAAATTTAGCAACAAAAGGCTCATTCTTACTCTCTCATTCGCTCACACTCCTGTTTTTATCTTTCGCGTGCCTTGGTGCCGGAATGCTTCGGGATCTTAAATAAATAATGTCAATTTAGTAGTACCATTTGCACGAAAGCCAACGAAACCAACTTCATCGCAGTCGGGTTTGCCTTCCCGTGTGATAACCGTGCGCTTTAGCACCGATGGGATATAAATCCGGAGTGATTGTTGATGACAGTCTAGCTAATAATTTATCCCTACCATCTGCGCCTGACAGTGTGGAAGCTTTTGTTTTGTCCTTTCTACCTCCTTCCCCATCCTAATCCTTCCCCCCTTTCCCCCTCTTACTAACACCACAATGATCGCGATCAACATCGGAAAAGTGAGTAAGCGAGAGCTTTTCTCTTCACGCAGCCTGGCGCGTGGTACGAAGCAGTGTTTACACGCTTTGCCGGCAAATTTTGTTTCGAACGAAGTCTCCAAAACCCCGGGGTTGGAAATTGAAGTCTATCATGCAGTGAGTGCACCGGTGTGATTATGTTAAGCCAGACCCAGGTTTCGAGGGGCTCCTAAGGTTGGTTGAGGTTTTGCATAATCAACGCTGATTACCTTTAAAGTTCGGGCGCAACTTTTGGCAACAGTTCACAGCTTTGTTTGTCTTTGCGTCAAAACTATAACGCTCGCAATGGATGAAGGGTGAACTCCCGGAATGGGGGAGATGAATATAGACGACCCCAAGGTGGGGAAGGTTTCAAATTCAAACTTAGTGCAAATAGTTTAAACTCACACAGAAAGCATCAGATGTCGAGCGAGGGGGTTTTTGGGAACCTTTGCAAACACACTCCCGAACACAACTCGACAAACACTTTTTGGAATCATTTTCACTTAAAATGGCTCACTCACCACTCGGTGCCATTATACAACCGGTTCCATCGGTTTGATTTGATTAAAACGAAATTATGATAATGGGTAAACGATATTCGTCCGTTCGTCCAGCCATTTGATTTCCCACAATCTGGGAAAATCGTTTGTTTTTTTTCGGTCGCTTATCCCATTCAATAAGCGACCGTGGAGTTTCATCTTGTTTCGCCCATTACACCGAACCGGGGGGAAAAGCCATTAGTGTAGTAAGGTGGCCGTGGTTTGCTTTATTGTCGTTTTTCCACACAGCCACAAGCACCCACACTTTCAAACGGCCGTAAGGATCATTAGAAACCCTCCCCCCCAGGCTACGACGAGATGATCCGATGCGGTCGCATAAGCGAAAAGCGAAAAAAAGGGTTCCGCTATTTACATTTTTCATTTCATCTCAAGGGAACGCACGTGAGTGAGGTTATGATTATTTGGATCGCGCGCGCCCGTTGATGTCGTTAGCGTGGCAGAATGAAGAAAACAAAAAATCACACCATTAAACACACCTTTTAGAACTTTAGGTAAAGTGATGTAGACGAGCGCGTTCCAAAATGCGAGAAAGAAATTGTAATGCAATTAAGAAAAGTTCTTGCCGGTTTTCTTTTTAATGAATGTAGAGGTGAATGCAGATGAAACAAGTTAGTGGAAATTAGTGGAAATATTAGAAGAGTTATTATAATACTGTTTACGATATAAGAGTATGTAAGTAAGTTTTTTTTCCCCTTCCTTTTGAATAATAAAATGAACACAGGCGGAAGGTAGTAACACGGTGACGTTACGTTCATTCCTTCCGGTATAAGTGGCCCTTGAGGACTAGCTGTCATCCACGCGCCGTCACTAATTAACGATAGTGTTGTGTTTTTACTTACATGGAAGCACATTACGGTGTCTAAAAGACACTTACAGCAGTCACACGGCAAAACAAATCTGAATCACCAAACACCTTAGCTGTGAATTTTACGTGCTAGGAGGCATGCACCACTAACTAACTACTGCTTAAACTTAACTGCAACTACTACTACGAGCGTTAGAAACTAAAGCAAAAAAAAAAACACACACAAAAGGGTTTTTTGTGTGTGTGTTTGAGTGGGAAAAAGGAAGTGGTGTACTTTGTGCATAATTTCCAACCTGCAGTGCAAACATAGTTTCGACTAACAAATGTATCCTGCTGCATGTATGCATGTGCTGCGCTCGTCACCATCTGCTGTGCAAAATTGCAATGGCGCTGATGTAGTAAAAAGCGAAAAACTTTTACGAAAGCCGTTCCACCCTAACACTTCGGGGTGGGGTTGGCAGCCACTTGCACTTTTTTTTTGTTAAGTGTGAACACAAAAAAAACGAGGGTATTTTACTATTTATAGCGAATAGTGCAAAACTTCAAAAGATGTTTTCGGAGAATTTGGCGCCCGGGGGGGGAGGAGATAAACGGTGGTGCTTTAAACTCAAGCCAAAAGTTCGAAGTACTAATTACCGCAAAGGAAAGCTCACTAACCGGTCATTGTAATGAATGGTAGTGTAGTTCATCATAATGGAGAAAAAAAAAGTATCCCGTTCAATGCAAATCAAAAAGTTGGGGGTTGGAGTTTTGTTTCCCCCAGATTACAGGGTTTCCCAGGACGAGTGATAAAGTTGGCAAATTGTCGATTCTTTTCATGATGTACTTAAGAAGCATTGAAGGAGATCTGGAATGTTTTTTTTTTTTATTTTTGGAATGTTTCTCTATTTTCTCAATTTCCTATCTTTTTTAAGCTTTCAGAATCATAATAAAAATAGAGTCGAAAACCCCTGCATCAGGGGTGAAGAAGTACAACGAACGGTGCGCTGAAAGCGCCCATAGATTGCCGAAGGAAAGGAAAGAAATGCCAGCGGATGATAATGGAAATTAATGTAGTTTGAATGCTGCTGCATAAATAAGCGGGCCGCCACTTGCATCAGGTTCACGAGAGCAAATATGTAAGGAGAGGAAAATTAAAGCCAGTGCCGCGGAAAAGGAACTTTTTAAGTGATGGCGTTAAAGCCTCGAAGGAAGCAAAGCAGAATTTGCAAAGATTTCTAATTCATTAACGATTTTTTTTTTCAAAATTGGTTTGCATTTGGTTAGACGAAAAGAAAAGAAGCTAATTTCCGCAATGCAAAAATATAAAAATTAAGTATATTTACAAAACAAAAGCAAAATAAAGTGCTTCCGAGCGNACACACAAAAGGGTTTTTTGTGTGTGTGTTTGAGTGGGAAAAAGGAAGTGGTGTACTTTGTGCATAATTTCCAACCTGCAGTGCAAACATAGTTTCGACTAACAAATGTATCCTGCTGCATGTATGCATGTGCTGCGCTCGTCACCATCTGCTGTGCAAAATTGCAATGGCGCTGATGTAGTAAAAAGCGAAAAACTTTTACGAAAGCCGTTCCACCCTAACACTTCGGGGTGAGGTTGGCAGCCACTTGCACTTTTTTTTTGTTAAGTGTGAACACAAAAAAACGAGGGTATTTTACTATTTACAGCGAATAGTGCAAAACTTCAAAAGATGTTTTCGGAGAATTTGGCGCCCGGGCGGAGAAGGTAAACGGTGGTGCTTTAAACTCAAGCCAAAAGTTCGAAGTACTAATTACCGCAAAGGAAAGCTCACTAACCGGTCATTGTAATGAATGGTAGTGTACTTCATCATAATGGAGAAAAAAAAGTATCCCGTTCAATGCAAATCAAAAAGTTGGGGGTTGGAGTTTTGTTTCCCCCAGATTACAGGGTTTTTCAGTACGAGTGATAAAGTTGGAGCAAATTGTCGATTCTTTTCATGATGTACTTAAGAAGCATTGAAGGAGATCTGGAATGTTTTTTTTTATTTTTGGAATGTTTCTCTATTTTCTCAATTTCCTATTTTTTTTAAGCTTTCAGAATCATAATAAAAATAGAGTCGAAAACCCCTGCATCAGTGGTGAAGAAGTACAACGAACGGTGCGCTGAAAGCGCCCATAGATTGCCGAAGGATACGAAAGAAATGCCAGCGGATGATAATGGAAATTAATGTAGTTTGAATGCTGCTGCATAAATAAGCGGGCCGCCACTTGCATCAGGTTCGCGAGAGCAAATATGTAAGGAGAGGAAAATTAAAGCCAGTGCCGCGGAAAAGGAACTTTTTAAGTGATGGCGTTAAAGCCTCGAAGGAAGCAAAGCAGAATTTGCAAAGAAATCTAATTCATTAACGATTTTTTTTTTTCAAAATTGGTTTGCATTTGGTTAGACGAAAAGAAAAGAAGCTAATTTCCGCAATGCAAAAATATAAAAATTAAGTATATTTACAAAACAAAAGCAAAATAAAGTGCTTCCGAGCGTTCGCCGTTTGGGCTAAGCCAGGTTTATGTACAACAGACATGCAAGCGCCAAGCAAACAATATCGATAATAAGCACATGCACAAACACACAGCAGAACAGAAGAGCTAAGGGGCCAAACGAATTTCCTTTTTTTTTTTTTTTGGATAACGTTTCTGGGTGGGCAAGCGTTCCCTTTAGCAGGATCTGGAGGAAGGCAAAAACTATGCAACCGCTACACACTTCTCGGCTACTAACACTTACCAAGTCCTCGCATGGAATAGACCATGGCGGTCGGAGGGAAGGGACAGATGGGTGGCGGACTGTCGGAGGCTGGCAGCACGTGGTAAGCGTTGGTGGTGGCCATACCAACGCCGCTCGTGCTACCCTCCGAGTCCGAGTGGGAGTTCGTGTCGAGCCGCATGTACGTCGCCACTTTCGATTGAATTTCGATTGGAAGCTGGAACGAAAAGTGTACAACAAAAAAAAAGGATAAATTTTTAAAATGCAAGAATGTTACTCTTGTCATAGTGTACAAAGTATTTTAATTTGTTTTCTACATACTTTGTAATTTTTTCTGACACCTCACGCATACAACAAAATTGCGTAGTAAAGGTGTAACATATTCTCACAAATATCTCAACGAACTTACCGAGGAAAGTTTAGGCGATACGAAGCTGTCCGGCTTACACTGTAGCAATTGTATCGCAACACTGATGTCGGTCTTGTAGCGGTCCTGCAATAAAAAAAAACCCGAGACACAGAAAAGGCGTTAGACGATGATGGAACAGTAAAAAATCTCTCACAACGGGTATGATTCCGGTAAGTGCACGAGCCAGCCAGACACTCTCCGGCTCAATCAACCGCAATGGAACCATTTCCGGAAGCACTCGGTGTAGTAGCTGTTTTGTCGAAGCCATCTGTACCTAAGCGCACTGTGGCACCACGTGACGGGGAACATTTCATTTCGTGCCAACACAGTGTTATGGAGGAACAAAGTACAAAGTGGGAAAAGATTGATTCGTTCCGTGCGGTCGTTCGTGGTTCGTGGTTCATCTTCTTCGACGTTTCGCGTTCATGACCTCGCTGGCGATCGTTAATGTGAGTCCTTTGGCCTTTTTTTTCATTCCTTTCAACCATCATCCGAAGGGAATTCCATTATCTGTAGTATGATTTTTTCTTCTCTAAAGTATAGTCAGACACCTCGGTGAGTTCGATCGATTGCATGCTGCAATGAGGCGATGAACTGATAGAACGAAGTTTTGACAGTTAAAAGATTAAAAAAAAATCGGAACGGCGGGTGTGGATGGTGGGAAGCAGATTTTTTTACATTTTAATTATGCATCGTTTTTCCGATTCATTCTTGAAATGGGGAGGAAAAATCAATTACTAACAGGCCCGTTATTTCACGAAAAGCAACTTTTTATTTGAAACATCAGATTTTCTTTCTTCCTTTGTCTTTTCTTCATTTTTTCCTGTCTCTTTGATAATTATTTTTTTTACATTAAATATTTTGTTTAAAAGTAACACATAGTTTTCCTTTTACAAAAGAAAATATTTGCTATTGCTAAGATTAATTATTTAATATATCTTTGAAATAATTTGACCAACTGGACATGGGGTATCATCATGACAAGTAGCTGTAGTAGTTATTAATAAATAATTTCAATTAAATTTTGTAATCAATCAACCCAATTGCTTCACATGATGTGTGCTAAACAACGTCAAGCAGTGTACCCTAGTACATGGGGCAACAAGCGTTCCATACCGATTGAATATCTGCTCCACTGCACAATGCACAATGTTATCCGCACACGTACAACTCCCTCTTGAGAGGAATGTATTTATATATAATTTTTTTCATATTTTCCACCCTAATGCCACACATTGAGCGAATGAGCAAGGGAATGAGCCTCAAGAATAACTGGAAACCCTCCGAGCAATGTAAGGAAGATGAAAAAAAAACCATCCTATCATGCATCCAGCAAATCCATACATCTTCAACAACACTCAACAACACAGGCACCACATCCTGGCAGTGCGCCATCGTGAAGTAATGTTTGCCACTCCTCGCGTTTTACGGGAAACTTACACTTCTGCCATCACAATGATGGAAGAAGATTAATGGAAAAATATTTCGCCCCACTATAAGCAGCAGCGACAAACAAACACGAAAGGAAGCTGCTCTTTGGGCGACGAAGGAATCCCTTTTTTTGTATGTGTGTGTTTTGTGTGCCAATGGCGCACAAGGAATGGAAAAATTTAATTATGTACATCAGTACACAGTGCTGATGTTGGTGGCCCAAGCGCGACGCCGGAATTCGAGCTGAGTCGGGCACTAGTGTAGAAGTATAGCATTACAGTACATTACGACTTCTGGTAGCATAAATGATGGGCTTCGTGAGCGGTATCTATGGCAATCATATCGTTGCAGTTGCGAAATGGTTCTGAGGTTATTATTTTTTTTTTTTTGAATAAAAACATTAAACACATACAATGATGGTAATGGCAAAAAATGTTTAAAGCATTTTTTTTGCATAATGTTAACTCATAATCTATTTAACGAGACAGTAGTTTAATAACTAACCCCGTCACTAAATGCTTAGCAATTGTCGCGTTTGCGAACTCCATTGCAAAACTCCATATAAAAACAATTGAGAAAAGTTTTCTGTAATAGCGGCCAGGATAGCTCGATTTTGATGGAAATAACAAGGTAAACAAATACAAATTCAAAATTTAGTTCGGTTGTGTGTCATTGTAAAGTTTGAAAAAATCGAGTGTCCCTTTGTTTTTAAAAAACGTACGTGTTGTATAGAATTATTGTAAACTTAAATAATATTTTATAAAAAGAAGAATGGCTGTTACTTCGAAAAAGACTCCCATCTCGTGGACATTTCCCAAAAAAATCTATAAATTTGCGAATCTCCTAAGGCTATAGGCTTACCATTTTTTTGGAAATTTAGCAAAATTTATAAATTGATTTATTTTAATGTGAATTTGTTGAAAAAAGTTTCTTTCTACTCAAATAATGCTTTAAATAAAAAAAACGAATAAAAAATAATTTAAAAAAAAGTCCTAAAAATTTGAAAATTTCCTAAGGCTATAGCATTACCATTTTTTTGAGCAATTTAGCAAAATTTATAAATTTGCTATATTTTAATGCGAACATGTTGCAATAAGTTTCTTTTCACTCAAATAATGCTTTAAATTGAAAAAAAAAATAAAAAATACCAAAAAAAGTTTTAAAAAAATTTCAACTTGAAAATTTCATAATGCTTACCCCTTACCATTTTTAGAGCAATTTAACAAAATTTATAAATTTTTTAAAGCGAATTTGTTGAAATACTTTTCTTTTCACTCAAATAATGCTTTAAATTGAAAAAAATAAAGTATAACAAAAGAATTAAAAAAAATATAAATTTGCCAATCTCCTAATCTTCATTGCGTGAGAAACGAAATAAATAAAACATATTGCATACCTTCAGGCGAGTTTACCCATGATTCAATACATCGTAAAGTCGTTGAGGTGAGAAGAGCTTTAAATATTTTTCTAACTGTTTGCCCATGTATTCAGTTAAATATACAAACGAATACTCTAAACATTTATAAAAGACTTTTACAAAACTGATAGTGCCCATGGAATTATATTGAAAACAAAGAAACAGAGATTGGTTTAAATTGAAAATTTCAATTTAATTTCTTGGGGTTCTAACTTCACGACAAACTTTAAAGAAACGATTGTTACTGAAATTATGATACTTCTTTAGAAAAAAAATCAATTGCTTCTTTCCCTACCAACAGATTGTTCCGGACGGCTGACGGTTAATTACACAAGCAATGAAAATCTGTCCAACTGCGCAACAGCTAAATTACATCCAGTAATGGACTGTAAACGAATGATGAAGGAAATAAAAAGTATAAAACAAATGACACACAAAAAAAACAAATAAGTATTAGCCCAGCTAATCTCTACACTTGAGTTCTACACAGGTTATTCAAACAACGGAATGGAGAAGATTTGGTTAGATATCGTCACGGCAAGTTAACACCGTACTTTGCCGTAGCTCTTATAAAGTCCACCGCCACCTGTCATCTCTAATCGTTCCATCTTACATTTTCCAAGGATCATAACGATCTGTTCCAGCAATTGGTACGGCAAATGCGGTGATACCACTGTGCCCTCCATTGCATCCAGCTACGGTACAAAGGTTAAACACTTCTTTTGCCGGAAACCCGTTCACCAGCTCGGACACAGACACGGAGCGGTTTATCCACGCACGGTTACCATCATTCCAAAGGGACTTTGGGGCGCGTAATCCTTTGAAGCACCCGAACAAAGTAATAAGCAAAATAGACGTAATCCATCGAGTGGCCGCTCGTCAGGGCGCACGATACCCGAATGGCAACATTCGCTCTATCCGACGCAATCATATGGTATTATCACCACCCGCTCGGCAAAACGGATAACGCGTAACCGGCAACCTTTCGTAAAACACGGAAACGGATCATCCTGTCGTCCAACTTTCCCATGTCCGATACGGTAAGAAAAAAAAGCAAAACACAGACCGAAGAAAACAATTTCACATCTCAGCTTGGAACCGAAACGGATTATCACCTCACCAAAGGGAAAACATAACTTCATGTGAGCGGTTTTTGAAGCGATGTATTTCTACTGAGTCACTCACTCGCGGGCAACATTCAGCCAGGCACGGGCGTGGATTTTTGTTTTTCCTCGAGTTCTTTGCCGAAATTGAAGTCAATGGATTGGAGCTGTTAGAAAGAGTTGCATTTTTAACACCGAAATTTCATAAATAACCTCTTTTGGGGGCCGGTAAAAGATGGTTACAAGGTCGGATGGATGATTGTGTAAATTGCGTGAAGATTGAAGATTGTTCTTGGGAAGAAATAATACTCAGGACTTAAAGTGAGTATTTCAATTTCTTGCTTATAAACAAGGTTATAAAAATTAACGTTTAAATAAAAGTAAGAAATAACACTTTGTCATGATTGAATATCGTCTTTTGGTACTTTAATCAATTCCTTATCTTGAAATCCGAATTACTCATTACAAAAATAAAGACTAATATCGTGTCACACTCAAAAAATCAATGTCCAAAAAGTACTTATTTCATTAATCATTCTAAGTTGCTATTTTAATCGGCCATCGTGTATATACTGCTTCATGGTTCAAGTTTTCCCAGCCCAACCATTACCGCTACGGTCTGCTACCCGAACTGAAACTTTATTTTTCAGGTCAAGAGGATTTAAAACATGAATCGGGAGTTTCCGGTTTTTTTGCCTTTTAACCAAAACCCATTCTTTATTCACTGCCGAGTTTGCAAAGTGATCATTTTGTTGTAATGATTTGCTACTTTCCAGCTCGTATAGTTATCCTCCTTTTATTTGTCGTCCTTCACATTTCAACATCAGCATATTTTGTTTCCTCTCGAAAGTTGCACGGTGTAGCAGAACCTTTAAAAAAGGGACAAAGTAATTGTAACTGACGTCGGGTATATATCCGGAAACAGCTGCATTTTCATACGCGCAAAAACGCTGAGTGTATGGAATTTTCTTTATACTTTTGGAACCGTTCGGCCCATCGAAGGGGGCTGAAGGTCACAAACCGATAACTGATTGATGTGGCACAACCGTTAATGGTGTGACCATTTTTAAGTGGACTCTTTTAAGTCCTGTTCTTACAAAACCAAAATCCTACAATGATCGGTTGGTACGATTTGCACTCGGAAAAATCGTACACTCCTTGGCTAGAAGTGGATGGAAAATGGCGAACGATCCATCCCCGAATCGGTCGGATTCCCTTTGTCAAAAGACAACCCAAAGCAGGGCGGTTCCACCTTCTTGAGCAAATCATCGATACACGGTGGTGAAAAGGCGCATATATGGCATTATATTTTTGCACCTTTCAATACGGATGACAACTTTGCTCGTTACCCATGCGTCCGATCGAAGCCGTCTAGTGTATGTTACCGTGGATTTACGGAAAACGGATGCTTTCGTGCAAATAACATATCCAACAAACTTTGATTGCCGGCGACCTGAACCTGTACTAGCGCGGTGCAACCGGTACGACAGCGCCATCCGGCCGCCGCTTCCCGTGCGCTGGAATCCGGTGTTGTTTTTCTTCCCGCGTTTCCCGGGAACGGGTCCAATTTCTCGGCTCACTGAAGCATAGGGACGAAAGGTCGGCGACACTTATTCTGCTTCAGTGGACCAACGGATTGTCGTTTTTGGGGGGCAACGATTTCCTTACCATCCCGAAGACAATTACTGTGGCATTGGGCGATAACAGGCGCTTATTCGCGTGTTACGTTTATTCGATATTTCGATGTTTTGATGAGATCCCCTTAAGCCGCATTTATTGGCAGGGGGACAGTAAAATACAAACACCTCTACAGGTATTGGCTAGAGGACAAGATGAGGCAAACTGAAGAGACGTTTATGAAATAATTCTATATTTTCTATAAGTTTTTTAACTAATGTCTAATAATAGGAAAATAGTATTGAATTATTTTTATGAAATTAAATAAATAGAAAATATTTCTAGTATCTAGCCACTGTGAAAATGGTACGGACACGTACACGGTCTTCACATCCCTCTCTGTGCTCGGTTCAATAAATCAATCTCAACGTGCTATTCACCACAGCATCAGCAAGGCCCTACAGCCCCTTACAAGACAAACGACCCGTTTTTTTTGTTTTTGCAAAACCGAGCGAACACAGAGATGAACTCAACCGCGGTGCCCTATTTCTGGCCAAATTCCCCAACCCAACGGTCGTGCAAGTGGAAAATATGGAAAACCCTCTGATCAAACAACAACCATTCGACAACGCTGAGAAACGGAGGCTGTGAATACACCGTGTGCGATGGAATAAAATGGCAGACCGACTTTGTATGAGATACATTTTCCCCCATCGTTACCGATAGGGGTGGTTTTTTTTTGCTTTCAAGGGGTGCAAAAACTGGATCAATACTTCATCCAATCCAACAGGTTGTGTGTTGGTTTTATAATCAATAAAAATCAATACAACGGCATAAAACTGAATGTGCTACGGAGGTGACGGAACTGGAATCGAAGGGCGATGTTAAATTGAAGGTTGTACTTTTCTGACAGGATGAAGACATTTTGATTTTGCATCTTCAATGGAGCATGAAACCGATGAGACAAGGGTGTTCTTTTTGCAATTGACTTTATTGTATTGTAAAGGTATTCGATGTTAAAGAAATTATATTAAAGGAAAGAAATCATTCAATATTAAGCAATCACTCATTCGAAAAAATACCGAAATATATTATTTATAAAAAAAAATTCTTATTTTTTTTAATATGAATCGTAAATTGGAATAAATTGGAAATACCCTGTGTTTCACAATTATCTAAAAAGCTCATTTGCTAAAAACCTCATTTCACAGCACAGACGAGAGACCATTCTTGAACATGACAAGCTTAAGATGTCATATACAGCGTATATCCGATTTGTGGCAAATCCAATCACGTGACAATTCTTATTAACATGCTTCAATTGAAGTTTTTTTTCTCTTCTTTTCGTCATCCCATTTGCATCCACTGCTCGGTGACATCAGCATCATCCACATCATCATCGTCACCACAATGTCCTTCAATATTCTACGAAAAACGGTACCATTCCGTTTCCATTCCCCTGATTCTCACCATCTGACCCTAGCACAAGAGTAACACATCTATCGGACACGGTCCAAATTCGGTTTCATTGTCGTTGGCGCCCCCGAAAACTGACTCATCGGACGTATTTCATCCAACTCCAGCAACAAAACATTCCGGTTCAAGTTCAGCGGGAAACCCCAGTTTTTCGGACAAGGCCTGGAGCATCGCCAGTGAATCTCGGCCGCAAACCTCGATAAAATGGCTCGTTCTTGCAACGCCGAGCCAATTCGATTTCCATTGCTTGCTGACGACCAGAAGGCTCCGGTAGCCGTACGGAACCAGTGGGAAAAAATAATGTACGAACGTGGAGGGAAAAATCAAGAGCATGAACAGTGTTACTAATCGAATCATGTTCATTTCGTCCGGAGCTGCAGATTGAGGTCAAACCGAACACGGTGAGTACCATGGCATGAGTTAAGTATAATTCTGTGGAGCAGTTTCGAGGAGGATGTTTCTTTGCTGGATAGCAGCCACAATGGAAACATTGCCTGTTCGAAGTAGAAAAGGCACGAAAATGCTATTTATCTGAGTTCTAGATCTTGATGAAACTGTTAATAAATTTATCACATATTAAAAACCATCCATGCAAGCAACTGAGATTGTGTTGATGGAGTGTAAAAATGTGTCGCGCATTATCATGCCACGATCACGGATGCTTTAGATGACATGATTAGGTGTGAACGTGGCTCGTGATACAAAGTAATGGGCGCCTCCATCGGCGCATTAGCAATTTTTGAAACATTAATGTTTGCGTGAGAAAAAAAACAATTCAATTTTGCAATCATTAAATAATATTTATGGTCTTAAATCATACATTAAAATTTGTTTTCATTAGAAAATATAAATTAAAAATATTTACTAAAATTATTAAAAGTCATTAAGCACTATATTTAAATTATTCAACGATTTTTACATCATTTTACATAAGCTCATACTTACAATTTCCCGCTTCAAGCTCTGGATGTTGTAGTTGGCCTGGGCCAACCGAACGCTCAGCGTCGCCACATCGCTCGTCAGCTGCGCACGTTCGCCCGAGTTACGATCGACCAGCTTCAGCAGCTTGTCCTCCAGGTTTTGGTTCAGCTTTTGGACGCGCTTGTGCGACTCGTACAGCCGCTCGTACTTGTCCTGCCAGGCGATGATGCTATCCTCCAGCTCAACCTGCCGGTCACTCTCCTGCAGACAGGCACTTTCCATTGCCAGCAGCTGCGAGTGCTTGTCGGCCAGCGCACTCTTCAACACCTCGATTTCGGCGGCCAGCTGCACCTCGCAATTCTGTACGAGATGGAATTGCGAAATTGTGGGAGGAACGCGTAAGTGGGATAATGTTTTCCACCGAGCTACGTAATGGCCTTTTATGACAAGTAGACTTTTTTTCCCCAAACCCCCAAAAAATGTGAAGGCTTCTCGTTAAGGGCGGCAAAGAAACAAACAAAAACATATACCCGGGTAATGGGTATGTCGAATAGAAACCAAAAATAAAAAATTAAACAGAGGCTCATCGCTAAGTAAAAAGTCAGTACAAGGGCCAAATAAGTACTCGGAATGGTACGACATTCAAACGTCATCCCATTTTGATTCCCATCCACCCAAAACGCCTACCATTTGGTCGTTTCTCGGAACAAATGAAACAAAAGCACACACAAAACATTGTGCGGTTTTTTTTTGCTCTCCCTCCCTCCGTGCTGATGGTTGATTCTCCGAAGCTCCCACTGCGAGATTGTTCGGTTGAAAATGAGCTTTTCCCATACCCGTGGGTTCATCACAAAGTCTACCGAACAATATAATGTGCATCCGTAACGGGAGACACGGAATGGACGAGTTTTACCGCACCGAAGTATACCGACGTGGAAAATGTGGGAAAAAACGGAAAAGGATAATACACAAATGCTCGCCCCCTCTCCAAAATGCTTCCTGTGAGCATTTACGCCAACTACTCTCTGTCTGTCATCTAATCTTCACGAAAGTCAGGCTGTGAATTATATTTTCACCTCGACTCGAAACATCCTAAAACACATGTGCGTGTGTGTGAGGGGAGTCTTTGGCAAAAATAATTCTCCCCACACGAAGGGGAGTAACCACGTACGATGGCGGTTCCGCGCTACCGAACAACAAAGGAAAGGTTGGAACCATCTTTACACGAAGCACGAGGAAAAGGTATTCCATCCATTGCACTTTGGACATTTTCGAATTGTTCGTTGTGGTTTACAGAAAAATAAAGCTATTTTTAAGCTGAGTTTAAGGGGAGTTACAGAACGAACCATTACAGTCGTAAATATACGCCTTGTATGTGAAAAATGTTAATCAAAAACCCTTCAAAACTCTTTTCTTGTTAAATGTTAAAAAAATACAAGACATTGTAGTAAAGCTGGCTCATAATATAAACCCGAAAAAAGACACTCCAAGCAATAAAAATTCAATAGATGTTTAAATGTCATTTTTTTCATCAAATTTTTCCACCTTAAATTCATCTTACAAGACTGTCTCTCTACAGCAGTTTAACCATTCATTCGAAGTCCACAGAAAACAGCTGCTCGCTGCAGTACTGCACTTGATATCTGATGTTAAATAAAGCCACAATGTGACGGAACCGCAACTGTAATCATCTCCAAACGTCGCTTGAATTTTATTTATTACCATTTAATCTAGCGTCAAAACGCTTTCCTTTGCCGTCGTGTGTTCCTCGTGCTCCACAAATTGTCGACGGGTTGTGCCGCTAGTGGTCTGATGCTGGTGTAAAACAAATACCAGCGAAACTTCACTACATGCAACGAAACGGAGCGATACATCGGAACGGTGAAGAATTCTTCTCAATCTCCCCCGCCGCCTGGGGCGCAATAGGGTTTGAGCTCGGGGTTTTTGTGCGGTTTTCAGCTGCCTTTTGCCGCTTTGTCTTATCTGCTGCTAGATGATGGCATTATACCAGTGCTTCACATAGTACCGCTTCGTTACTTTACAATCGAACGTCGTTGGCGCTTGTTTCGACTGATAAGCATGGGAGATGATCCGGAAGAGATCGGTCGGGTTCGGGATGATGCCTTGGAGGTTATGCGCCGTGGATGGGCGTTGATAGAATGTTAGTTTAAGACCTCAAACTATATGACGCCATGCCGAACGGTGCTGGAATGTGTGGTTGGTTTTAGTGTTTTAGAAAACAGACGCACAAATAACCGAAAAGCCACGGTCGGGATCGGTGGATCGTGGGTCATGAAGTTATCTCGCTGCTCAAGGCACTGCGACGTAATCGTCCGTTGGGAAGGAATACGCAAATTGTTTTTAAATAGATTGCCAACTAGAAATCATCTCAATGGAATAGGGTAAAGGCAGTTAGCAAGAAAACACAAATATTTTATTAATTTTTGTATCAATTAAATTAACAAGGAACTTATTTTTTAATTTATTTTAAATAAATGTTTTTAAATGTCGAATGTAAAATAAATTTAATGAATAAAACTAAAGTTGTTAATTTTAAGAATTATACAAAGAAAATTCTTTAGATCCTTATTTTACAGTTTAGATAAAAGTTACCAAAATTTTTATCAAATACCTAACTGTAATTGTCAAATAAAAAACTAACTCTTTTACTTTTATTTTTGAAATCTTTTCCATTTAAAACATAGTGTCAGTGCACTAGTGCGCATTGTAGAAAATACCTCACACACGCCGTTAATCGCCGCCATTCCATTGTCATTTTAATACCTTAACGAGATCCAACACACGCTCAGCAAGTGTCAGGCTCAATAATCAACCATTCTTAAGGGGGCTTAGGGAACTGTGGAAACCATGTCACGCTACACACCCGCTTGCCAATTTAAACCGTAAATGAATGATGATAAAATCCTTCACCATAGTTTACGTGTTGCGGTGGAGAAAATCATTACCGTGTGCCCGAGCGCACACATTCGTATGGAGCTGCGCGCACGTAAGGTAATTGAATTTACCTCATCCACCTAGGGGCAGGAACTCCCGCTAAGGACCCGCTCCGACCCGGAAGATCCTTTTCCGCATCCCTTGCAATCGGTTTGCCGCAGCTCGCCCTTGTCGGGACTCATAAATCGAACGAGCAGGAAATGACGGACGACCTGTTGCAAATTAAAATCTCCATTCCACCACATCGAAGACGCACATCATCTCGCAAGGTGCAGGGCTTTAACGGTGAAGTCACCCGCTCTGCAAACCGGTGTGTCGGTTTCCGTCACCGAAGCTCTATACCCGCTGACAACCAATTACGCTTTCCAGCTAGGTGAAATTAATTAAAAAAATAAAATTAACGTCTGTCTAAAGGGGACGAGTGTTCCGTGTAGCACACCGGATACCATCCGACAGTATCCTCGGAAAACGACGTCATTCCTTTTGCCGTGTGTTTGTATTGGTGCTGCCACCTTCAGCGGGCTGCGTATCGAATCCTGCTAGAGGATTGAAGGGACAGCGGATGCAGAAATTGCATTGCGAAGAGCACCATTAGATGCATCAACGTAATCACGTTCCATTATACGAGTAGAAGCTGGGAAATGAGGTGAAGATGAAACTCGGGTGTGCTGGTGAGAACAGCTTTGCAAATCGAGTTTTGTCATTGAGTTTTCCACCGATATCCGGGGTTTACGTCATGAGGAAATGCACATTCGTATTCGTGGTTCATCTTCCCGAAGGCTTGTGGGACATTTGTTTTGCTTTGTTTCATTGGTGTGAAATTGGGGAAATTTTTTTTGGGGGTGTGAAAATTGGGGAAAATGGGTGAAATTTCCAATATTTTTAGACATTTTCTTCCCCTATTTTATATTGAACCATACTCGATATCTGGGCAATTGGATTCCTTCCTATAACAAAGAAAGGAGTTTTCCAGGATAAAAAACCTCGATTGACTCTAGAAGGGGAAAAAGGAAATATTTATGAAGGAAGAAGTCAGGACTGCTTCAGGACACTTGCAGCACCCAACAAGAAGCAGGAAGCAACCACTCGCACACTGTTGCACACAACAACACGTAGAACAACACAAACACAGTACGACGGCGAGGAGGTAAGTTCCCATTGGCCCAAGTAAAATGGCCACAATTAAACTCCTTCCATTTACACCTCTACTCGCCCTACGATAGACGGCCGTTTTTTGTTTTTATTGTTGTTTGACTTGCGGTGTTCCCTGTGGTCGTCATTGTCTTTCCAGCCACCGTCGCAAGTCGCTCGAGAAAGGTTCGTCCGTCATTTCTCACACAGACGGGAAATGCTCACGTACTGCGGTGCGGATTAGAAGAAAAAACCCCATCACCGTCTGGGGAATAAAAACATTTAAAATTCAAACCCAAGTGCGACGAGAGCACAATTTTATCCTTGCTACAAGGGATTGGAATATTTTTTTTATGGTTTGTTGTGGGTATTTGTTTCGCAATGAAGAAGGGACCACAGGGTGGAAAGGTCAAAATTCCCGTTTTATTACTGCAGAGCCTTTTAACAAACACTACCACACACACACACACAGTCGTTTTTCACACACGCACATGCTCTTTTTCACACATCGTACACGAGCGCCCTCTCTTGATTAACCTCGTCGAGAATCGGAAAATCATCCAAACAGGGAAGTCACGAAAAAGGACACGCGGAAACAAAAAGCGGCCACCACACGCGGGGCGGGGAGTTACACGATGAAGCCGAAGGAAGTGAGGGATTTTTCCTTTTCCCTAGTTTTTCTTTTCCTTCGGCCGTATCACCTTCAGGATGTCCCGTCATTCATACCTGCTCACTGTTGGACGACATTTTGTAGCATTCACTTGTGAAACGCCACTGCCCTGCTGGTTGAGGTGGGTGAGGGAGTATTGTGGATATTACTGCAAAGCACTATCAGCAAAGCACTGTATTTGCATCGCCGTCTCGGGTGTTTGGACCAAATTGCAAATATTTTCTACTGTTACCGCTCCGGTAAAACGGGAGGGTAAAATAAACATACACACGGGCTTTTACACTCACACACACACACACCTAGAAACAGCACACCTTAGGCGGCCGACGATGGCCGACGGAAGATAATCTTCCGTAACTCACAATGTTTTGCGCAATTGGACGTATTATTGAAGTGGTTGCATTAATTGTTGGATTGTGTTTTTTTTTCTTTACTTTCGATTACATTTACACACACACACACACACACCACGGATGTGATTATGGATGTACGGAAAACTGGTTGTTTCTATATTTTTGCTTTCCGTTTTTCTTTTTCACTCTTCTCCCACCCAAGAACTGCACTTTTCCACATGCGTACAGAACGAGCACGCAAGACAGCAGCAGTAGCAGCACCGACCGAACCGAAACGAATGACAACGATGTTGGAAAACACCGTGCCTTTCGGTGGTAGAAAGGATTTTCCACTGCTGTTTGAAATTGCCCGCGAGAGAGAGAGAGCGGTGTTGGAGGCAAAAAATTTCTCTCCCGGTCACAAGCACAGGCACGCCACTACCATCGTTATTGCGTACACGCATACGAATCATTTGACATGTTTTTGGTGTACCATTTTAAATGACATTTAACTTAAGAACTTATCATGAATTAGGTAAATTTTTGTAAGCAGTTTAATTGCTTGATTTGTTATTAATGTTTTTTATATTTTTTACGTACATGTTTAAATTTATTTGTACATTATTTTTATCCTTGCAAAACTAGAGTACTAATGACAAAGTAAGTGTTTATTCTTTAACATACAAGTATGAATGCTTTTGCAAAAAATGAAAACGTGCTTCTCAATTGAAAACCGAATTTATTACATCAAGTTTGAATTGTCTTTTATTTGGAGGTTTTTAAACGAACACCCAGAAAGATGTGATTTGAACAAAATTATGTAAATACTATTATAATTCTACTTTTAATAATACTATTATAATATTACTATTAATAATTTAAAACGCCCCAGTTACCGCGCACACTGTGAGTTTTTCAAATAATAATCATACCAAATGAAACATTTCGGAAATATTTCAAGTCGCAGCGGGAAAAGTGATATCGCATAAATGCTCTTTATCAACACTAGAATTACATAACTGGTACACGCATCATAACGATCATAAATTTGTGTATTTCTTTTGTAATTTTATTTTATATTTTAATACAATTTATTTGCCAAGTCTGAACGGAGCAAATTTCGGACAAAGGGGAGCTTCTTTAATACATATAAAGATCAATTCGCTTCAATCCTTTGGTATTATCAAGTTTTTTGTTCAAATTGCTTCATACAATTCAATTGCTTCATTCAATGAAAATTATTTTCAAATGCATTTTTGCTTAACTTTTGCAAGAAAACCGGTTAGAATGCATTCGAGGGTTGTTGGACAAGTATCTGGCCGAAGCGAGCGATCAATCACTATAATAAGAAAATAGATTTTTAAATAAAAAATTTAATTGAATAATTTCTTAACTTTATTCTGTAATAAAAATATAAATAGTGGGGAAATATAGCAATTTAAAAAAAAAACTAAACTCAAGCATCGTTCAGTGAACCCTCGTATTAACACCGTTCGCATGAATGCGATGGCACACAAACTAGCGCAAAAATATGTTTGGCTTGGTTTTCCCCAAACATACCCCAGCATTCGCAACGACACCAGACGGCAGTTCAGTTCGTGCCGCGTACTGTTAAGGGGTAGTTTACTATCCTCTTGATCTCCATCGAAACCCACGCTATGGAACGGGTGAGCGACGATCGAGCAATAACAGACGTAGTATTATTGTGTGTCGGTTGATTCATTGGAGCCGGTCAAGTGTATCGCTACCGGTGTTCTCGTGAAATGTAAACATTCTGCAACTTCTTGCTGCCATTCTAGACAAGGTGCGTCCCCAAACCTTACCAGCAATATTTGGCAAGTGCAATAATACAGAATGTTAATTTGTTATTTCAATTCTGTCATTTCGTGTCGGGTTCAGCGAAGCAATATTCTGCTAGTGATGTGAATGTATTAGTGAAGATAGGGAGAAACATTTATTAATAAAGTGAAACCAAATTTCTGCAACATGCCATCGACGGAGGATTCTACAGCATTAATAAACAACATCGAAACCAATGCTAGCGATGTGCCAACTGCCAGACAGACCAATCCAAGTCAGTTACTGTCCAGCGGATCACCCCCCAACATACGTGGTGTGAGTATGTCTTTCATTTCTTTTTGCGTTTCTGTTCTACGCACGATCATGATTGGGATTCACCGCGGTGAACGGCATACAGCAACGTGCGATTAAAAAATACAAGTCTTAAGGATGACTCATTTCTTAGATTGGATTAGCGTTTCAGTGCTAAAGAAAAAATTGCATTTGCAAAATAAAGAAAGAGAAAAATAAATTAAGAAAAGAGTAGAGCAACACTTATGAACCATAGCTTCAAAAATCAAACATTGTGATAACAAAACAATAAAATAAGTTGCGAATTTGATAAGCCATTTGATAGAGAGCAACGTTCCTGATCGTGCTTGATATATAGCGATCAAGAGTCTTTGTCTTTGAATTTTTTTCTTTTTTCTTCTGTTCTAACATAAGAAGCGGTCTCGTAGAAGCAATCCCAAAATGAGGCGTCTTAAATAATCTGGTCATAACTTGGCGAGGCAACCGACAAAGTCGATCGTGCAAACTTTGCAAAGCGCACTTGAATCTGAATAATTATCAGCTATCTGGAAAGGAATGAAGGGGATTCCCTTAGTTAAAACATGCTTGTAAAACCACACAGAGTGCAGAGTACAAAGAGAAAAGGAAAGTGATAGCTCGATATGGACGCAGAAATCAGTAAGCGTCTCTCAGTCTATGCTTTAGCAGCCTCCTCACAACGTCAAATCTCCTTTCCAAAGCTTCAGTACAATCAAGTGTCCAAGCACACAAGAATAAACATGGAATCGATGGCTTTTCTTAGGATTAATTTTATTACATTTAATAGAGGTGTGTTTGAAAACGTTTATGTCCCGAGAACAGCGATATATGCGTCTTCTCCGTCTGTACTAGCCATTCGGAATCTCGTCGTACAGAATGTTTTGTCCCTTATCGACATCGATATTATTGCCTTCAAGGCACATTCTTGAATTAACACTATGATAAGTACTTCTGCTGATAACAACACGTTCGTTCTACTCGACAGTCAACAACCAACTACGGCTCAGTGAATGTAGCAGGTGTAACTCACAATCATGCTTCATCAATACCTGCATATCGACCCGGTGTTAATCCAGATGGGACACATGTTGTAAGTGAAAAAAGGACAACTTTCATACAAGATGGATATTTGACGGATATTAATTATGCTTTCTCGACAGATCCACATCAGCGACGATGGACATATCATTCCGAACATTAATGTGTACCAACAGAAGAAGAGCCTTGCGCAGGGTATGATGGATCTGGCGCTTCTATCGGCCAACGCTAACCAACTCCGTTACGTGCTCGAATCGTGCCAAAATCATCCCTTCTTCTACGTCAATCTCGTCTTCGTCTCAACCAGCATTTTCGTTCAGGTAGTGGTCGGTTTTGGGTTAATCTGGAAAAGCCAATACAACATGAACAACCAGGATGATTATCGTGCCGCAACACGGATCAACAATCTCGTCTCGATCGGTATCTTCATCATAACGCTCGTTAACGTGATGCTATCGGCGTTCAGTATTGCAGAAATCAGCGAAAAAAAGTAGTCCGTTTGCTTAAAGAATTGTTAGAAGAGAATGAATGATGAAGAGTTCGCATTTATTCGATAGCGATAAGAATTTATCTTATAACAAAAAAGAATGATGAAAATAAGGTATTTCGTCTTTTTTTTTTTGCTAATGTTTTAGATATTTTGAATACCAATACTGCCTTACCGACAACAGGAAATTTCTCAACAGGTCAAACATAACAAGATTTTTTTTCATCGTTAAGATGTTCTTATCTTGGAGGAACAATTGTTGCATATTGTTACAATGAATGTTGATTAAGCCTAGACGGATAGAATTAATTTTATAAAATTGATCTTATAATAAAATCAACATACGGCAAGGCCGTTTGAGCAAAATTTAACTGCTGTTTTTGTTTTTTAACGGTTATCTGCAATCACATATTCTAGAGAAAAATATCTGTATTATCCTTAAATTAGTAAGTAGTTGAATTTATTTTGAATTAGTCATTCAAATAAATTTAAAAATTCAAAACAAAATGTCCATAAATAATGTGCATTTTGACAAAAAGACTAAATGAAATATTTCAGAAATATTTCAAACCGCAACGGGAGCAGATGATTTAAAACATTTTCGTTTAACGGATTTTATTTCGAGAGTGAATTTTACACGTTTTTCTGAATGTAAGTTTTAAGAATTACAGATTGTGAATAGGGCTTAGTCTAGGCCCGGTGGTGTATGTGATCCACACGGCAGGACCAGGGATCAAATCCTATCCGGATCGTTCCCCCGTAGCAGGGACTGATTATCCGGCTAGCGGTCGTTAAAGGCAACAAGAGAGAACATAAAATAAGATACTCTTAAAATTCTGGTTTCTTATTGTATGCATGAAAAATACCAGCCATATAACACATGATCGATAACGTGAGTAAATAAGATAAAAAGTGTAGTATACTTCGACATTTTCCTTTCGTCGATTTCCCCATGATCGTCCGGTAAAAATCTCCAGAAATGATTCTTCAACACCAAAAAAAAAGAAAAGAGTTTTATTGATGACTTTACTCTGCGATCTTTTAAGCTCGGTTTTTTCCAAGAACCAGAAATAAGAGTGAAGATAGAATCTGAGAACGAAAACAAATTGTGTTTGTGTATTTAATAAGAGAACAACAAAATGCAACAGTATGTGCTAACAACACATACATTCAGTAAGGGTGAAGTATTCTGACAAACCAAGAGAAATAATGAAAAAATCCCCGCGACCGTAATACGTTTTTCACACATTTTTTATCATAATAAACCACAACGCAAGGATGCGGTTTCGTGGACTGGACACTCTCTCCAGTATAAAAGAGCAAGATGCGCAGAACTTTAAAGCATGTTTCATTTTAAACGCCGAGTGCTTCTCACGTACGCAAAGATGCGAGCATTAATTGTCCTTTTGGTTCTGGTTTACTGTAACGGTGACGTTGTGAAAAGTGAGGAAAGTGTATCGAATCTGCAGAATGCTCCAAATTCCCAAACAGGATTTGCATTTGAGATGCTTATGGCAAAACTTAACAGTCTGGAGCATCACTTTGTCGAAAGGCAACTCAAAAATGAAGAACAAATGACAGTTCTAAGCGCAAGAATTGATCATCTAGTTAAAACCGTCGAAAACTTATCCTGGATTGTGCAAAACACGGGTGAAACTGTACACCATCTTGGTTTGAATCGGAAACACATGCAGCACAATGTTACCGTAATACAGCGCGATCTTGTTCAGCTTCTCGCAGGACAGAAGTTGTTGGTAACGACCCATCAGTTTGGTGAATATCTTCGACAGAAAGGATGCAACACATCGCACATTTCGTTTCTCAGTGACGAACACTACACCACGTACAGATCATGCAACAAGGTACCATTTTCACAGTCCGGAGTGTACAGCATAAGACCGGAAAAACCTTTCAAACAACCGTTCACGGTACTGTGCGATCAAGAGTACGAATCGGGCGGTTGGATTGTGATTCAGCATCGTTTCGATGGTTCGATCAATTTCTACCGCGAGTGGGCTGAGTATAAGGATGGGTTTGGCAATCTGGATGGTGAGTTTTGGCTGGGGCTGGAACGTATCCATCAGCTAACCGCTTCGACACCGCACGAGTTGGTGATCTTGTTGGAAGATTTCGACGGCAACAGGACGGTTGCCAGATACGATCGCTTTCAGATTGCTAGCGAGCTCCACAATTATGCGCTCACAAGAATAGACGGATACACCGGTACGGCTGGAGACTCTTTAAGTGATTTGAAGGGAAGGTTATTTACCACACAGGATAAAGATAATGATACGGCGGGTGAAAACTGTGCCGTAACGTATGCTGGAGCTTGGTGGTATGCCGCCTGTCATGCGAGGTATGTCAAACAAAGTTTTTTTTTTCAAATAATTTCACACAAAAACTGTCGTTTACTTGCAGCAATCTGAATGGTAAATATCTACGTGGGGAAACTAAGGAATTTGCCACGAGTATGGTGTGGAAATCGTTCCGAGGATATCACTACTCACTGAAATCTTCCAAAATGATGATAAGACCAAAAATGTAAAACAAAACTGTCACTTTTGATCTTCGAATTGTGTTAATTAAATAAAGAGATGGTATGCATGGTTTAAAATGCGAAATTTTAACGACTTTGTAAATGCAGGGTTCGTAAATGAGTTTCTCCTCAAGAAGCATTTTCTTTCGAAATAATTCAAAAAACGTTTGTGACTCTCCTTTGTAAAATAAAATTTAATAATAAACGTGTATTAAAATAGTACTGCTTGGTCATATCCGAAAAAAGCAATTCATCGTACAATACAAAACCAAGCACACGAACCCTGTACCCCCGCCGTTATGCGCCCCTGAACCGGGTGCGTAGTTTATTTTCGTGTTGGCAGCGCACGATGCGGTGCACGATTTCGTATCCATCCCGCCTTGACGCTTAGTTGTTGGTGAGAAATCTGTTCGTCTACACGCAGCCGCTGACTGCCGGAACCCCGAGTTTCGGTGTGGAACCAGTTTTCGTGTGAAAAGCAATGGCATTAAGCGCAAACGATGGTTCGCTACCACCGACCGTAAGTAACACCGCCATCGGTCGAAACCAATTTCGAAGGTTTAAAAATCAATACGCTTGCGTTTGGCAGGTTGAGCAGGGTGCCGGTTTGCCCGAGGTGATCCCGAACGTGAATGTGTACCAGCAGAAGAAAACCTTAGCCCAGGGTATGATGGATCTGGCCCTTCTGTCCGCCAACGCTAACCAGCTACGTTACGTGCTGGAAACGTACGAACGTCATCCGTACTACATCTTCAGCCTAATCTTTATCTCGGTGAGTTTGCTGGTCCAGGTAGCGGTCGGTGTCGGACTGATCATGAACAGTCGGTACGATGTGAACGATCGGAAGGAGATATGCAAGGCAAACAAGATCAACGACCTCATCACGATCGGCATCTTTCTCATTACGCTCGTGAATGTGTTAATCTCCGCATTTGGGGTTGCCCCACGTGGACCTTAGTAACGTCGTGAAGGAAGTGCCATTTTTCATACAATACTCGAAAAACCCCGGATCGAATGCAGTTGCAGCGCAAGTTTATATCGGTGCAAAGTGCATCAGCGTATGTGCGTTTTGATGAGAAACGGTGAAGAGAGAGATAAAGACACAAAGAGAGAGAGTGTTTCTGTGCGAATGTTCTATAGTAATTCCTCATCGTTCTGTATGTTGGGTGCAGTTTATTGTACAGCTGTTTCCGATAAAGTTAGTCACCCACAACGTGGAAAAACATGCAACTCTCCCTCCTCCAATTTTAGAAAGTTCTATTTTGGAAGAATATTTTAAAAAAAATCGTTACCGATAGTCGAGAGGGTTGCAACACAAACCGTACCCTGCTTTGAACAAATGTGAACCGCAATTAAACATAATTGCTTTTAAGTTCTTTTTATATATTTAAAAACACATACGCAAGTGTATGTTCAAATAATGTTATGTAAATTTAATTCTATCCCATAAACCGGTCTCCCGGCAGTATCTGCAGAATGGGAGGATTTGTTTTCCTTTTCCTAACGCGTTTATAACCCGATAAGCACATTGCAAAAAGACGAAAATATGCCAAATAGGAGCTAGCAAAGATAAACGAGATAAAGATGGTGCTCTCGGTGAAACTCCTAATGCAGCAATAGATGATATTTTATGCAAAAAGTTTGCAGCTTATCAACACCACCATACGGAGAGATATGACTTTGTACAGCATTTTGTAGATTTGTATAAATAAAAGAATTTTTTGTTGCACAAAACAGCCTCTTCCCTGTACACGTGTTGCGCGAATGGGCGGCTATTAATTAAATTAAATGACTCCCGAAAAAGAGAAGAAACAAACGCTAAAATT
Source organism: Anopheles parensis (assembly GCA_016254315.1). Lineage (NCBI taxonomy): Eukaryota > Metazoa > Arthropoda > Insecta > Diptera > Culicidae > Anopheles > Anopheles parensis. The sequence continues at coordinate 10,575,542 of CM028127.1, forward strand.
TTATCTTCCATGTTACACTACCATATCATGCAGGTGCTAACCACTTCGCTTGAAAGTCGAGATCGGAATAAAATTTATGAAAAAGGTAAGTTAGCATAGTCAGTTCTAAGACATTGGTCATGTTGACGTTATCAATTAAAATGGTTGATTTGAGGAGAACACAAAGAAGAACAATGTTCCCCGCTATCGCTCAATCGGTGTTTTACCTTTCGGTCTAAGAACATTGCGTCACACAACAACATCAACCCAGAAGTTGGCAAAGACAAAAATGCTAAAATAACGAAATTTAAATTGGTGCTATTAAGTTCCGCCGGTCCGTTTCCCGATCGCCCGGAGGGTTTCATCCCTCCGGAATCATGGCAGGCGGTTACAAAGACAACGAACGTCACATGACGTTCGTATGGATTCCCCGCGAAAAATCCAACCGCTGGATGGAAAGTAATGAAACCGGTTAGCATGCAATCGTGGGTTGGTAGAAAAGTTTCTTACCACAGCAAGTGATCGATCGATTGTGAATTAATTTTTTTTTTGCCAATTCTAACAATTTTGAAAGAAATTAGTAAGGAAAACTATTAAGAAAATTATTACGAACAAGAAAAATAAAATCAAACTAAAAAAGTGATACAAATATCACACACAAAATAAATTTGGAACGCAACCAAAACGAAATGTGAAGCTGGAGAAAAAATTACAAAGAAAAAATATATTAACGTTAGAGATAAAAAAGACCAAATTTGAAGTATTACGATGAAGTCTTTTTATGTGAATGAAAAATGATACTAAATTCGGTTAACGTAAGGCACATTGAAACTTATAAAACACTTAATTATTGACACTTAATTTAAAATATGTTTAAAAAATGAAAAAATATTATTCTTTTACAAATCGAAAACAATCATTTAGTTTACTTTAAACTCATAAATTCAATAAAAAAAATAACTTTGATTAAACTGGAGTCAATCATCATTCTATCAACCCTCGCACAAACACCGCTCCATTGCGTGCGATCGCACACAAACCTACGCAAGGATATGTTTGGCTTGGTTTTCCGCAAATTTACCCCCCGAGCATACAGCAACGGCACCAGCAACGGCAGCTCAGTTCGTGCCGGGTTGCGTCGTGGTACAGTCCACTATTCACTGTTGTTCCGTTCGTAAACCACATTGTTCTTTCGGTGAGTGACGATCGAGCTACAAACCGGCCGGTAGTATTATTGTGTGTCGGTTGATTCATCCGAGCCGGTCAAGTGTATCGCTACTGTCGCAATTATTTCCACCGGCTCAAACGGCATTATATGCCTTAACCCTACCAGTGACCCTTGGCAAAGTGGAATAATTGTGAATTTTAATTTCTTTTCCGACCATTTTGCCAATTTCGTTTGTGTCGTGCTACGAGAAGCAGATTTCGTTTGGTGGTGTGTTTTTGGTGGAGAGATTGAGACAAACATTTCTTCATCAAGTGATCTTCTGAAACGAATAAAAAAAAAACGTTTCACCCTTCAACATGACATCAACGGTAGAGAAAGATGCAGCAGCAGTAGAAATTAACATGGAAGCTATTGATGTGCCAGATGCTGGACGGGCCACTCCAAGACAGACGCTATCCGTTGGTTCACCGGCTAACGGACGTAACGGTGGCAACAATCGGAGCCGGTCGAATAGCGTGAGTTTTTTTTTTGTTTTGTTATTTTATTTTGTGCTTCCCTTCTACGCGTGATCATGATCGCGACCCAACCCTTAATCACGGTCACGGCAATGCGCGCGCGAGAGAAAAAAAAGATGTTCGCCTAAATGATGACGCATTCGTTCGATTTTGGAATACACGGAAACCTTTTAGCATATCAGTGATGAGTAAAGATATGGGGGGAGAATGGGGGAATTTCCGACTTGCTACATGAGATGAAATCCCCCAGACATGTTCACGGCCACGAATGAATGTTACTAGCAGCAAACACAAAATAAATGCGCCAGCAACATTCTTATCCATTGCTAACCGGTTTGATGACATTACAGATTCCGCGCGAACAATCCAATCGCGACAGCGCATTCATATCGGTATGCTTCCTTCCTTTCAAAAGGGCACATTTGAAGAAAAAAAACGAAGTGGGAAAAAAACGTTTGTCGACGTAGCGTATCGTTTTGTTTAGATTGCTTCTAGCTTAACTTCCAGCAGTGGATAAATTTCCCATGCGTTGGTGACGTGTTTTGTGTAGTGAAACGCATCCAATAATGTAGAATGAATATATCGAGAGCGGTACGATTGATTTACTATTTCAATTGTATTTAAATTAGCACATAAAATTCTCACTGCCAAAAAGGTACGCTTAGCGTCATTCAACCCCGCTGATAATCACATTAGAGAACATTAATCCAAGCACCAATGCGTGTGAATGGAATGAAAGTAATTAAAAAGTAAACAAACAGTAGAGTAGCATTACACAGCCAGTGGTTTGTTTGACTTAAGAGAAGCATGATAAGTATAATTAAAACACTAACAACGTAAACTGCGAATTGATAAGCCATTCTAAAGGCGACAACGTTCTTTGTCGTTATAAATTTCGCAAACCAAGAGTGTCGAACATGTTTTTTTTTATCTAATGATATTGCTATTTAAATAAAGAGTGTATTCTGGTCATTCTGGTTAAGTGTAGATAACTGTTTATTTTATGTATCAATGCTGTAGATTTATTTGATTGGTTTTTTTATTTGACTTTTTATGATCGTTCTTGAACGATCAACAGTTAATCCATTGCAAGTGATCTTTTATTTCTTATTTTACCTATTTTGTGCCATTAGTGGGTCATTTCAGAGAGTGTTTCTTCATTTTAATGACTCTTGAGTAAATACGAAATCACGATAAAACCCATAATGTTCGAGCGTATTTATAGCAAAGCTTAACGACTGGCCATATTAGGATTTAAATGCACGGTTTGTCGTTCCCTTAATGCGAGGAAATGAAGGACAATCTTCCATACGAAAACTTTTATATTAAGCTGATTTTTTTCAGTATGCATCAACCTTTAGTTAATCAGTTGTTAATTTAACAAACAGTTATAATATAATATATTCGACTGTTAATAAATATGATAATTAGCTTCGCAGAACACTTCATTCCAATCTAATCGATCGTGGCATTTATGTTGGACACCCTTGAAGCGTTTGATAATTGCCATGCGTAAGGGCAGCTGTACGTGACATAACTTAAAACCGCAGCGTCGACTCCACCACTTGCGGTTCAGTTCCATCACTGAATAATACTTCTGCGATTGATGCACCCCGTTTGTTTGTTTGTTTCCGACTTGCGATTTGCTCATGTTTCAGTACACCGTTCTACCGTTATTTCATTTTAATCATCTTTCGCTGCACTCCGACAGATGTGGTACGCGCGTAAAGAAATAAAACTTTCACCCTGCAATTTTGGGCAACTTTTCGAGACCGTTCGTTGATCTTTAACAGCTTCGGAAGCAGGTCGACAAACTACCATCGGTTCGGGAAAAAAAAACAATCTGTGCAACTGCAAAGCAAATTTAATGAGCTCGTGTTTTTATTTTCTTTTCTTTTCATTGCAAATTTAAGCAGCGATCACCATCTCGTAGGGCAAAGCGTGATACAGAGAAAGCTCGCACTGATGCGATTCCATTGCTGCCCGTACCGAACGAGTCGAATCTGCCACCCCAGGAACCGCCGATCGCCGGACCAGAGTTGGATGATGAAGATTCCCTGGACAATGGTATCGATTTGGATGATCCCAAAAACAATCATGGTATTGATAGTGGATTTTTGGATCCGATCGATAATGGCTCGGTCGACACAACGGGTGCAACACGTCCAGGACGTCGTGGAGGTCGTCGCAATCAAACACCATCCGTCTCCGTCTATCGACCGGGTTTTGCGCCGGGATTTAATCCAGATGGAACACGTAATGTAAGTTGATCAATCGCACTCTTTCGTACAATATGAATACTTTATTGACTTTCTTTCCTCATCGCAATAGATTGAAACCACCGACAGTGGACAGGTCATTCCGGACGTGAATGTGTACCAGCAGAAGAAGAACCTTGCGCAGGGTATGATGGATTTGGCCCTTCTGTCCGCCAACGCTAACCAGCTCCGTTACGTGCTCGAGTCGTACAAACGTCATCCGTACTTCTACGTCAATCTCATCTTCATTTCGACCAGCATTATCGCACAAGTAGCGGTCGGTATCGGTTTGATCTGGAAGAGTCGGTATAATATCAAGAACGAGAACGACTTTTGCAAGGCAGATCGGATCAACAATCTCATCACGATCGGTATCTTCATCATAACGCTCGTCAATGTGCTGATATCGGCATTCGGTGTTGCAGAACCACAACCGGTCGCGTGATCGTAGTCTTTTGGATTGTTATATGAATCACTTATGTCGATAATGTTACGAGTATAGATAGAATAGATGATGCATAGATTATGCATTTAAACATTGCCGTCAGCAATGAAATCGAAATATGAACCATTAAAGTAATGTTTTATATATTTAAGAAACCAATGCTGCCTTACCGACAACAGCAAATTAGCTAGTCGGTCGTATTAAGCAAAAATTTATATCCTCCATTAAAACATTCTTAACTTGGAGCAGTAGTCGTCTAGTAATGTCACAATAAAGTAAGATTTCGACAGGCAGGGAGCGATGAAAATCTTCCCAAAAATGATTTCTTCATCATCTTTCTAACAGTTCAGGAGATCACACTAACGCAAGTAAAATCACTTAGACCAGTTAAAGTAAGGAAAATTTGTAATTATTCAACTTGTTTATACACTTTCCAAATTTAGCAATAAATAATTTTAATAAACAATTGTCTTTATTATAAAAACACGTTGTGCTTTACTAAATTTCACAAGCCATTTCATGGACAACTCATGAAAAATGTTGCATTACAGGGTTGGTGTGCAACAAACAGTTCAATTTTGTATGAATTATATTCAATATTGATGCTTAAATAAATTTAACAAGAATAATTTTTCATTGTATCATAAAAATAAAAAACTTGTTTTATTAAACTATTCAAATCAGAAATATCAATAGCAGAGTGAAGCAAGCAACCCTGCCTAAAAATGTTGTACATGCTCTAAATACTTGCATACAAGAAACCATTTTGCTATGCCAGAGATGGCGAACCTTTATTTTGCATTTTGTTGCTCTGATATTTGTTAGTTTTCATTTATTATTTGCTTTGTGAATAAATACAAATTTGTTGTTAAACTTAATTTCAAATTAAGCAATTAATAAGGTATTTAAGTGATTGCTTATCAGTTTTTTTCCGTGCTACAATTTATGGGAAAAGTTCATGTGAAAATGTTATTTTTCATATATTTTATATATTTACACAAAACCCTTATTGTACTAAAGATTTTAATTATAAAACACTTTCTCTACTTTAATTAAACAATCAAACTCGACTACTTATCGATCCATTCAATCAAGGCCTTCGGGTTGTGTGGCCACATTAGTTGAACACACTCTACTGTTCTTGGCCGGCGTCTGCATGTTTGGAGGTCAGTAAGTCTGGGTTAATCATTCAACTCTTGAATTAACACAAGAGATACCGATCCAACGCGCTTCACCTGCCATGCCATAGGGTTCAGCGAAACAAGCAAAACTGCTCAAAAACATTTGCCTAAACACACAAGAGAAACAGTCGACAGTCGAAGGAAACATTTAAACAGAACGAGCACGATGCTTTCTCTTGCTAGTATGGAGAGCGTGAGTAACGGAGAGTAATGTTGCGATCTTTTGCTGAAATTAATGCTGAAACTCGTCCGACTTTTCGAGGAAGCCGTGAGTTGGATCTGGCCTGTTGGACCGATCCGTACGCGGCTTTTCCATCGCTTCCTGCTCACTATCGTGCAGCATTCGGTCACAGCGCTGAACGGGACAGATGTGTGCAGGATAGTGCAGATACCGTTCAAGTAGATCAATCACAAAATGGACGTTACGGTCAAGTGTAGTGGGATCGTATAGGAAAGCTGCATAGAAGGATCAAAATATAGAAGCAACGTGAATAATTGTGACATAAGAGTGAATAGTTCCACTGAATGTGCAATGTGATCGAATGGGAATGAAATAGTTTAAAATAAGCTACATTGTAAACAGGGAATAGCTTTAAACCAGCGATTAATACAGTGATAGATATAAAAGCAAGAAATCAGTGATGCTGTTATGTTCTAGCTCAATGGTGTTAAGTGTTAAAGTACCGCACAGTGTTAACGATTATCGTACCATTTGTTAAGATTACAACAGCTTACATAAGCTGTAATTTTAAGCGTGTTCCGGTGATTTTTCCTCTACAAAAGACAACGTCCACACTCTAAGACTACCAACGAAAGGCTACATCATGTATAAAGTTGATGAAAACTATCCAATAAAAGGTAAGCTTGTGGAAAATTGTGTATGAAATGCGAATAATAGAATAGTTTTTGAAGAACAAAAAAAGTTGAGTATTGCGACTTGTGTAAAAGAGTTGTTAATTGAAAGGGAAAAACTCAAAGGATTGTGTTCATTATTATCTGAAGAAGAAGGCGCTAAACTCCTATATTTTTAATCATTGAAGTGTTCATTATTATCAATGATAATGTATTTTTTTTAAGTGTTTTAACGCAAATTTCCGCAAAAACCCTTCAAAATCCTAAACTATTTTGTTGAAGAGAGAAAAATCAATTAACCAATTCTTTTCTAACCGAAATTGTAGAGCGTTTTACTTTAATTATACCATTCGCATTCTGGCAAAATACTTTCTCGTTAAACTACATTTTCCTCACTCAACACTCAACCGTATACGAGCGGCGATCGTCGATATATATTTTCACTCCGAATTACCATTCGCAAAATGGGCCATTTCCGCGTTACCGTGATTACCGAGTCGTGCGATTCGGTGCGATCACAAAGCTCACCCGCCCTGGAGCAACCCCCTAGACCGATCTTTAGCCCTGTACCTTACTTTACGACGCCGTTACCACAGTCTCGATCGGTAAACAATGTAGCTCGTTTATTTTCCTGCCACCGGGGGGGTTTGAACCATGCAGTACCAAACACACCCGAGGGGAGAAAGCAAAAACACGCCAACCCAGCACGTTTCGTGTCCTTTTTATCATTCCACATTTCCATCCCCCATCCTCCGGTTTTTTCCCATCCTGTACGAGGTTGACTTTCGTTAAAAAAAAACGCGGTAGAAATGGTAGCAAACGCAATTAGGGTGACCGTTTGACGTCAAATACCGGCTGTAGTGGCGTGCGACTTTACGCCATTGCTTTCTACGACAATGAGTCGTAGCCCCAATGGCCGGTTAGTGAATGGAGGCGCAGCGGCACAAATGAAACCAAAAAAAATGGAATCGTCCACTACAAGAATAATAGCAGCAATATTCGCACGGACAGATTTGGCGGCACGTAAACATTCATCACAACACATCACGTTGCTGGGAAAATTGAGGGGAAAGGCGGATGACGGTGAACGGTGGCGTAGTGGAATGTTTACGTGCTCCAACAATCCTGTTTCACGTACACATAAAAAACCGCCCCTCATTTTACCATTTTTTACACCCTCCCCCCAAAAAGGTGCGTTTACATTACACGCTCCAGGTGCTTCACGTTCGCGCCATTCTACAAACGACCATGCGTCTCCATACGGTACGGCCGTAACTTTATGTTGAATTATTGGTCCACAAAGTCTTCCACTTCACTGTTACTATGGTAACCTCGGGATGAAGAGAGGAAAAAAAACAACCTCTCCATGTCCAGCTGGTGGTGCAATTATTCAATTCAACCATACCGGTCGTGTTCGCTGCGCCTGATCGATTTGATATGAGTTCACGCGTGTTGGAAGCTGTTCGTGCGTTGATTAATTGCGCACACTGTCCGACCGGATCGAGTGAAGTGATGGAAGAACTAACCGCAAGCTCACAAATCGTCCAGAAATGATGATGGATTTTTTGCTTCCCTTACTCTCCATCACATCACTAGCAGATGAAAGCCAAAACGTGTACCGGGTAAAAGAATACGGTCCACGTCTGGTTTCGCTTTACGTGCGCCACGTAATAGTCGGTTTGTGAATGGGTGGTCATTCATTCATTTGAGGGAAGAAAAAAATTACTACCACTTTCTTCGGACGGCAACAGAGCGACCGTTTGCGAGCTGTCTGAAGCGCGTGTGAGATGTGTTGATAATTATAAATTGAATTATGAATACTTGCAATTTCACTGGCTTACAGTGAAAGGAGCACGTTTCAGCGTGAAGAATGCTGAAATCAGTTTTTTAATCTTTTTGCAATTTATGGTGAAAATTACTGCTCTGGTCTTCACCTTTTGAACTGTGGAACGTTGATTTTAAAAATGTTCGGAGACTTCACTTCAATCGTGCGATCGTGAAGATCTTCAGCGCTTAGAAATCCGGTTGGAAAACGTCTTCCAAGTGATTGAAAATGGAGTTAGAAAATTGAAGGTTTTTTTTTAATATTGTCTTTAATGTCTTTAGGACTCAAAGGACTTCCGCCTGATTAATTATTTTTCTTATTTCTTTTATTTTGCTCTTCAATCTGGCAACTCCATTATTCAGCCCTTCACAAATAAGGGGCCAAATTGTATTTAATTTTTTTCATACACAACGGCACGCATTCCCGACATTCTCCAAAAGCTATAACCGACTGTTATTTACTTGTGCAACATTTGCATTTTGCAAGCGGCTAGTGTCATCAAAATTCTCACACTTCATAGATCTGTCGCAAACAACTGTTTACTTCCAGCAGCAAAGAAGGAAGTGTCCACTCATGTTCTGTTGTTGACCAATAACGAAACGAGAATGCAACCAGCAGCAGCAGCAGCAGCAGCAGCAAATTTTACAAGCTGTCAAGACGAATAAAAATAATTTCCTTCCCTCAAAACGCTAATGAAAATGATCTGCATGATACCGAAACAAGACGAAGGGAAAGATGTTTGTTTTTCCTTCTTTTTTTTTGCTAGTTCACCCATAATTTGGCATATTTGTCAATGAAAATGTTTGCCAGCAATAAATCAATCCACCGTAACGATCGTGTGCATAGTTAGGGCCGCTAGCGAACACATCATAATGAACGAATTTGGATGATCGCTTACGGTGGAAAATTGTTTCCTTCCCGGACGAAAAATACACGGGAACGACGGTTTTTTTTTGAGAGGGTCCCAAGCTCGGTTCGATCGGGTCGATTACGAGCCAAAAACGATTCCACACTTCCGCTTGATTCCTCCCCTCTCACTTCACGTCGCATCCAACCCAGGATCTGCTGGTACTTTGGCATAGTGTCAACTAAAATTAGAATTGAAATGTCTCACACTTCGATGCTTTTTGGTGATGGTTTGTTTCCTTTCCTCCGAATCGGGGATGCTGCTGGTGGTAGTATTACGCTTTACTCCACTTGCTTTTCTTATACGGATACGTTTCGATGTAAGCGATGTTGCATAACCACCAGGAAGAGAATGGCCACTGACACTCCACCATTCAAACGCGACAATAAAGCGTTTCCACTGAAGATGCGGCTGAAGATAAGGGAGTTTCTTGCATTTTCCTTTGGTTGGTTGGTTGGATTGATCCTTCTAATGCATCTGTGCCGCGTGCTGACGGTGTAATGTGTTGCGTTGGACTTTCATAATTGATTCTGGGGATTAGAAGAGATTTGTTTTACATGTTCGAGATGGTATGTAGAACCGTGCGATGATCGAGGCCATCAGCAATGAGGAAAAACATTGAAGAAGAAATCTAAACAAAATCTTCCGATCGTCATCTGTAAAGACACGTGGGGGAAACGATCTGTCTGAAATTGACAAACATTACAAACAAATGTTTGTTTTACAATCTTTCTTTGTATTAAACTTCTTCCCCCTCCAAATAAAGCAAAATTTTCGCTTTATTTATAAAACAAATCGTATTTAGCCAGATTAACTTCATCATTAGAATTACTAACCATCAGGTTTTTTGCACGTATTAGATAAACACTAACGTCTTTTAATACGCAATGAAACAGCACCTTCGCTCTAATTAGCCGGGTAACGAAAATAACGAAAAACCCTATCCAATCCGATCAGACAGATCCGTGGTAACGGCTCGTGGTAAAACAATCCGTCCCGACGATCGGCCCATCGATACGCACCAAATAAATTCGGCCGAATGCAAAACATCTTGATCGCATCTCTGCGTGCCCCTCTTCGTAACCCTACCCGCCGAACTTCGAAACTCCAATCGCAAATCTTCGTCTGGCAGTGGAAGCTGGCAGACGGATACCGTCCCATCACACAGCTGTTGCTGCATTGTTGTGTGCTGATCGTGATTCTACCATTTTGTTCGCGTTTGGGATGTTTGTTTGTTTTTTTTTTTGGGCTAAATTATTCGCCCACTTTTTTTTCGCATTTTCCCAAAAAACCGACAGTTGGTCGATAACATCTGGTTAGTGTGTGACGCCCTGCCAATACATATGCGTCATCGTGTCATGTCACGTATGACGGCATGGATCGCATCTCCAACATCTCCACGGATGATGTAATGTCACCGCGAAAAGGGGTTTAATTATTTTAGAAAATAATCAGACTTACTTTTAATGCCAAATTGACATTTAATTTACATTGTTTTTACAAAACAAATTTTTCTAGAAATTATTCTCAATGTTTCTTTTGTAGTAATGAAACCAAAAGAAAAATTGAAAATTGAAGCCAAAAGAAAATTCTTTTGTTCAGAGACGTTGTTTTCCCATCTGCTATGCATTTTATATCTCAGCACGAAGACGACAGATGGGATTAAGTGACCATAAAGATGCAAACTGCAATCACCGAAACACGAAAATAGGTTCCGCTAATGTCTAATGGTGCTGATGTACAAAGCAATTTGCTCGTTGCAGTGGGATTTCTATTTTAAATTCCTGTACGAGATGCTTTTTTAATTTTCTTCCGAGTGATTGTTGTGAAGATGTAATTTTCTATCTTTTGTTACATTCTGTTCTTTAAGATCATTTATATATTTTTTTGCCTTTTTTTTATTATTTTTTTATCTATTGATAAAGATCTTCTTTTAATAAAAAAAATGATCAAATTGCTACAGAATAAGAATTGAAAATTACTTTCTTTTCGCCTTGTCAAACAACCATAAAATATTCTTGAAATGTTTCGAAAATGCCAAAATCAAAATGAACACATTAAAACCACAGAATGCGAATAAATCTTCAATTAAGCGTCAATGGCAGCCACTTGCCATTAAAACGCTGCCCTAGAAAGTTCAACAACACGCGGCGTACTAATGCTGCTCGAGGTCCTGCCCCGTCCTGCGTTTGACCGGCGTGTGAATGAATGATGGAAGAATCGTACTTCTGTACTCTCGCATCCTTTCACTGCTTTTGCGTTGAAAACACATGCCGTTGTTTACAGACGTCGGGGCGGAACTGATTGCATAACGCGCGTACCAACGGAAAGAAAAACCAATTTAAACCACCGCAAAAAAGCTCAAGGCACTGTTGGGCGCATGTTCAAGCAGTATCGGGTACCAGCATCCCATCATGCCAGATAGCAAATATTTGCTAATAACTCTTGTTTCGAGATTTTTGGCACGAAAGCGAAAGTGTTTTGTTCCCCCCGCACATTGGGGGACCCAGACCTGATTGTCCCACGGTGAAACATCGACCCGTAGCGTTGTTCAACATAAACAACATAAACGTGCCCCGAGGAAGACACGCTTTACGGCGTACGACAAGGTCATGGTATAACACTAACCGGATGTCAAGGTGGTTCAGAGCGGGAAATCAACCTGCCACACCGCAGAACACATTCTGATGGAGACGCCCGGTGTTTGGTACGGTGCAGNGTGTTGGAAGCTGTTCGTGCGTTGATTAATTGCGCACACTGTCCGACCGGATCGAGTGAAGTGATGGAAGAACTAACCGCAAGCTCACAAATCGTCCAGAAATGATGATGGATTTTTTGCTTCTCTTACTCTCCATCACATCACCAGCAGATGAAAGCCAAAACGTGTACCGGGTAAAAGGATACGGTCCCCGTCTGGTTTCGCTTTACGTGCGCCACGTAATAGTCGGTTTGTGAATGGGTGGTCATTCATTCATTTGAGAGAAGAAAAAAATTACTACCACTTTCTTGGGACGGCAACAGTGCGACCGTTTGCGAGCTGTCTGAAGCGCGTGTGAGATGTGTTGATAATTATAAATTGAATTATGAATACTTGCAATTTCACTGGCTTACAGTGAAAGGAGCACGTTTCAGCGTGAAGAATGTTGAAATCAGTCGGTTTAATCTTTTTACAATTTATGGTGAAAATTACTGCTCTGCTCTTCACCTTTTGAACTGTGGAACGTTGATTTTAAAAATGTTCAGAGACTTCACTTCAATCGTACGATCGCGAAGATCCTCAGTGCTTAGAAATCTGGTTGGAAAACGTCTTCCAAGTGATTGAAAATGGAGTTAGAAAATTGAAGGCTTTTTTAAAATATTGTCTTTAATGTTTGTAGGACTCAAAGGACTTCCGCCTAATTAATTATGTTTCTTATTTCTTTTTTTTGCTCTTCAATCTAGAAACTCCCTTATCCCTTCACTATCCCTAGCCCTTCACATATAAAGGGTCAAATTATATTATTTTTTTTCATACACAACGGCACGCATTCCCGACATTCTCCAAAAGCTATAACCGACTGTTATTTATTTGTGCAACATTTGCATTTTGCAAGCGGCTAGTGTCATCAAAATTCTCACACTTCATAGATCTGTCGCAAACAACTGTTTACTTCCAGCAGCAAAGAAGGAAGTGTCCACTCATGTTCTGTTGTTGACCAATAACGAAACGAGAATGCAACCAGCAGCAGCAGCAGCAGCAGCAAATTTTACAAGCTGTCAAGACGAATAAAAATAATTTCCTTCCCTCAAAACGCTAATGAAAATGATCTGCATGATACCGAAACAAGACGAAGGGGAAGATGTTTGTTTTTTTTCTTTTTTTTTGCTAGTTCACCCATAATTTGGCATATTTGTCAATGAAAATGTTTGCCAGCAATAAATCAATCCACCGTAACGATCGTGTGCATAGTTAGGGCCGCTAGCAAACACATCATAATGAACGAATTTGGATGATCGCTTACGGTGGAAAATTGTTTCCTTCCCGGACGAAAAACACACGGGAACGACGGTTTTTTTTTGCGAGGGTCCCAAACTCGGTTCGATCGGGTCGATTACGAGCCAAAAACGATCCCACACTTCCGCTTGATTCCTCGACGTCCCTTCACGTCGCATCCAACCCAGGATCTGCTGGTACTTTGGCATAGTGTCAACTAAAATTAGAATTGAAATGTCTCACACTTCGATGCTTTTTGGTGATGGTTTGTTTCCTTTCCTCCGAATCGGGGATGCTGCTGGTGGTAGTATTACGCTTTACTCCACTTGGTTTTCTTATACGGATACGTTTCGATGTAAGCGATGTTGCATAACCACCAGGAAGAGAGTGGCCACTGACACTCCACCATTCAAACGCGACAATAAAGCGTTTCTACTGAAGATGCGGCTGAAGATAAGGGAGTTTCTTGCATTTTCCTTTGGTTGGTTGGTTGGATTGATCCTTTTAATGCGTCTGTGCCGCGTGCTGACGGTGTAATGTGTCGCGTTGGACTTTGATAATTGATTCTGGGGATTAGAAGAGATTTGTTTTACATGTTCGAGATGGTATGTACAACCGTGCGATGATCGAGGCCATCAGCAATGAGGAAAAACATTCAAGAAGAAATCTAAACGAAATCTTCCGATCGTCATCTGTAAAGACACGTGGGGGAAACGATCTGTCTGAAATTGACAAACATTACAAACAAATGTTTGTTTTACAATCTTTCTTTGTATTAAACTTCTTCCCCCTCCAAATAAAGCAAAATTTTCGCTTTATTTATAAAACAAATCGTATTTAGCCAGATTAACTTCATCATTAGAATTACTAACCATCAGGTTTTTTGCACGTATTAGATAAACACTAACGTCTTTTAATACGCAATGAAACAGCACCTTCGCTCTAATTAGCCGGGTAACGAAAATACCGAAAAACCCTATCCAATCCGATCAGACAGATCCGTGGTAACGGCTCGTGGTAAAACAATCCGTCCCGACGATCGGTCCATCGATACGCACCAAATAAATTCGGCCGAATGCAAAACATCTTTGAACGGCATCTCTGCGTGCCCCTCTTCGTAACCCTACCCGCCGTACTTCGAAACTCCAAGATAAAACGTTCCTCGGTCAATCGCAAATCTTCGTCTGGCAGACGGTTGGCATCCCATCACACAGCTGTTGCTGCATTGTTGTGTGCTGATCTTGATTCTACCATTTTGTTCGCGTTTGGGATGTTTGTTTGTTTTTTTTTGGGCTAAATTATTCGCCCACTTTTTTTCGCATTTTCCCAAAAAACCGACAGTTGGACGATAGCATCTGGTTAGTGTGTGACGCCCTGCCAATACATATGCGTCATCGTGTCATGTCACGTATGACGGCATGGATCGCATCTCCAACATCGCCACGGATGATGTAATGTCACCGCGAAAAGGGGTTTAATTATTTTAGAAAATAATCAGACTTACTTTTAATGCCAAATTGACATTTAATTTACATTTACATTTAATTTACATTTTTACAAAACATTTTTTTCTAGAAATTTGTTCTTAATGTTTCTTTTGTAATAATGAAGCCAAAACAAAAATTGAAAATTGAAGCCAAAAGAAAATTCTTTTGTTCGGAGACGTTGTTTTCCCATCTGCTATGCATTTTATATCTCAGCACGAAGACGACAGATGGGATTAAGTGACCATAAAGATGCAAACTGCAATCACCGAAACACGAAAATAGGTTCCGCTAATGTCTAATGGTGCTGATGTACAAAGCTATTTGCTCGTTGCAGTGGGATTTCTATTTTAAATTCCTGTACGAGATGCTTTATTAATTTTCTTACGAGAGATTGTTTGTGATGATGGTATTTTCTATCTTTTGTTATCATTCTGTTTTTAAAGATCATTTATATATTTTTGCCTTTTTTATTATTTTTTTACTATTGATAAAGATCTTCTTTCAATTAAAAAAATGATCAAATTGCTACAGAATAAGAATTGAAAATTTCTTTCTTTTCGCCTTGTCAAACAACCGTAAAATATTCTTTAAATGCTTCGCATATGAGTGCAAAATGCCAAACTCAAAATGAACACATTAAAACCACAGAATGCGAATAAATCTTCAATTAAGCGTCAATGGCAGCCACTTGCCATTAAAACGCTGCCCTAGAGAGTTCAACAACACGCGGCGTACTAATGCTGCTCGAGGTCCTGCCCCGTCCTGCGTTTGACCGGCGTGTGAATGAATGATGGAAGAACCGTACTCCTGTACTCTCGCATCCTTTCACTGCTTGTTGCGTTGAAAACACATGCCGTTGTTTACAGACGTCGGGGCGGAACTGATTGCATAACGCGCGTACCAACGGAAAGAAAAACCAATTTAAACCACCGCAAAAAAGCTCAAGGCGCTGTGGGGCGCATGTTCAGGCAGTATCGGGTACCAGCATCCCATCATGCCAGATAGCAAATATTTGCTAATAACTCTTGTTTCGAGATTTTTGGCACGAAAGCGAAAGTGTTTTGTTCCCCCCCCCCACCATTGGGGGACCCAGACCTGATTGTCCCACGGTGAAACATCGACCCGTAGCGTTGTTCAACATAAACAACATAAACGTGCCCCGAGGAAGACACGCTTTACGGCGTACGACAAGGTCATGGTATAACACTAACCGGATGTCAAGGTGGTTCAGAGCGGGAAATCAACCTGCCACACCGCAGAACACATTCTGATGGAGACGCCCGGTGTTTGGTACGGTGCAGCACACCACTACACATTCGTGAACAGACACAGAGGCAGAAGTAAATTGTGTGTTGGTGTCTCTTCTCATCCTCACTTTCGCAAGCAGATCATGCCAGATGGGACCGATCAGTGGACGAACCCACCCGACAGCCAACGACCGTACCAAAGGTGAACATCGGTCCTTGCCAAACGACACGAAGGGCTAAACATTTACGGTGGAATGTTACAAAAATTATGTGCCAACAGCATGGTTTTTCAATTCAGCTCAAAACAATCTTTATGGAGTCGATTATAAACCCTTTTGTTATTTTATATGATCATCATATTGTTTCCTGAGATCTGCGATCTCCACATACCACCTCTACTACGACACCTGCCCCCGGCAAAAACGTTCGCTAATGGATGGCCTCGCGACGCGACAGATCGCGACAGCAGCGTTATAAATCGTGAAGGTCATCGAGACATAAATCAAACACTCGAGGCGTTTGTCTGGTATGGGTGATACAGAGTCGGGAGTTTGTTTCTTCACCCTACGGGACACACAGGCGGTGTGGAATTATTTCGATTGCGCCATTTTGCGATTTTGCAGCGTTTACATTCTGCCAAAAAGGGAATAATGCGACGCTTTTCAATGGCAGGACAGGCAGACAATCCCCTTTAGCAGAAAGCAGGGGTGAATGAATTGTATTTGTCTGATTTCTTGTCTAAGATTTATATATAAGAAAATGTGTTAACTTATTTATTTCAAATTTAACTAATTGTTAAAACAATTTTGTTCCAACACTAATAAACCTTCTTGATCGGATAAGCTATTTTTTAAATATTTTAATTTTAATACACAAAATAAATACATTTTATTTCCATTCCTTTACTCCCGCACCGTTACACCATTATGTTTATGTTAAGAATAAAACAGTACGTCAACAAAAATTGGCAACAGCCAAACACTGCCGTGCCGTGTGTTGGAAAATAATGTTTCACTCCGTCCGTGACCGTGTGGCGAGATGCGCACAGATGGAGTCAAATTTTACGACTAATTATCGTCTCCCATCCCAGAAGGGGGTAAGAGTCACATCATAAAGAGTAAATGACTTGCCTGACACGTACACGCACACATACAGACAAAGATGCTGCTCTTTTTCTTGCTCGTTCTTCCCTCCCTTCACTAGGACAATGAACATTTGCCTTGCACTTGATTTTTTCTCCCTTTGCAGAAAAAATAAGAAATAAAAGTGCATCGTCCCTTTTTGCTTAAATAATGACCCGAAAAAAGTTTTAATTTTTTTTCCTAAATACATTTTCTTGGCTTTGACTGACATCACATGCGCCGTACGATGCATCTTACAGACCGTGAATTAGTGCCAAACGGCACGTTTTTATTCCAAGACGCTTGCACGTAACTACCGTTTTTTTATTACTGCTGCTGCCAACCGATCGAGCATTTGACAAGAACATTTCCTGTTTGGCTGTGGGGGGTTTTTTTAGGGGTTTTTTTTTCACCCCCCTTTTGCACCCCCATTCTCCCACCGAAATGATCACCCGAAACGATCGCAATTCGGGGTAGTAAAGCGAAAACATAAAACACACCATTACAGCCGTGAACGAGCGATGATTTTTGTCACCGGTTTCGACTATATCTTCCAGATGTGTTGGAATGCCAACCCGACCAGATGTGTGCTGCCGACTGTTCACCATGGTTGAACGCTTAAAATTGATACTTCCTTTCACGGTTTTTTGGGGAGCAGCTTGGCGCAAAAAATAAATAGCAAACTGTTCAAAATTAAAATGTACACCCGAAAACAGATACTAATTTTTATGTGACGTGCCATTAAAGTTTCGAACTCTGGAGGCGCATTCCAAAACCTTCTTTTTTTCCTCTCTCTCTCTCTCTCTTCAATTTGGTTTTGAACAACGCTAAGAAATATAGAGCCATTGAGATTTGTGATCCGGGATTTTTATCACCAAACCTCAGCACAGCTGTTCGGTGGTGCGTGGTACGTAGACCATATCGTTGAAAAAACGGACAATCGCAGCTCGGTGGTGGTCAATGCTGAAAATAGATTCTACCAACCACTCTGCAGCGTACGCTTCACTGTTTTAGCTGTGATCGTTAGGCGCATAAGCGGGAAGAGTTCCCTCTACATGTGCTCGTGACAAGACAATGTAGGTTTGTTTCGTTTCGTGTAGGAACTGTTGTCGATGTGGCGTACAACTGAAGTACGAATGGAAGTACATTTTGTTGTAATTTGATCTTTAAAAACCGAACCAAACATTCCTTCTCAAAAGAAACTCCACCTAACAATGTTAAAACTCTTGTTGCTCTTGACACTCTCGATCGCGAAACCGTTCGGTGGCGTTGTCTTAAGTTTCGTTCCAACATTCACACTTCCTTGTTTGCTTTATTTACCCAACCGATTTCCTTCCCAATCACAATCCTCATCCCGTTTGGCAAAGATTGTATAGCAAAACCGACACAACAAATTTGCGTTCAATGGGAATTCTGTGCGCGATTGGATAAAATTCACTCGAATTCAAATCCACGCGTGTCACCGTCCCGTTTGGTCTATTTTTATGTGGTTATACATGTTGTATGTACGTTCACTACTCACACGATATTCGTGCACCGATAACTACACCCCGTCACTACATGCTTAGCAATTGTCGCGTTTGTGAACGCGATTAATTTTTTTTTTATTTATCATTCTTTTTTTATTGAAAGCATTATATGAGTGAAAAGAAACGTATTGCAACATGTTCGCATTAAAATATAGCAAATTTAGAAATTTTGCCAAATTGCTCAAAAAAATAAGGGGTGAGCCTTATGAAATTTTCAAGTTAAAATTTTTTTTAATTTTTTTTTGATTTTTTATTCTTTTTTCAATTTGAAGCGTTATTTGAGTGAAAAGAAACATATTGCAACAAATTTGCATTAACATACATCAATTTATAAACGAGGAAAAAAAATAGGAAAATTTTACGTTTTCTCAAACAGGGTATGGAAAATGGTTCCTCGGCACAGACATCTGAGAGCATGGCCGTCCAAGAAGAAAATGTAGCCATTGGTGCCATCTATCGACCACAGGTTAAAGATTGGCGATGCGTTGGATACCGACAGAGTTATAGGCAAAACTTGGTGCAAAAATGAGCCTAGGAGATTGGCAATTTTATAGATTTTTTGGTTATTTTAATACAATTTTCATTCTTTTTTAATTTAAAGCATTATTTGAGTGAAAAGAAACTTATTTGAACCAATTGGGATTAAAATAAATCAATTTAATTTTTTTTTGCAAAATTTCTCAAAAAAAACGTAAGGGGTAAGCCTTATGAAATTTTCGAGTTGAAAATTTTTTGTAAATTTTTTTCTGATTTTTTATTCTTTTTTTAATTGAAAGCATTATTTGAGTGAAAAGCAACTTATTGCAACAAGTTCGCATTAAAATATAGCAAATTTATAAATTTTGCTAAATTGCTCAAAAAAATGGTAAGGCTTTTTTTCGCAAAAAAATTCTGAATCGCGTTCGCAAACGCGACAATTGCTAAGCGTTTAGTGACGGGGTAACACATGCCGGCCCCAAAAATCGTCAACAATCACACCGATACACACATTTGTGGCTGCAAAAACAGGAACAGGACAGCCGTTGTGCGTCGCTGCTTTAGAACAATAATTTAACGTTTATTTACATCTGGCACAGTGCAAAATACGGCACCAAAGTTTGGTGTTTTGTGTGTGGGCGTTTTTTTGGCTTATTCGCAAATGGCGCGTCTTCTCGTGCTGCCGTAAAGTGTGCGGAACAGCTGAGACAAAATCAACCCAAAACTCGAACGACCAAATCGAATGAACGGCTTCCATCAGATCGACCGGATGCACGATCGTTACTTGTTTGTGTAGTATTGTTGAAGTAAAACAATATTATTACTTACAACCACACCTCCTGAACACTCTCGTTCAATGCGTTTACTGTGGGATTTGTTGTGAAATTGAGATTGTTTGTTTTGGACATAAAATTCACATTTAAGTGATTGTGATGATGATAAAAGTAAAATTATAACTACATCCACTTTGACGAAGAACCACAGCAAAGGTCTTGGAATGGACCTTCAAAAGTACTTATAAAAAATTATACATAATAATGTTAAGACGAGCTAGGCATCTTAAATTGTATTCAAAATGTTGGTCTTTATAAAATATAAAATTAAAATAAATAAAATTATAATACATAATTCTCAAGTAAACAACAAAATATACGGTAGATATTAAGTAGATTGAATAAAAAATAATAAAAAAGTGTTTCAATATGTTGAAGAATGTGGCAATAAAGTAATTTGGGGAAATTTAATTACACCAAAAGTAATAAAACCATTGCTCCCTATGAAGATCAAATAATTTTGCCATACTCAAAACAGCTACTACAACCATCTGTAGTAACAAAAATAAAACATTTTACTTCTGATGGAAGTACATTTGCATCGCATAGCCGGACAGCTGGTGCGCATATGCAATGCAATTTTGCAAAAACGTGCATCTCAAGCAATAAACAGCGTCCCAGCATTATGCTATTCATTCGATAAAACCGGCAATTAGTCAGTCGAGAACGGTCACGGTAGATTTAAAAACACCCTCAAAGGAACAGAAACCGTCACGCTGTGGCCACCTCCATTTAATTCCCTAATTGATTTGATTTATTGAATCCCTCGCGCGGAAGGTGACACAATGTTGGGCGACTGCGCGTTCTTTTATGTTTTGGAGACAGTTGCGGTAGCAAAAAAAAACCACCGGCATCACGCTCGAATGAAAAGCGTGTCCCTCGTCGCAGGTTGTTTCGGTTGTTACCTGCAGCTCCGTATTGTTTGAGCCATTCCGTGTGGTGTCGGTGGAGGATGTTCCTTCACGTCATGGTCAACCAGACCTGGGTGGGAAAGCGACATAAATGTCTGAACCATTTTCACAAACGTGCCACCCGTCCGACGATCAAGTAAAGGTTGGTGCGTGCTTCCTACTGCTGTCACTGTTTCACGTTTGGAGGCAAAACCTCATGTCACTACGCATCACCATCATCGGAACGTGTACGCCAAACCGCGAACAACGAGNAACCATTTTCACAAACGTGCCACCCGTCCGACGATCAAGTAAAGGTTGGTGCGTGCTTCCTACTGCTGTCACTGTTTCACGTTTGGAGGCAAAACCTCATGTCACTACGCATCACCATCATCGGAACGTGTACGCCAAACCGCGAACAACGAGCTGTGGCCACGGTCAATGGCGGAGGCCAAAGGACGAAATATTCAGCGTGATCGTGGTCGTGTCCGCCGTTGGATCTTAATCCGAATACGTCCAATTAAGCGATTCGATGTACGGTACGATCCGAGCTGCAGTGCTTCGGGATTTCAGTCGGTTGTGGAACGCCAAAGGAACAGCATGGAACACTTTCTAGCATTGGCCGTTGGTATAGTGATCTTGGGCAAAACTGCGTTGTGAGTAAAGTGGAAGGAAAGTTCCTTATTTGCGACCCTATTTGCGTGAAAGATTAATAACTTGAGTGCAAAGCTTATTTAAGTGGAAATTGTATTGAACACAAATCAATAAGTGATCAGTTGCAAAGTTACGAAAAGAAATCAGAAAAGTTCCAGATGTTCTACTTAATTACAGTTGTATAAAGTGTCATTTCGTGTACTAACATCGAACCAAACTTTTTGAGGAGTATGTGTGCCACGTTATACGGTAAAGTTACTCAACTTATTCTCTAGTGCTATTCCAACTGCTATTCAGAGAGTATTTTTCGAGGGATATATTCAAGACTTGGATCTTGTTGTGACCAAGTTCATGAAATAAAGAAGTTGATCTTGTGAAAGAGGTGTGACCAAGTTCAAGAAGTGTCTCAAGTACTTCTATTTAAAATGTGTTTTGTCTAATTTAGTTTGTAGTATGATAAATTGTGTCAGATATCCTAACAGACAAAAATCTTGCTGATGAACATATTCTACTTTACCAATACTTGAATATCAGCTTTTCGATCGAATAGTTCTTCCTTTACAAAGACATCCTCTAAAAAGAAACCAAGAAAATTCATACGGATTAAACTCCAACATCTAGAGAACCGTCTCTCTCGGGTTAGACTCACCTAGACAAAGAGTCCGCAGAAGAAAGCAGACATTTTACGGCATGTTTTCTAAGTAAACAAACCGATCCGAACACGCAAAACCCTTCAAAAGATGTTCAGTCAGCTTGTCCAGGCCCAAGGTTGCAGGTCGCCATGCCCCAATGGATGAATGATGAAAACGAAAAACGCTAAACAAATCGCACCATCTCTTCTCCCATTTTTATCCCCCTCCAGACCTTGCACCGGCGTTCGCGTTTCGGGAGGTACACCTCAAGCTGGACGTCGACCCGAAACAGCAGTTCGAGATATTGCCCGAACTGGGCCGGGGTACCTTCGGCACCGTATTTCACTGCCGGGAGAAGGTAAGCGGACTGGAGCTGGCAGCCAAAATTGTACCGTACAAGAAGAAGAAGGATCGCGGTGACATGGTGCGCGAGATCGACATCATGAGCTGCCTGCACCATCCGCGACTGATCCAGCTGTACGATGCGTTCGACTACGAGAACAAATTCTACGTCATCCTCGAGCTGTGAGTATGCTTCGCCCTGTTTCGTCCTTCGTGTGTGGTGTGTGTGTGTGATGAGTCCTACAAACAGGAATTGTGAGATGGAAAAAGAGCCAAACAGTTGTTAACAGTTTGAACGCCTGTGCTATGCGCTATTACGACTCACCCATTCCGTTGATGACCTTCGCACTTAACGTGACGCGATCTCGGTCTCTAGCTGTATTCTTCCCCCCAAACCGGGGGCGGGGTTCTTTTTTTCTCTTTTGCAGCATTCAAGGTGGCGAGTTGTTCGAGCGCGTCATTGACGACGATTTCGTGCTGACGGAGAAAGCGTGCGCCGTCTTCATGCGGCAGATCTGCGAGGGCATGGAGTACATTCACAGCCGGAGCATCATCCACCTAGACATGAAGGTGAGTCAAACAGCTCACCTCACAATCCACCCTACGGCAGAACATTCACTTTCCTTCCACAATTTGCATCGCCCTGCTACCGGTCCTCTCGTCCCCCCGATAGCCAGAAAACATTCTCTGCCTCACAAAGACGGGCAACCGGATCAAGATCATCGACTTCGGGTTTGCGCGACGCTACGATCCGGGCAAGAAGCTGCAGGTGATGTTCGGCACGGCTGAGTTCGCTGCACCGGAGGTGCTCAATTTCGATGAAATTTACTTCTACACCGACATGT
>CM028127.1:10608021-10618199 GCA_016254315.1 Anopheles parensis
CACTAGACAACCACGCCGATGACAGCGACAACAACTGAGACCTCTTCGCTCCCACTCCTCTTGGCAGTGGGTCTTGTCTTGGAAAACCCGCAAAATACCCTTGCAACACAACAACTCCCTTCTCCATTCCGATGCTGGCCATATGATAGGACGGACGGACCCCCTCCACCATTATGAGAGAAGAGGGCTTGTACGTATAGCACTACCTGTTTGCAATGGATATGGAACGTCCGGCTGTTGGAGTTGTAGTAATAGTACATCCAACGCGTTAGAACAGTGATCTAGCGACATATTACGAACTCTCCGGATGATAGTTGTGTTACTGCTGCCGCTGCTGCTGCTGCATCCTAACCGTATCGGCGCCGGCACGCAACTGAATGATCGCCGGTACCGGACAAGTCACTCGTAGCTCTCGCGCGGGCACGCGATCAAGTTTGTTGCTCCGTTGAAAGACGAAGCTAGCGAGAAAGGGGAGGACTCGGTGGTGGGGGCATGTAAGATGTACATGGAAGCGAATCCGAAAGACAGAGATAGAGATAGGTTCCCGATTTGACCCAATACTAACTGCTAATGTCCGGCGAAAAGAGGCTTAAGTCAACAGAAAAGGAAATAGATAAGAACGCTATCGATTTGTGACCTGATAGCTCACTGATACGGGACCCATCCATCCCTTTTTCTTGGCTCAATTTCTTCCCCCCAAAGGGGTTTCTGCCATTGAAACCTTTCCGTCTAGCCGGATCTTGCTTCCATCCGTTCATTCATGCCAATCGATATCAGTGCGAGGTGTGAACAAGTATTTCAGTCAATAAAATCGACGATAAGAATTGCTTCTTGTTTGATACGTGCCTCCGCTGTTGTGCGTTTTTTTTTATTAAGCGCACCCCTTGGCGAGCGGCAAGTCGATCAACGTCATCGATACCGGGTGTACACCGCAAGAGGGATTACGCTCGACGTCATAGATTCATCTTTGCCGGTCGGTCTTTTTATCCACAGCAGGCGCGTTTTGTTGGCTGATTTTTTGACGTAACCGGGATTCCATAAATAGTGCCGTGGCCAAAATAGCCTTCCGCCGTGACATAGAAATAGCCTTCAAGAGGACATTCTATATTTAGGAGGGTGAATAGGGACGACGATGAGTCACAGCTTCTTCCCAGGTAACTTGTAAGGTACTTCACGCTGGATGGATGACATAGCGAGAAAGCGAACCCATCCAAATGGAAGTATGTCATTTGATAGATGAGTTTCATTGGCAAATTGGGCGAAAACATGCCAACACATAAGATCCTTACATTCCTCGTATGACGTCAAAGAAATGAAATAATTTTTGGTGGAAGAATAATTTGATTAACCGGTCCAATATCACACACAAACGTTAGTTCCCGTCTTCTTTTGCGTGAAATTTGAAAACCAAACGAATCCGTACACAAAATTAACGTCATTCGCCAAAGATCCTTCCAACATCGGAAGCAGAACCGGTTACATTGATACTCATGCCGGTATAAAATGGCTTTAAAGCGTTTTAAACACATTGGAGCTTGTTTTTGGAATGGCCGTGAAAGACTACGGCAGAAACAATACAAAACCGCTCACAACCGCTCGTGATCGAATCGGGGAATGACGTCGTGTGCTCAGGCTTTGTGGGTTTCCAGCGTGCATCACACCAACAGGCACGTGGTGTTGGGACAGAACTTCAAATCCAAAACGCTACACGAAACGTCTTTCGAACGCTTTTTTTTCTTCTGTTATTGCCAGTAATCAGTAAAACGATTTGAGTAGCTCACCGAAATGCGATAGCCTCTAGTGACCTTGACCCGGGCGTATAATCGTTCAAATAATAACAAAATTAGCGAACTTCTCAGCACCGATTGGATTTATTTACATCGTTTATTTTCAATCGACATCCGACCTATTTTGGACTTTCAAAATCATTCCTGAAGTCTTCAGCGGATCATCACCATTCGACAAGAGGAGGTGAAGTGTAGTTTGTGGGTGGATTTTTCCCCCCAAATGGTTTCGGTTTGACGTAGATGATGTCCGTGTCCTACCGAGTTACTAAACAGTACATCGATAGTTATCAATTCGCGTCATTCTCGATACTTTCTTCCACAAAACTTGTTCAGTGACGTAAATTAAAACTTCAGAGAGGCCAGTTAATCGGACCCATCGATTTTATTTATGCAAATTAAATGGAATGTTTTGGTTTCTAGCAAAATAAATAAAATTGAATAATATATTACTCACAAACATGTTGAAAGAAAGTTTTTTAAATAAATTAAAATAATATTGATATTACTTTAACAACAATACAATACAATTACAATAAAATTAATTACTTTCCAAAGTTCCACAAACAAACAAGACAAGAACAGTAAGAATGAATTGAAATTAAGCTCTGCTCCTGATCGTTCACTTTACGCGCCTCCAACGAACGCCTCAATGACTCAAGCGTGTGGCGCGTATTTTCCGCCTCCATTACCAAGCCAGAGCGCACGTGCTTTGGAGAAGTTCAACAAAAAGGTAAACAAACTGTAAGACTATTAGCAATGATTTTGTTACTAATTTTTCACACACACAGCATACGCATTAAATTGAACATAGTTTATCACATTAATTGTGTTGAATATTTCAAACATGAATCTAAACTTTGCCATTACCTTTCGCGCCTAAAAAAGCCACCACTTTGTTGATTAATGACACTCCTACAGTAAACCACGTAAACAAATGGTGTAGATTACTACAACCGCTCCGTATGACAATCGGCACACGACACACAACAGCATCGCATCGTCGTATTGTCGTGAAGGTGTCCACCGGGCTCCTCCACCCGGGTTTTTGGAAGGCAAAAAGCAAACGAATAACCGGTTAGACACCGGGCAACGATGACGACATTCTTTTCTAGCCTTCACATCCCGATCGTCACCAAAAAATTGTCCCATTCTGCAAATAGTCTCTCGAGCGTTACGATAAGCGTGCTCAAAAATAAGATCTCAAGAGTGCATGCGTACCGGTTCCACTATGGAATGAGTTGTTTGAAAAGTGGACAATTGAGTGGAAAGCTTCTTCAGTGTATGTAGTCGCTGTTCAGGTACAAATGATAGACAATCTAGACTAGCTCAACATCATTGAGACTCTGACGAATAAAACACATTCCTGGAATAGTTCAAGAGGATTCATTTATCTCTTCGTAGGAATCATTCGAATTACTTCGTTCTTCAGAGAACGGTTATCAAGAATAAGGAGTATTTTCTTTTGATCTTTTTAAGAGCGAGACATGCAAGATATCTGGGACCAAGTCATGTGGGACCCAATATTAAAAGGAAGCTTGGCTACTTAACTACTCATGTCCAATTATTACGCCCTCCACTGTCGATGTCGGCGGCTGGATGTCCCTTCTGTCCTGGCACCCTACGGGACTTTAAACAGCTAGGATGCGTAGGCCCTCCGACGAGACAGGGGGTTGGGGGAGAGGCCTTGCAAGCCACCCCCAATATAAAGGCAACGAAAGGTAAACTGTCGATGTGGAAGGATTAAAAAAGACTTTAATGGGTTTCGATTTTCGATGACATGGTCATTCCACCGGAACTTAGCGAATATGATCAGACGAACAGTATTGGGAATTTAGTACACATTTAAGTACAAAGCGCGTGTTGAAATAAGTAATTCAAATTCCTTTCAAATTTCCTAAGCCAAAACTCTAACTAAGCATCTTCGACTGAAGCTCTCGGATTCCAGATTTGAGCAGATACTCGCAGAGATCTGAAGTTCTAAACTTTATCCAATTTGGCCTAGGTTTTAAGTAAAGAAATTTCTTCCGACTTCGTCTAAGGAGATTTCGTCTTCTACTCGTTTCTTCAGTAAGTATCTACTACAAAGCAAAGCGGGAAAGCAATAATATCCATTTCTATTATCCGCAAGCATTTCTCTCAAAAACGATCCTTCAAAACGACTTCATACTCGTTGGTTTTTGTTGTTGTTTGCAGAATTGGAGAGACTTTATGTCTCTTGGGTCCCTCTCATCTCTATACTCGTTGGTGATCTTGTTCTGACTAATCATCATTGCTTTGCTCTCTCTCTACAGCTTACTGATTAATCAGGTCTTCAGAGAATTAGCCTTTAAGACTTGCTGATATAATTATTTACCCAAAAGTGTGATTCAACTCCGTAATTTCACGATCTGTTCTCCTTTACGATCGATCTTTTATTAAATTTGTTAAAATTATTTTCTTTTTGTAAGTGACAAATGCTCTTCAAAATATTAGTTTGTTACTTACAACTACAAAGTTTTGACCAAAACTACACGATAAAGCCCACTGTGTCGACGATCGTTTGAAGATGCATCACTCACTCGTCAATCGTAGCAAATTGCTAACCCGTGCCACGATCGCGGAGGCTGGACAAAATGCGGGAGTTTAAGAGATTGGGAATTCCCCATCCATCCCTTCTTCCCGTGACGTTCGAAAACGTGTTTAACTTTGTGTGTGTGTGTGTGTGTTGTGTCTACCACTACTTTGGGTTGGGGCTTTCCCAGCAGTGATCGCACGTACCGGTTTATTCCCCACCCGGCGGCAATTGCACACATGCTTACACGCGAAAGCACGAAACCGCGAAACCGCGCGCCTGCATTGGTTGCGAGTTTCGCATACATAATGACAATCTAACCACCCCACCGCCTTCAGTGCGGGATGGGGTGAGCGGGCGAAGAGAGGGTAATTTAAGGGAGGGGTGATAATAAAATTGGGAACAAAGCAACACACTGATCCGTGGTTGATCGTGGTGTTTTCACAGTGTAGCTAACACGTCATTCCTTCTATTGGTGTTGTGATTCATACCTCCCCGGTACGCTGGACACACAACAACAAAAAAACAACACCATCAGAATGGTACGACATCTTCAACAAGGTCATTACCGGAACAAACTTTTGATGTTTCTCTTTTCAACCCCTATCACGTTCGATCGTCACACACACGCACACACCGACAGTCACAGCGCTATGGTTACTATGATTACTACTACCAACATATACTTACCATACATCTCATGCCGATAGCTGTCCAAATTCAGCAGCGTCGACATTTTCGGTTCCGCGCTTGTTCAATCCGCTCCTCAAATAAACAAATAAACAAAAGATTTCGCACGAACAGCGCACGAACTTCACCAACTAATCACACGCACATGCACACGTATTGATGCACTCGTACAAATCACTGTTTCAATATGGGGTTTCGCGCTTATCAGAAGCCTAGAATTAGAACGAACCACTAAAGAGAAATACACAGAAAATAACAAACAAAACACACACTTTAGTTGTGGAGTTGAACGCTTTACATTGTTTCTTTGCCTTTTTGCGTGCTTTTATTAGGTGATAAACAACTCTCTACACGGGCCTGCAAACAGGTGTGGTCCTTGTTTGCAGCAAATTGCAAATAAAACAACGAAACTGCATCGCAACTGATACACTCTGCTGGTACATCATTTCACTTCAAGGGCAACCTGGCACTAAAAAACTGGAACTTCTTTCAAGCGGCACTGTTTGCTCATATACTGCAACTGCATCAAATGCATCTTTTTTGCAACAGAATTCGGTTACACACATCAAACTGTCACTTTGACGGGGGTGGGGGTGGTACAACAACCCTTATCGGGGTGTACAACCCCGAGAGGGTTATATCTCCGGAACACACCAATCAAACAAGCGTACATACAACACTTCGACCACAAATAGGACCGGCAATCGGACATCGTACAGCACACAATGTTTGCCAACATAAAAAAAAACAATATATAAACCCGCGCACACTTGATGCCCTCATGCTCTAACCTTTTTATTCTTCTGTTTGTTAAAAGCTCCGCCAAAAAGGGCGACAACAACACACTGTCTCCGGTCTTGTCCGCCGTTTGTCCGAAGAAACGCAATAGCACCACGCATCCGCTTCGCGAGGCTCACATTAGTAAACTGTTCACACTGGAGAGAGGTTCACACTGGGATCGCACACAGTGAGGAGCTGTGTAAAAAAAAAACGAAAAACACCATGTTGCTCCACCATATGGTGCTGCGGTGTGTGTGTGTGCGTGTGAGTGCAGTGAGACAAAAGCACCACCACCACCGGTTTACAGTTGGGCAGCATCCGTTTATAGTGCGGTTCGTAACATTATCGGACACATTTTGAATGTTCGGTACGGAAGTTCGGATGTACGGACAAGCAACCTACCCGGTTGAAGGAACGATTCCTAATGTGCGTTACCACAGCAACAATCGCATGGAAACAAAGGAAGTCATGTTTCAACCCTACAACGGGTGTAATGTTCCTGGGGGTGGATGGTGCTTCCAATATTTTATTTTTCTCTAACCACCCTTTCTCAATTCTCTGTCCAAGATATCGCGGGCACTGACTGACAGGCGGTCACTGTTGTTTCCTCCGTGTGATTCCCCGGTTGTTGCTCGGACATAGACACACAGAGAGAGAGAGAGCGAGCGAAGCAACAGGTGAGCGTGTGTGTTTGTGTGATATCAAAGCGATATTCTAATCAACACGCAACAACAACAGCAACATGGAGAGACTCACTCGATGCGTCATATTGTTCTTTTTTTTTCTCCCCCTTTCAACTCACCCCACAAACACACCCACAAAAAAGCAACATACCAACGGTACGTGGGTATGTAAAATGCAACAGACAAAAATGCATCTCTTTTTGCACACTGGAGAACAAACACAAATGGTTGCAAATGCCCATCGAATGCAAAAACCAGTTGGATCTAAGTAGGCAGCAAGCACGTGTAATTAAGTTCGTGATTCCTCCCGGTTTGCTCCTTATCCTTTTTATTACCCGCGGCACTCAAAAGCAATAAATAAAAGGGTCACAAAACCTCACGATTTAACGTCGCCGGCACGTGAGGTATCGTTCTAATCGTTATGTAAGTAAATACAAATCGTAACGCGCAATTTTCTTCCGGCGAACCAGTTTTCTTCATCTGCCACATCACGATATCAAGCGCCTATCTTTTCGCCGGTATCAAATCTTGCTGATGGACAATCGTTTTCAAGCGGTAAAGGCACAGTGCGTGTCATCATCATTAGGCTCGATCGGTTACAAGGTAGCGCTTATCAACGTACCGCCATACGGTGCACGGTGGCAAAGTCCATGCCACCCGGGGTACTGGAAGGACCAGATAGTGTGTCGTACACACTTGAACAAGCCTGCCCGTTCATTCCGGCATTCCGAAGGTTGATGCATTTGAAGTGCCCAAATGTTTTCCAATAAAAAAACAATAGTTCAAACATATTTTCAGTTTTTGGTAAATTATTTCTGTTGATTTGTTTCGATTTATTTCTGTTAGTAGCACGAGTAGTACGAAATTTCAACAGGTGTTCAATAGCATTATATACCTAATTTGTCTTTTTTATCAGAGAGCTACTCTATACCGATAATTATGCTACTACAATCTGGAATAGGACCAGCGTATCTCAATACTGGTTCTGTCTCAATCAATATAAAACTAATTAATATTCAATAAGGCTTTTTCCAACTAATAGCATAGCATTTAGAAAATTCGTCACGACAACAATGTTCATTTACAAAATTCATACTACCCGTTAGAATGATCAAGTAACGCTACAAAACCATAACCATCCTATATCCATGGTTTAAAGGATGAAACACAAACCGAATTACGACGCTTCATAATCATCTTTGGGCTTGGAGTTTCAGCATTCGGAGCTGTTTCGAGCTCCTTCAAACTGAACCGCTCCATCGGGTTGTACACCATATCGATGCGCAAACTATCTAAAACTTTCTTCAATCGCTTTTTGCGCAGCTCAGCTTTTGTCGGTTTCGTCCTGTTCTTTGCTGATTCCGCACTGCTGCTTGTGCCGTTGTGTAAATATGTCTGCTGCGATGTTGCCGCTGTTGATACCGTCAATGGGGGTGCTTGCATTTGTGCTTCTTTTTTATCATTTTGCATCTCATTTTCTAATTCATCCTGTGGCGTTTTGGACCGTTTACGCTTGTGAGAAGATTTCACTGGTTTTTGCCACCCTTCGCTTTGATCCGGTGGAATGGATGGCAAAGCGGAGCTATCGGTTGTTTCTGGGTTAGTTGTTGGCCATGGCATCGTAATCACTTCCTTTTTCACAATATCCTTTAGGTAGATTTCATCTTCAGCGGGATCGATAACATCTTTGTGTAAGTAAACCATGCCTTCGGCTGGAAATCCGTTTGGCACGATTGCATTATTTGGCAGCGAGGAGGAAGCAAATCGTTCTTCGGTGATTGTTGTAGGCTCTATGGTAATTTCATCCAGTGTTTCATCTTTGATCATTACTATTTCGGGTTCTGCTTGTACCTCCGGAAGATGTTCATAATTGGTTAGCGCTGGTGTGCGTGCTCTTGCCTCAAGGCTTTGCCGCAGTTTACAGTCCGATTCTATTGCGAGCTGTTTAAAACGGTANGTGGTTTAAACTCTTGATAGTTTGCTTTGTCATTTTCGTTGATATTTTGCAGTACAATTTTTCTCTGCTTCGATAGAATGAAGTTTTTAACACGCAGTTTTAAACAGTCGTTAAAGGCCAAGCGGACAAAATCATCATGTTATCCTGCTTTGGCAAGTTTTGTTGTTAGTTAGGCAGAACGAGAAAGCAGTACGATTTTGTCCACATGGCTGCAACGGCCTAAATTTCCAGAAAATTTTCACTTGTTTTCACAATCACTACACGTTGGTTCTTGTTTCTTTGGGCTGCGCTTTAATCTCGAAGCGATAAATATGGAATCAAATTATAAAAATAGTCGGAAGAAGTGTGCTATAACAATGTCAGAAAAGTTGGAAATGATCAAGTTGTTTGAAAAAGGAAAAAGTTATGCAGCAATAGCCCGGCAAATAAAACGACCACAATCAACAGTGCGGACCATCATCCAACGCAAAGATAATTTACTGAATTTTGCGAAAGGAGATTCAATGGCCACTCGGAAACGTAATGAGATAATAGAAGAAATGGAACGCTTGTTAGTGATTTGGATAGAAGATTTGTTAAATAAGCGAATTCCTCTCAGTTTACAAATTATCCAAACTAAGGCAAAATCTTTGTATCAAGATATAGAAAGCTCCACTGGAATTACGGAATGTACTGTAAACTCTTTCAAAGCCAGTTCGGGATGGTTCAACAGATTTAAAAATCGTACTAACCTAAAGAACATGAAGATGCATGGTGAGGCTGGAAGTGCAGATGAAGAAGCAGCAGAAAACTTTCCTGGCTTGTTGGAAAAGATAATAGTAGAAAAGGGGTTTCTTCCGGAACAGATTATAAATGTTGATGAAACTGCACTTTTTTGGAAAAAGATGCCCACAAAAAGTTATGTTTTCGGCAATATGATACCAATACCTGGAATAAAATTAAATAAGGAAAGAATTACCATCATGGTTGGAAGTAACATGACGGGTGATTTAAAATTAAAACCCTTGGCAGTATACCATTCACAAAAACCAAGAGCATTTAAGCATGTTCAAGTTCAGTCCTTGCCAGTGGTTTGGAAATCCAACAAAAAAGCATGGGTGACTCGTTCCATTTTCAATGAATGGTTTCTTCAAAACTTTGTACCAGAGGTAGAAAAGTATTGTAGAGATAAAGGCATTCCATTTAAGATCCTTTTGTTAGTTGATAATGCTCCAGGCCATCCAATAGAGCTCAACGAACTGCACCCTAATGTTGAAGTCGTTTTCCTGCCACCTAGAACTACATCATTGTTACAGCCTATGGACCAGGGAGTAATTGCAACATTAAAATCGTACTATCTTCGCAGAACATTCACTCGCATTCTTCATACAATAGAGCAAAATCCAACATTCAACATAACTGATGCCTGGAAAAATTACGACATTCTTTCTGCCATACGTAACATATCTGCTGCATGGCATGAGGTTAAATCGAGTACCATTAATGAGTGTTGGAAAAAAATATGCCCTGCTTTTTTTACACATGATACGACATCAACTGATGAAGATGAACAAATTCAACTTCTAATAGAAGAATGTGTGTCTGCAGCTAATGTGTTACCATTGGAAATAGATGCTGAAGATATACGCCAATTTATCTTTTTACAAGAAGAACCTCTAACGAACAATGAGCTAATTGAAGCAGATACTTTAGAAGTATTGGATGAATACAACGAGGAGTACGACGAAGAA
>CM028127.1:10619385-10674291 GCA_016254315.1 Anopheles parensis
GTACTTCTTTTTTATCATTTTGCATCTCATTTTCTAATTCATCCTGTGGTGTTTTGGACCGTTTACGCTTGTGAGAAGATTTCGCTGGTTTTTGCCACTCTTCGCATTGTTCCGGTGGAATGGATGGCAAAACGGAGCCATCGGTTGTTTCTGCGTTAGTTGTTGGCCATGGCATCGTAATCACTTCCTTTTTCACAATATCCTTTAGGTAGATTTCATCTTCAGCGGGATCGATAACATCTTTGTGTAAGTAAACCATGCCTTCGGCTGGAAATCCGTTTGGCACGATTGCATTATTTGGCAGCGAGGAGGAAGCAAATCGTTCTTCGGTGATTGTTGTAGGCTCTATGGTAATTTCATCCAGTGTTTCATCTTTGATCATTACTATTTCGGGTTCTGCTTGTACCTCCGGAAGATGTTCATAATTGGTTAGCGCTGGTGTGCGTGCTCTTGCCTCAAGGCTTTGCCGCAGTTTACAGTCCGATTCTATTGCGAGCTGTTTAAAACGGTATGCTACGTTCAGCTGTATGATACACAGTTCACAGATCCGCAATGGTAAACCATCGTCTTCGTGCAGCTAGAAGGCATCCGGTAATTTGTTAGTGGAGTTGAACGAGTTTACATTCAAGATTGAAGGGAATCAATTTACCTGTAGCTCCGTGACGTACTGTAATTTGTCACGGATGTAGTTGATGGATGCTGCGGTACATAATTCATCGTTGATTGCATTGATACTAAAAATGTTCCACACACCTTTACCCATGCAAACGCGGCATAGATAATCCGATTGTACCATCCTGAGCGCTTAAAACGAATTGCGTCGAGATCACCCCTGTTAGAAGATAAGCGCTAAATTGTTATCGCAATGTTCAAAGTGTTTACTCAAGAAACTCAGAACGTAAGCGAATAAAAGGCCACTTAAAGCTTTGATAAAATGAAATGCGAATCGCTGTTGCAGCGCTTGTAAACAAACGTTTTGACATTCAAGATGCGATGGAGGACGCCACGGATTTGAGGGATGTTAGCAATAATTTACCTAGCGTAATATACACTCTACACACCACAATAAAAACCTTTACACTATTTTAATCGTAGATCGGCATTACTTGATTCCTTTTTTATCACAGACGAAAAGTTCTATGCGATTATCACTGTTTGCTTTTTTAAACAATGGATTGAATTATTTCACACCAATCAGCTGTGATTTGTTTGAAAATAAAGCACACTATCTGTATTTTCTATACTCCGTGTAACGCACGTTACTGTCAGTGAAATGAAAAGGGACCTGGTGCACAGCGTTACAATACGAACCGATCGTTGGACAGTCGAGAAACGTTCAACAACATTTCAACCGTTTATTTATCCTGCAAAATGACAAAAACGTTTATAGTGTAGTAAAACAAATTCCATTTATACAGACAACTAATTAGAAGGAGGCAACCGTAATCATTTCGGAAAATTGTCAAATGACACGATAAAATGCACAGTTCAATACACAAAGTGTTTTCTTTTTCATGTTTTTCCGTGTTATTGTACAAATATTTTTAGACAAGCGAAATCTCTAACAATTTCATCCTAGTAGGTCACGCTTTGGAAAAGTAGCTCGTCGCTCTTTGGAAGGAAAATATGTCAAACGAAGTAATACGTGCGAAAGCTAGTAAACTGGGAAGCTGTTGTTGTTTAGTAGTGAAGCCGGAATAATCATACTCGCTATCAAAATGTCCGCAACGCGCTGGATACACTGCAACATTTGCTTTCATCTGTTGTCGAGAAAGGAGCGAAAGTTTTACCATCTTTCCTGCCGTCATGTGCTTTGTAAGCAATGCATGGCCAAAACGAGTAGGTAGCGCACGAGAATGAGGACTCACTTTACGTATATTAGTCTGATTCCTGTGTGTTTGATATTACAGATCGAGGGACGATATGTCCGGTGTGCGAAAAACCGTTGGAACGCTTCACCGAACTCAACAATCAGGTAGGAAGGTACATTTAAGGATGAGCGGAATTTTTTATAATTAGCACCTTCACACCTCTTTCAGATGGACCGCAAAGAAAAGATGTTTTATGATCCCGGTTCGCTGAAAGTGCTGAGCGTTGCCTATCAAAACGTGGTCTTTCAGCACAAACAACGAGAGAATATGATAAAAGGAATTCTGCGTTGTGTATGTATAGTTGCAGGAATAGCATAAAACGGTTTAATTACTAAATACATCTGGCTTTTGTATTGCTCTACACCTCACAGCGTACAGCTATAATGCAGATGAAGGATGTGGAAGACGCACTGCGACAGAAAATAGTGGAAACGCAACGACGGTACGAAAAGTTTCGTACCTACCGTCGGAATCTTCAGGAAACGTTGCGTGAAAGGTCACCCCGGTACGGAAATAGTCCATTGATGGGTCCTACCAGAAGGAATGCTGCTGTCCGACAGCTAACGAACCATCCGTCAGCACTGTCCAATCGCGATAGCGATTCGGCCAGTCGCCGATACGATCAAAGGTGGCCAAGTTCAACGATACCACCACCGTCGCCCGTTGATAGCTTTAATACACCTTCGCTCACCAACAGACCACCATCGGTGATGGATAGCAGTTTTACACGACAACACGTAACAATGGTGAGTTATAGTATGATCACAAACTGTAAACTATAATATTATTTCCTTCTTTTCTGAACCGACTCTGTAGATGCATTCACAACGCAACAGCAACACCGGCCCCTTTATGGAAGCGGATGGTAAAATCGGTGCAACCAACGTGTCCGTGTTTGCGAATGATTCGGGCATTTCCGGCATGCAGACACCTTCATCTAGCTTTGGTTTTGGTGATAGCTCTCGAATAGCCGCCATCCAACGACAGCATCATCACACTCCGTCAACGCCAGCAAGATATCCTGCCGGGTCTGTGTCTTATCTGCACGATCACAGTTTGTCCTACAACAAACCACGGCGTTGAAAGCAAAGGTTCTTACACAAGTGCGGGATTGTGGCATGTTCGTATTTTGTATATACCTAGTCTTAAACATTCCTTTTCTTTATTACAATATTAAGCAGCTTTGCATCTTTTTGTTGTAATATGTTGTTCAGCAGCATGGTCCACATGGTATGGACTTATTACAAAATCTCTTTTCTATCCCTGTAACTCTCTCTACATTTTCCATCTACATCCCCCAATACGAATAACGACCTATAAGTAAGATCCGCTACGAGAAACCGACCGAACACACAAATAAAATAATTATATAATGTAACGAACCACGGCAAAAAAGGATGAAATTGTTTATTTTATGTGGATCAATTTCAAATAGCAAAACATTTCTTAATCTATGGAATGGAAGTTGCAGGATAAATCTACGAAACTAAATCGAAGGGAAGGCAAATAAATGGTCAGATAAATCCTGTTACATACCTGTTTTTCATATTAGTGTTTATGCCACGTTGCAAACACACGAATTCCTTCATCACGTTTCGGGCTTCGATATTTCGGACACAATAAACTCAATCGAAATTGTTGGTTGTTTTACATCTCTTTCATTATCCGGTTTTTGTTTTTTTGTTTTAATCACATCGCGCTTCACATCGTGTTTACACAGCAGTCCATCATTTCGCTTCTCTAATGTAATTATAATATGCTTGTAATTCTTTCTCTTCCACTTACCATAAACTTTCGTCCTTTCGCACGCTTCGCTTTTATCGCCTGAGTCTGGAGCTACTAGAATTTTATTTGTTGGAAAGATATAACAGAAACGCCGGTTTCTATGTGGTAAGATATTATTTAACAATTCTAACCTTCCTCTCCTTTTTCTCTCTCGACTGCTGGCAGCCGTTCCATGATGATCATGTAATGTGTTTCTTTGCTTGTATCTTGCAACCACCACTTTTATTTGTCTTGCTGCAAACTAAAACAAAAAGGACAACAAACGGTGGCTTGTAAACAAAACTGAACGTCTCCACACTAATTTATCTAGCAGTTCTTGAATTAGATTGGATTATGCTAAATTAAACAGGCGACCACACACAAAAACACACACACACACACACACAGCCGCGTACGGTGAGCTGGGTGCAAAGAAATAGTAAATAGCAAGAGGACAGAAGCACAGCAAATTAACAAAACCTAACCTCTCTGTGCGACGCGCGTGCAATACTACCAAAACTAATTAATCAAAATTGAAAGGGCGCGACCGCGTTTCTGTATGTGTGTGTGTTTTTTTTCGGCAAATTG
This sequence comes from Anopheles parensis, assembly GCA_016254315.1. Taxonomy (NCBI): domain Eukaryota; kingdom Metazoa; phylum Arthropoda; class Insecta; order Diptera; family Culicidae; genus Anopheles; species Anopheles parensis. The sequence goes on from CM028127.1 coordinate 10,623,609, forward strand.
TGTAGTTTTGCTTCTTCTTTTCTCTATCGGTGGTCATTCGGGACGCGAGGAAGAATTGATTTCTATATTCATTAAAAAAAAATAAACTCAAACATCGGCTTTTACACCACCAGACGCTTTTCGTAGCGGAAGTAATGATAGTAATAGTTGGGTAGTAGTATTAACAATCGCCTAAAATTCTCGCTTTTCCCGTGCGCTCTCGACGTGCATTACGCGTGGCAACTAAATGTTAATAGCTGTTGGTCGGGCGGATTACGAGCAGGACGAGGAGGTGTGGTTAGTGCGTGCTCCCGGTTACATGATCATCAACAGTTACTTCTTGCCTTTGGAACGTCTCCGGAAGAAGTTATCCCTCATCTTGGGCGTGTTGGTGGTGCTGTTGCCTCCGGCCCCTGTTGCACTTGTGTCGGATGCTTTCTTCGGCACAGCACTATCGCTAGCTGTGGTAGGTGGTGCGGGAAGCGACGTCGGTACGGTTTCACCATTTACAATATCCGACAAGTCGTCCGTACTGTCGGACGATGGCACGACTTGGCTGCTGCTGCTGACGCTGTTGCTACTGCTGGTGGTGCTAGTCATCGTAACATTCTGCGATGGAATGGTAGCCAGAACAGCCGCCGTTGCCACCGATGGCGTCGAGACGGCTGAGGAAGTTTCCATCTCGGAACAGTAGGCCGCATCGTCATCGGTCGACATGGAAGACGTCGGTTGTTCGATCGCTTCCTCACCACAATCATCGTCCTCTTCCTCGTTTGGCCTTTCCACGATGCCGGGTATTTGCTCGTTCGCTACATCAACACCACGTTCGGACGATCCGGCAACGAGTTGCACCTCCTCCTCATCCTTCATCTCGTGCTCCTCGTCTTGCTGCTGCTGGTGGCGCATATCGCAGGAAAACTGATGTTCATCCAACGTAAATGAGGACATGGCCGAACCAAAGTATCCACTCGTAACCTCCGCATAGGAAAGATGCGATGAAACGGACGACTCGGCCAGCGAACCGGTCGATGGGGACGATGCATCCTGATGCGATTCACTATCGCCCGACGTCATCATCATTGTGCTGGCACTGGATGCGCCCGATCCACCGCCACTACCACCAGCGGCCATCTCCTCCTCAAGGCTCTGGTAACCGTCCACGTGACCCCGCACATCACAATCCTTATCGGTGCGTAGCTTCTGTAGCGTCGGTTCGACCAGGGGATCGTTTGCAAATTTGGCTGCAGGAGAAAAAAAAACAGGGTGGAACACAAACGTTTTAACACAGATGCGCTATCAAGTAAGGAATCGAAATGTTTGCGGAGGACAATAATACGTACGATGGGGAGCAATGATTTCCTTGAGGCACTTGGCGACTTGTATTCTAACATTCGGCACCGCGTCGTCGGCCAATTTGAGTACATTGTTGAACACATGTTTGCGGAAGATTTTTACCTCGACACGATCAGTCTCGAGCTGAATGAAAGAAAGGAGACATTTTTTTGTTAGTATAAGGTTTTTTTGTTGTTTTGTGTGCCAATTCGTTTGAATTTACCATTTTTCCAGCCGCTATCACATACGTCTGACGGCGACGCCAGTTGCTATAGAAGGCAAAGTGCTTATTGAAGAACTCAAACACCTTGTCATTTTGCTGGAACTCGTGGCTGCATTCGACGAACTGTATAAAAAAAGTAGAAAAAAAAACATTAAAATGTATCCTGCAAGGTAACATTGAGCATCTAAACGTACCGCATCGATGCCAGCCTTTCGGACACTGTCGTACTTGTCCAGCATGAGCCGCATCGCCAGCCCAGTCAGGAAGAGCAGACAGTTCTCCTTGCGAATCGCAGTGTGCATGCGGGCCAGTTCGACAATCTGTTGACCAGCTAGTTCCCGGAAACGCCAGTTCATCATATTGAGCGGCGGTTGCAAACACATGCCGAGATGGTTCATCAGCGTTTCGTGTTCGCATGCATCGATCACTCGCAGGAACTCGGCTAGTGTGCGCACCACCTCGAACTTGATGTCGTCCGCATCGAGCAGAAACTCCGTGTACGATGGTACCAGATCGCGCGTTGCCTGTTCCCGCCCGATGATAAGCGCGATCTTGCTGATCGACGCGGCCATCGTGCGCCGAACCGAGTCCTGAATGTCGGCGCACAGGTCAAAGAAGTAGCGGTTCAAAATTGGCCAAAATTTGTCACCGAACGTAAGCACCACGGCAGGAAAATTGTACGCACAGTCCTGGCACAGCTCCTTGTTGACGTTCTTCATGTGCAGGAAGTCCTCGAGCAGATTCCACTCGACTTCTTCGTTCTCCCAGCGGATCAGAGTTTTCAGCTGTTCCGCAGCACGGATTCGTTCCACCGTGGTCATTGTTGGTGTTACGGTGCTGCTACTACTGCCGGCACCACCCGATGTCCCGGGAGCATTACCACTGCCCGCACCGGCATTATTGTTGCTTGCCGTTGTATTGCCCGCCGGCTGTGCTCCGGAACCGGATTGCGATTGTGATTGGGACGGTAGCAGATCCTCGTACAGGTAGATCAGTTTGTTGTTCTCGGTCTCGTTGTTATTGATACTGCCGTAGCTTGAGTCGCTATCATTTTGGTTCTCGTTGTCGTCCACCACCATGGCGGCTGAAGAAGAGTCCGTTTCGCCAACAGTAGGCGACTCACTGCTGGTGCTGGTGCTGCTGTTGTTGCCACCGGTGCCCTGCTGCAGCAGATTATTATTTCTGCTATCTTCTGCTGCCAACCCAACTGCTGGTGTTGCTGCGGCTGGTACTGCTGGCGTTCCAAGCTTTCCTTCCACATTAGCACGCTCGTGAACCTCCTGAACGTTATTATTGCTCGCATCGGATTCCTCCTTTTCCTCTTCGCCCGTCGCCGTTTCCTCTTTGTCGATGAACTCCAAATCCAACGCAAGACCCGGACTAATGTACCAGAACTGATGCGAATTGAAGCATTCGTCGATCGCATTTTCGTCCTCTTCGCCCGCCTCCAGGATAAAGTCCAGCCCTCCTGCTTCACCTCCTCCACCGTCCGCCTGCTGATGCTTTGGATTATCGCTGTCATAGATGACTCCACTGCCACCACCACCCTCCACGTCCGCTCCGGCCAGACTAAGATCTGGCAGATGGTGCAGATGGTTGGAACCGTAGTTATCGTCCTCCGAGTCCCAGTGGCCATGGTTGTCGAAGGCATCGCTACCACCACCCTGATCACCACCATCGCTTCCCGATGGGTTGGCGAACGCATGCTCGAAATTGTTCTTGAGCGGCGAACAGTAACGCATAAAGCGATTCAACGGATTCTTCTCATCGTAACTCTGGTTGGCGCGATACAGTGGTGACGGTGTCGGCGATGTCGATGCGATCGACGAGCTAGACGACAGTGACTTGTGGCGCACGTAGTAAAAGTCCGCTATCTTCGATATACCACCACCACCATCGTCCGATGTTGAACCGGTCGACTGCCGCTGGGACAGATGCTCCTCGACGAACACTAGCGACGCGAGATACGCCTCCACGTTGATTCGATCCTCGGACCGCGGTGAAGCCGATTTCCACGATGGACCATCATCATCGGAAGATTTCACCAACGACAACAGTGCATGTCGCTGGATCGATTCTTTGAACCGCTGCTCGTAAGACTCGAAGTTCTTTAACAGCACACTCGCAGCCGGTTGCTGACTGCCGTGGGCAAGTTGTCGCGCATTCCCCATCAGCTCGGAGAACGCTTCATCGGCCGCATTCGTTATCGACAGCTCCAGGCTGCCATTGTACGCAAGCCCTAGTATCTGCAGCTGCGCGAACGTTGCCAAAAACCGACCCAAATTCTGGCGAGATAGAAATGTGACAAAGAAAGATGTCAAAAAGGCCGTTCTAACCAATGGGCTGGGATGATGTTACCATTACCTTTAGTGCCGCCTTGATCACCCAAAGACTTGTGTCGAACATGAACTTCTTGTATGCCGGTACCAGCACCTTGCGGCGTTTTTCAAGCGTGCAAAGCAGTGCAATGAATGGCATCACCTCCGCACAGGCCTTGCGCACAGTCCAAATTTCATCCTCGCACAATTTCATGAATATTGGCAGCTGCAAAAATACCGAATAGAGTTGATTTCTCCTTCCAACTTCCCACACTTTCACCGAATAAGCGGGATGGACTACAAGCCAGCATCTTTCACTTACCAGATTTTTTTCGAACACTTCGTTGCCTAAGACTTCGCACATCACGGGAAAGGCGGTGGCACATTCCTTGCGGACGAAGTTGATCTTACAGGTACACATTTTCACGAAGCGACTGTACAGAAGTTCGTGCGTCTTGGAGCAACCCACCAGCGGGGCTATCTTTACCATCAGCTGTATGCAGACGATCGACATGCAGACATGCGGCGGACGAATATGTTGTTGATCGAGTAGTTGAAGGCAATGAAACGTTATGAAAAGAGAGAAACAAATTAAAGAAAAAATTAGAAAATGAACAAAATAAACATGATCATTTGAGCGCATAATTTATTAATATGGAAATAGACGACGACGACTTTGTTGTTGTAACCTTACTTTTGAGAGATTTAAAGCATATTTACACACTGTAGAACGAACACTAACGTTAACGCACAACTCACAATCAGTTTTGCACAACTCTTCCTGCCCAGAAGAACACCGGAATGATGCGGTCGTATCGTCACACGGCCTAGCTCATCAAAGCTGGCTGTGATATGAGATATCATATCGAAAGTGCACCATTTCACAGCCACTTTGAGAGACAGGACATGCGTACGTTCCATATTTCCGAAGGCCATCAGTCTTATTCGTCACTATGATCACACACTTTACAACGCACTTGGGCTGCACCGAGATGAATATTCGATCCCGTGGCGCTCTTCAAAGCTGGCTGTGATATGCGAATTGGATACCCCACAAAGGACGCATTTCACAACCACTTTGAGAGCGGCACAGAAACAAATGCACAGTTGCGTTGTGAGGCAGCCGCTGACGAGGATCCGGCATAATCTTGATTATGGCCACGATGATTATCGCTCACGAGCAGTCAAACTCGTCAAAATGGCTGTGATATGAACATTGCTCAAATCAACACAGCACAACCATTTTTACGACCTGACCACGAGCAGATTCTTTCTTCCAGCTGTTTGGAGAAGCACAATCAAACAAAAACACTTATAATGACGCTCATCCGTTTCGGTTGATACGGACGACCATACCTTAACGTTGTTAATAAGATTACACTGTTTTGTTTAAAATAACTGTACCGGTAAGCATTAAATTTAATAAAATCATATCATGACTTATTAGAAGGAAACAAGAATCAAATTTTTGTCGTGTTTTTTAATTTATCATTTCTGCCACTAAATTGATTTGTTCTTTCGTCCGCCTGTACCACCAGATAAATTGTACCTATTTAAATGGAATTTGTTCATATATTTATATATATAGTGCGCAGTGTGCGACAGGAAACTAAGGAAACACATATTTTAAAACAAATTTAAATCGAAAAATGAATAGAACAAAATGGGAACCTTCCTTCCGTTAGTGGGAAATGAAAACATCTATACTCCAAAAACACCGAACCACGAGTACTATTTATGCATGGGGTGAGACGACCCGAGGACCAGATGTGTTTCAGCACCCGACCGAGCTCATCAAAATGGCTGTGATATGATAGTGAATAGCGGAAAACAAGTCCGGTTTATTTGGTGATAAACACATAGCCACAACCAATTGATGAGCCCAGTCCGTTGTGTGTGGTTTTTTCGATACGACTTCATTTTTGCGATTCGACTATATGTATTGTTTTTTATCTCCTATCTGTAATGTAGAGTCTATACATTTCGTTTCCTTACTATACACCTTTCACTATCGCTCCGCTATTCTATTTCGCATTCAACATAATATTTTGGTATGATAATAATAATTTTTTTAACACTTTATAACTGTGGCTGCTAAATTATTATCCACCTGCCTTCCCCCTAGCAAGATTAAATGAAAATTTATCCTATAACCTACCTGAACTCAATATTGAAAGGCGTATTTTAACGGATAAAATCCAATTTTTAAGTGGTAGTACTATAGCGGAGAATCTTTTCATTTCAAGTCCTACAATCGTGGTCGAAAATGTAGCAAAACGGATGACTTATTGGAAGAAATTGGTAAAATTAAAAATTAAGTAAAATAACAATAGCATGATCGTAGCAAGATCAACTAAGATCGTATTGAGAGTGTAATAACCCACCGCAGGGCTCGATGAAGATCGGCAGGTGACGCGTTGCTCATCAAAGCTGGCTGTGATAGCACCTATCAGAGCAAGCTACAACAACCAGGTTTGATGACAACGCATTGCACCTGTAGCTTGTTTACAGTAAACGGTGGTATTTAAATTTGTGGTGATAAAAAAAGTAAATCATTATACAATATCAACCGATACCAACCACAAACAAAAGAAAAACTTAAGTGTAATATATAGAAAAAGTAAAAACAAAACTTCCTCTTACTTAAAATTAAGAATTTAAAACTATAATTTAGATTTTTCTACCGAATAAAAAAGACTTATAATATAATAAATTGGAAAATTCATAGAATGTAAATAAGACACAACAATAAGTTATAAGTTAAAAGCCACCACCATCGATTATTAAGTTGAGTATCATGTTTGAAGTAAAAACAAAAGGACAAAAGCACAAAACTAAATAACACAAAACCAGCACACCACAGCACACCAGACCCAAAAGTGGACTTATTCCGTAAAGTCCTTACATTGAAAGAGGATGCATATCCCTCGGTAAAGGTGCGTACGATGAAGATGCTGCCGTTAATCACTCATTATCATACTCTATTGTATCTATCAACATGAAAGACAAGGTAGTGAGATCTACCAGTACTAAAGCCACTATCTCACTACCCATGTCTTTCTTGCAGACAAAATACAGCCCAAAGAAACTATCCATTCCACCACCAGCAGTAATAAGTAGTAATAAATACACAGACACACACACACACGCACACACAAATTAATAAGCAAAACCAACACAAACCAACACCACTAGTAGTATACGGTAGTCACACGTTTTAATGCTTCATAATTAGGCAGCTGAAAGGAGTCCACCAAACCCCGGTCCGATAATTACTTTCCATGTACTTTTTTACACACTGTTCTTTAACTACTTTGTCCAACACCACACACCATATCAATGCATATCAAAAGCTCCTTATTTTTAGCGCTTAATATTGTAACTACCTTTGTAATATGTACTGTACATTTCTAACTACGAATTTACCCCTTAATTGTAAAGAAATTTATTATAATTAAACTGCTAGTTTCTTGATTTTATTGATTCAATTTATACACTCGTGTAGTTTTGTGACATTGATCGGAAACAAGACAGGAACTCCTTTGAAATGTTATCAAATACAAGCATTCAGCTATGTAATGCGTATTCTACTTTTGAATAGGGCACCTCTAAAAGCATTATGCAGCACGTCCCAAGCACCGAAAAGGCGTGTTAATATTTTCTCCTCAGCAGCGAAGTGTTTGGTGCTGTGACTGCAGATAACGAATATTAACACATATGAAGGTAAAGCTCCACAAACAGGCGTCCTCCTGCTGACTGTTGTACGATAGATGAGCATTGCAAAACCCGGCATTCTCAATGTGTCTTCAGTCACGTGTTCATAATACTATTGCTAAGCAGTAATCCTTTTTCTAAGAAAGCCAGTGAACTATTACAGCATATCTTCTGGAGACAGAGATTGTGCACCCTTCCACTCTTACCAGCCTGTGTTTTGGAAATGATTTACACCACCCTAGTACTTGAAGTGCGAGCATAATGCAAAAGCTGTCGAACGATGCTGCATATAAAAAGAAATAGTAATGTATCTATGGTACCTATCCTCCTGACAAAGGAATGCCGCATAAAATAATCCACTAACACTAACCTATCCAAACGACGCAAAATATTCACTTGACGACACTTTTATTTCAAACACTTTTTTATCACTTCGCACGATAGTGTGTATATGTTAAGAAAATCTCAAGCAGCAGCAGGTATACAACAACACGCCATCGTCGTTGGCAGGATAGATCGGGATATGAAAGAAAGTTAAAGAAGCGCATATACTTACATGGATGTAGTTGGTGCACATGTCCATGAACTGCTCGTTGATCGGTTTGCTGACCAGCTCTTCGACGATGTTCAGCTTAAGCGTGGTCGCCCGGTCTAGGTAGCCTTTCTCAATCAGATACGTCAGTGATTCGAATGACGAAGCACGAACCTACAACAAAAGGATTTTAATTAATATCTGATGAAAAGTAGCAAAATATACAATTAAAAAAACTTTAAATTAAATCAATCATTGCTTTCTCTACTCTGCTCTACCAGCCAAAAGACACGTTTGAGCAATCTAAATCAACTTAATAGGTTCCATCATTCATCGCCTGAAGCAGCCTATTACCCGCCTCTTCCAGCAAGTACTTCACACATTCTAAACACAACAAGCAAAGTCAGTTTGTGTCAGCACGCTTGTAACAATCATTAGAACATGTTAACAACGTACAAGTGGGCAACAGTTGAAGATGACTTTTATGCCACTCCGTGCAAAAGTTACACACCCAGCTTAGGTGGAAGCCGGGCCACAGCAACAAGTAGTAAAGTCACAGCCAAGACGACAAGTCGCTACCACCTGAAGTTTTCTCTATGCAGGGAAATCCATAAAGAAAAACCGGGAGCTGCCCAACCATCCAACGTTCCAAACACGGCCAAAATTGTTAACATTATGTAACGCAAATGTGCGCCCGGCAAAAGCTTATGCACAAGGGCGGATGATAACTGTGAGAGCGAGATCCTGTCCGTTCTGCCCTTTTTGTTTCCCTATCTTTCACTCGCCCATGGAATAGAAGGTGGTCTGAATGTGTGGGTTGGTTTCGAAGTGTGTCTGTGTGTGAAGGAACCATATGCCCATACCGTAGGAGGTAAGGTAGTGCCACCAACAGGATTCAACTCTTGGGCTCCTTTTTGGGCTGGGAAGTAAATGGGGCGTGAATGAGCTACCCGAAGAAGCCACACGGAAATGAAATGATGTTCGCGATAGTTTGATTTTTCTTCCTGTGGTTACATTCGTTTGTTTTGTTGCTATTGAGCGTGAAAATAAGTGTTGATTACTACTGGCCTTATGATGGAGCTTTTTGGCGGATGATTTGGGGGAAAAGAGGCATTCAGTGGAAACGGAGTCACTAAACCAAGGAACTTCTTCATTGACATATGTGGTTTGAAGTACTTTCGTTTGATTTTTTTTTGTATTTCAAATTTACTTACATTTGGCTCGTCTGTTAGGTAACGGACGATGATCTGCAGTATCTTCTCCAGGAACGCTTTGCTGAATATGCTTTGCAGGTCTTGGTCTCGATCGAACCAGCTCGCACAGTACTTCTGCAGCCAGCAGGCCAGGTATAGTCGTACGGACTCATCTGTAAGAAGAAAAAAAGAAGCAAACGTTCAACTGTTAGTAAACCATTTTCAATAGCGATCTTGCAGATGATCGAATTGTGCGACTCCTGATTGAATGTCTTGTTTAATTTAAAAAAGACTTCAAAGCTTTTAAGATTAAGCAGTAAACTTGACCGTCTTAAATATATACATTTTTCAATTCTTTTCTTACTTTACTAATCACCAAACATTGCTTCATGGAGTACAATCATGGAGTAAAGAGAGTACGCTGTGTATGTGGTGCTAGAATTAACTGTTTGCGTTTCATTTCAAATTAATTTGGTTGCCCTTCCGCGTGGGTTTACATCCACATCGTGTGCTTGTCCTCGCTCGCAGTACTAGGATGCGGAACTAATTAATTTACCTTTTCATCGTTACACGGAAAGAAACAAGGACGAATCGCATCCGCTAGAAATAATATGAGAAACTTTTTCCCAAGCTGGATCCGTCATGTAAAAACCGAACACTTTGGTTTACACTGTTGTGAACTGTTTGTGGTAGGCATTCCAGCCGTTGCTATTTAATTTGCAACGTGGACAATTTATTTATCCAACATCATGTGCCGATAGCGATTAGATCACACAAGGGGGTTAAGGATCACATTTTAAACCGCGTACCTTTAAAGTTACGAAGGGTGCGGTTCTGACATGATAAACAAGAAAAACGATGAGAAACATGTATGGGACCATATGCTAAACTTTCTCCTGGCTCAGGAGTTTGTACCTTTTGTACGATCCGCACATACATTCAACGGTCTTCATAACTAGAGTGTCCCACTTGATACCCACAATTGATGAAACAAGAAAAGTACAAACCAATATGTCCTATGTGATTCAAGCAAATGTATGGACCGAGCAAAGTTTGAGGCGTTTGGCTAATGTTTGATCAAAACATCTATAAAAACTCTTAACAAGAGTCGTGAGGGGGACTTTTGGGATGGTTTTAAACTCAAAGGAAACGAAGGATGAAAGGAAAAAAATAGAAACTATTTATTGATCCGAAACTATTTCTTTAAAGTGGTTGGAGGGACGGTTAGAGTCGCAATTGATCAATCGCTGGTGTAAAGGTTGAGTTTGAAGGGTCACAAATAATAACCATAACAAGTTACACTTATGTTATGCGCCTAAACGAAGGGAATAACAGCAGTAGTTCAATGTTGTTTCTACACAATATCACCAGTAACAGGAGGAGTTGGCAAGCGTCCTCAACAATATCTGCTTATACAACACTACCTGTCCTATTGTTGAGGATTGAGAATCTTGTAGTAAACTTTAAGTTCACTAAAAGATCTTATCATTTTTGAAACCACAAATATCCACATTTGATAGGGGCGTTGGTAGCAATAATTCAACAACAAAATGCAGACACTTCAAGACGTTGATGATGATGCTAACTCCTTTCCGTACGTACTTTATCATGCAGAGAAATCCGATTTTCCGTTTGCAGAAAACACTGCGCTCTCTTTTCTCCAGGTTTTTTTTTGTTGCATTCCACCGACAGCTAGACGGAGAGCACGAGTACGGAAAGAGAAAGAAGACGTAGCTGGACACTACACCCTAAATTGAGGTTATGTCATGTACCTTTTTGACAGTAGCAGCACCGAAATGTCCTGACAGTTATGAGAACCACTAGTGTCTAGAATCAATCTTTTGAAACACACGATTGGGGGGAGTCACTTGATAAAATTACGTATCCTTTCTGGGTATAAATATACCAAGAAACTGATTACCTTTTTGGACCAGTCTGTTTGCCACAGCATATGTAAGGCGCTAGAATCTTTCTGTCACTAATCACAACTTTAGAATATCGTTACGTCCGCGCTATGAAATGGTAGCTTTTCGAGACTACCAGTATTTTCACCAGGAACTCTCCAAATCTCCAAGCTGATAACGATGATCTGCGTTTGATAAAATGTGTACTCCGTGCTGCATCATATCAACCAGTATACTAGGGCGGGCACACATACTGGGCGCTGGCTCATCTTATCACTGCCGTAATACATCACTTTTCCTCGGCACGGTTTCTTCTTCTGCTGTATGGTACAGCGGAGCAAGTCGCACATTTCCAACCGAAGAACTGGACATGCCGATGCTGCACCGTCGACTGGCTTTTTCGAGGGGGCCAGAGAGAGAGTAGCTCATAACAGCACCACCACGGTACTATCACACACGTGTGCGTGCTTTACGTGAGAGGGTGTAGAGCTGGCAGAATTGGGTACAGTCCAAAGTGTGCATGCTTGCTGTTGGTGTGCAGGGCACACTTTTATATAGCAACAGCTATAAGCGAGATTGTAACCTTCGTGTGAGCATGTGGGTGATGATTATGATGTCCCAGGAGCATCAGGCGGTATCATCGTGTGCGGTGCTGAGAGCCCATTATGGGATGACTTCGGTAGTCGAAAACTGCCACACCAACTGGCCAACGTGCACACGCACAAGCGCCCCCGCAATTCACCACTAACACATGGACACGCACACACGGTTTGTATAGCGATGATCGCGTTTTCATAGTGGAAACGGGTCGGAAAATATGCTCAGCATCCTTTTTCTTACCATCCGATGCTGGCCGAGAGACGTGAGAGAGATTGCACGCAAGGAAAGAGCAATTGTTGGTAACTAACACACACACAAATACACCAACCATCGCGGGGGAGTTGGACGATTAGCATGCAACACAACCATTAAAATACACCATTATTGTATATATCCTTTCGCTCTCAAACATGCGACTCCACTCTCGCACACTAACACACAAACCCCATCATCGCGCGCCCATTCGGCATTGCCGTTCGCTGATAACAGAGATAACACAGTACGGAACGGAACGGACTGTATAGTGTAGTACTACTACCAGTACTACTAGCCATTACTACTAGTACTACAAACACCACCTGCCCGCTGGGAGGGGACGATCCTGCGCGTGTCTGACACTGGAAAAGGTTGCGTGCGTGGGGTGGGCTGTGCACACACGGGTGGGAAAAGTCGTACGATAAGAGTAATTGCTCATCTTAAGGACGTTGCTGCCATTATCATTGAATCTTGTTCTGAATGAAGTGAGAGTAACAGATCGGTGGTTGGGATGTGTGTGAGCGTGGAAACTCCAGAAAGAGTGGAGCTTATATACTGTGGATACGTCAGGACATACCTTTTTATTAAATGTTTTACTCTCATTTCTTATTATTTTATCCAAAACTTGAACTCTCAATCAAATTTTGACATGTACGTCAAACTGGATGGCATGGAATTCCTTCTATACAAATTCAATTTTTTCTGAAAGAAGAGCCTAAAGATAAAATGTTTAGTTAAAGAAAAACATATTTCCCTGAAGGCTGAAAAGTTCAACAGCTGCCTCGTCTAATTCACTCGTACACTTTTAAATAGAAAAGTCTTCTCTTTTACTAAGTGAGAGTAAAAAGTGAACATGAAGATAGGCACGTACACCACCATTTGAAGTCGCATAGAAAAATGGAACTATCTTTATCAAACATGTAGCAAAACAGAGTAAAATCATATTAAAAATGTGTACTGAATATAATTTAAATGAATCATATAATGCTACCTACTAATAAAATGACAAACAAACTAAATTAAGTCTCTTCCAGACTCTAAGATAAAGCGTAAGGAATACCCTCGCGCACAGCACGTATCCCAGGGCGAACAGATTTCCACCAATTTGCATCCGTTCGGGAGCTTTTTCTCGGTCGGTTTTAAGAATTTCTCTCATGATTCCGCGAAGCTACGCAATATGGAATGTTTCTCTGTTTTTGTTTTCTCCCACCGCCTGAAGGATTTGCGAATGGCGACTATTGGAGAGATTGACATTTTAACCATGGCGACGACAATTTTCCCAAAAGGAAAAGCGCAGATCACAATTTACTCTCCCCCTCTCTCTCTCTTTGGAGCGATTGAAGAGCAAAAAATAAAATGAGAACGAAGCTTTTTTCTTCCATCTCCAAGATATGTCCTTTTTTGTTATTTCTCGTATTTCATTCACAAATACACGCACAACCACATCCGTGACGGTATGCTGTCCATGTGCTTGTGAATGTGAGCCTTCTGTGCCAAAGGAAGTGAATACAACGCTAAGAACTAGCGCGTATCTTCCGAGCAATACTTTTGATGAATTGTTACGTAAACGGCAAGACCTGGTGTGGCAGATGTGGCATCAAAATCTTGAAAGATTTAGTGAAAAAAAAATAATTCAAGATGATTTGTGCTATTTTACATGATAGTAGAAAAAGGATTGAGAATTGATAATTAAAATGCTATAAAATAAATAAAACTAAGTAAAAATTTAAAATACAGTTCAATATTTGATTCTACATCATTCTTCGCAATCGTCAATTTTTGTGCAACTTAAGAGCTCAGACATTTCAAGAGTGTATTTCTCTTGCTTCCCCTTTTAACCACAGGAAAGAAAAGCATCACAAACTAGCAGTAACAAGGATGCTGCAGCGAACCGAGCTTCTCCCAAACATTTTTCCCTGCATCTTACACAAACCATCGTTTCTGCCCTTGAGTAGTAGCGTAGTGGGAAATGATGCCTTTCTTTCTCTCTTTCTCTCTCTCTCTCGTTCCTTGCCACGGCAAGGTACATACATACACACGCATGCAATAGGCAGGACGAAAAGGGCGCGCCTGATTCTGGCCTGGACACACACAGCTTACGGTGAAAGTATTTCAATTTGATAAATCAACGACCTCACGAGGGGGATATAGGAGAAGACCGGTACAGTCCATTTACACATCATCAGTGTAATAATTATTGGAACAATTTTTTTTCCTTCGCTCTTCTTTTTCATGATAGCATACTTGGGGGATTGCTTTTGCTTCCCTTTTTTTTTGACAAAATACACACACAAACGCATGAACATACAGACACCAAAAAGCGCATACAAATACCAGCACAAAGTAGTACCGTACACTGCACACCACCTGGAAAAGCTCTTGGGTGGAGCTGCTGTGGGAAGGTTTTTTGTTCTTAATTTGAAAAATATGTTTTAAAACGCGCAGGAAATGTCTGCAAGAAATATAAAAAATTTAAAATCGATTTAAAAAATTAAACCTTATGGTTCCATGCTCAGAACATGTAGTAAAAAATTTTTTTTTATCACCGGACCAGGCGTCTCCATCGCTTCGTAGTATGTACTAGAAATTTTCCCTTTTTCTCGCTCGTTTCACGGAAAACGTACATTTAAAGGCTTTCTTTTCCACTGTAAGGACGAAACTGTAAATTGTAGGATGTAATTGTGTTGCGGCAACGAGTGAATTGGAGAGGAATAAATCCTTCCTGCGAATGCGGTGCATTGTTTGACGTATCAACCATCATAGCGCTTGAAACACAGACACACACCGGAACCGCGAGTAAGTATAACTTTTAAAAAGCACATTCATATATTTTAGATGAAATACAGTAATGTTTAAGGTAAATTTATTACACCCATGGCTTCAACCGATCTATCTTAAGGTTTCAATCAGGCAAAACCTTCAACGGTAACGTTACTCCTGCAGGCAAATGGTTCCATCTGTGGCGTCGGGGGGGGATGAATTAAAACCGTACCTCGAATCGACAGCATGCGAATATGTGCTCATATTTCTACTATCGTCTCACATTACGCTTGTACCGTACCGAATGTACGGGGCCGCGCGTACGGGAACGTGGTGGAAAAGGATGCCGTATCGATCTGGATCCGGTTTTGCATGTTCTTATGTGTTTTTGGGGGACGACATTACGCGGGGGTTATGTGTATTAGTTACGGTTCTGTGTGTACCTCCCTTTATATGGATGGATGCAAAAACCCATAGGAAACACATTGACATACACCACCACCACCACCGCCCGGGGGGAGGTGTCCGGTGTCATTGCGACGGGAGTCATTGAGTTGAGGGTGGGACGGACACAACGTTCGTTCATTCATCCTCTGCATTCATTCATTTGTTCTTCTATTGATTTGTGTGTGGGGGTGTAGGAGAAATGGAGGAAAATGGTTTGGTGCCCCACCCCCCCTCCACCAGCAGTATATCATCCTTTCCCCTTTCCTCCTCCTTGCATCGTTGTGCTCATTTGTTTTACCACCGTACTGACCACTGTGTCCTATAAAGACAATACAAACATTCCATATGCTCGTATCGATCGAATGTGCTAAAAGACTACCTTCTCCATCGGTCATTGATGATTGATGGCAAGCAAAGCAAAAGAGACATGCATTGTTTTCGAATCATACCGACCATTTTAAATGTGTAAAGCATAAGCAAGAAATTATTTTAAATCAAATATAATTTTAAAGTAGTCCCATACTAACAATTTTAGAATTTCAATTGAAACTAATGTTTCCCCTTTCGGTCGTTTATAATTTTAGTTTAAAATGCAATAAAAAGTAAGTCCAAAAATTAACGTTCTATTTGTGCTCTGCACGTCCAAAAACCCATTGGTTAATTTATAATTGATTATACCCATCCCATTGCGCTGACGTTGGAAGGCAACGGCAAACACATTCACATGCGAAGAAAAGAACGGAAGGAAGCCAAACTGGGCACACGTCGTACCAGAGTCCACAAGAAGGTGGAGTAGCACACGACTAATGACCAATTTCTATTTGTTCAAATTCCCACTGGTGAATCTATCAGGGAAAAGGGAACTCACTTTCCGGCAGGTCTGCACCATTTCCGTCCTCCCCCTTCCCGGGTAGGAACGCCCTTCCCCCAACTGCTCCATCCTAGACGCAGTTGCACCATATATGAAGTTGTTTTTTTATTGCTTTTGAAGACTCCAAGAGGAAAGAGTTTTGTTGTCATTTTGTCTTCTGCATTCGCGAAGCCAAGGTGGTATTTGCAATCAGGTTTGGACTCACCTTCCGGTAAGAACGAAGAAGCGACAGCGAAAGAAAGCCGCTTTAAAATGTCGCGTGCGGTAGGTGTCACAATCAATTAGATCATGGCGAAACCGGCCACAGGAGGTGAAGGGCGCACACCGCCAAACGATGCGTTCATCGTGAGACACCGGATGCTACCACTCGTGTCGCGAGTAAGTGTCTCTCGCGTTGGCTTAAAACGGAAGTGCCCGGAAGTGGACCGTTGGGGAGGAGAGGACGAGGGGGAGGGATCGAGACGTGTGGGTTTCAGTGTAAAGTGAAGAAGCAAATCTAATCGCAGTAATGGTTCACCGGCATCTACACGACGGGGTTGAGCAAGAGTGGTTAAAATAGTGGAGATGATAGCGTTTAGATTCGTTTTTATTTTTTGCACTACCCACACTTCGGTTTGTCGTTCACTGACAAATAATTTCACTTAACGAACCACATAGAGGAAACTTTCTGCAACAACAATAAATAACACAAAAAAAAATCCCTAATGACAAACCGGGACCCTTATACGCCGCAAACATTCGCCGCCGCCGGACATCGAACCCGAAATGTGTGATGATGATGATGGTGGTGGTGGTGCCTGTCTGTACTGGTGGTGGTGCTGGCCAGAAAGCATAAAAGGTTTAATATAAAAACAAAAACAAGATCCACCGGACATGGTACTTCCGCCTAAATTGCGCACAAACACACATTGCCCCGTCTGCGACTACACTTTCGCCCTCTGGTTCACTTCAGCCATTCATACGCGGAGACGGAAATGCGATAGAAATGGGATAGAATACATCGGACGCCTATCTCTTTTCGCTCGTGTTCACTTGCCGTTCGCATAACGGTGGCATAATACCATGGCGGTGGAGACGTATCGACTGAGTTTGTGGTAAACTCACCGGAAGTTAGATGATTGACAGTTTGGGTTTGAACGTAAGAAGATGGAGAGCGAAACAAAAAGCAAAAAAAAAAGAGACACATGTGTGTTTCATTTTCAAGCTGCGGGGGAAACCTCTTCTGTTGAGTGACGCAGACAATAAGAGCATGCCCCAAAAACAAAAGGATTACACATCATGAACATCTCATCAATACGTTACCCAACCCTGACGTGGGGGTAGTGTGAGAAGAATTTGCTTTTGCTGTGTTGCGATCGACGATTTTGTTACTGACCTGTGGAAGATAGTGAAAAGAAGAAATATTGCATCAGTAAAATTGAGCTTAAGAATATTTGCATAATTCTCGATCAAATTTATGTATTATAAGAAACAAAAACATTTAAATAATTACGGAATTTCCCAACAAATGAGTACGGTTAGAAAAGCCCCTCTCCCTTTCCCGACTCTCTTGCACATGTGCTGTCCAAACACATGATTGCAAACGGAAGGAAGGAAGTTTCAATTTATCATCGCACCACGGTGCGTCACCAACGCGATCGTGACAGTGAAGTTGCGTGTGCAGAAAACAAAACCGCAACAGGAATTGCAACGAGGAGTTCCGTTGGAAATTTATGTGTGTTTATGGATCAAACCAGAATTTGATTTTTTTTATTTTGTAAAAAGTGAAAAAATAAAATAAAATAGAAAACATAATAACATACAAGAAGTTTGTACTAAAGAATGTTTGTTCTACTCGAATGAATGAATGTTAGTTCTAGGACGAAACTTCCTGTAAGGAGTAACCTACAACTTTACGGCATTCGAATAGAGAAAGATCTATTTTTAAGCACACACCCCCCACCGTTGATACCTTACAATTCTTGGCCCTTCGCTACCATGCTAAACGAGATACATAAATTTAATTTATAGATCTCCAGAGCGAGCAGCTCTATTCGTGGAGAAGCGACGTAAAAGGATGAAATCCCATCAACCCTTCTCTCTGTGTTCCACCCCTCAGCAGAAGAATATGCTTCTGAAGTAAGACTTTTCGTCCTTACACTTGTCACACAGCGTTCATCGTTATCGTCGGCAAGAAGGAACCAAAAATAGGATATCCTCATTTGATAGAATCTCCATGTTATCCATGGTGTAGCTTCCTGTCGGAAGGTTTTGGGACGGTTACAACAGTATTGGAGCTTGATAAATAAAGGACAGAATAACCGCTCACTTTAGATGCCTAATTTTCGATTGGTTCCAAAATAGAACACAACGTACGCGGTGTGTGTCCGTAGGAGCTGGAGTTAATTAAGTGATGGATGTTAACCGGCATAGTACGTGCTGCTATTTTCTACCTTACTATTGGTTGTTAATTAGGAATTGATATTTTACGACCTTTTTTTTTAAATGTACATATGTGGTACATTTGAATTCCCAATTTAAGACGGATGGTAAACCAATCAACTAAAAGAGGCTAAGAGAGAGATGTATTTTTCCCTATAGGCAAAAAATCTCCAATATTGCATACATTTAGGCGTAAAGCAACGTGAAAAGAAAACGGAGTTCCACAGGCAAATAGAGAACATTGTTACATTTCCCTCACACACACATACTTCATTCTTCTTCTTCGTTACAAATCAGATCACATCCGACAGTAAAAACATGGCACAGCAGAAGATTTATCGTAGGTAGAGGCGCGGATATGTGAGTCGGGGAGGGTCGAGAGTTTATGCCAACTGTGTTAAACGCGGGAAAGTGGTGTCTGAAGAAGATTTGTCAGAAGGGAACCACAGCAAGACGACGACTGCTGCGTCACTTCCCCTGTTTCTGTTCCGATGATGGAAATATGCTGCAGCATTTCTTATGCACCCCAATGTAGAGCAGCAGCAGCGGTAGCGGTGTTGTGCCATCATTCTGTTTTTAGCCAGGAAAAGATGGATTGCTTCCTTCCGCTCCTTGTGTGTTTGGTCGCGCCGTGCTTCCTTGTCGTGATCTTTCTCTTTACGAAGCGCGGCAGTAATTACAACCAACCACCAACCCATCAAACTCTTCCTCTTTCGCTCACTCCTTGCTACACCTCTTCTTGCCGGTTGTCGCCGTAAATAACAAAACAAGAGAGTTGGGTGAAGGGATAGAAGAAATGAAAGTTCTAGGCGAGGTGCAAGAGCTTAGTAAACTTTACAATCAATTTCTTCTTAACGGTGACACAGGAGGAAAATAAAAAAAAAGAAAGCAGCAGCTCAAATTAGTTGAATTTTCGAAGATTCTAGCTCTTTGAAAATCGAATCATTTCCCTATGATCGACGCTACATCTCTCTCTGTGTGAGTGATGCATATTGGGGAAAAACTGGAAAATATGTATAACGCATAAAGAAACACAACTCTCACAGACAGCACAGCCGGAGTCTTACCCGGTGTATGGGATAAGTGTGGTGAATAGGGACAAGATAGAAGAGTCCCCTATCTTAACGGAAGAAGCATCGGTGCGCCCATAGGCGGGAAACGCAACGGAAGGAAAGGAAGCGGCGCAGCACACATCATATCAGGGGACCGGATGTTGAAGACACCACACACCATCGTTCTCGTGCAGGGAATGGAAGAAGAACATCAACAACGGTGGAATGAAACTAAAAACATATGCGTTGCGTGCGCTGCATGTGTGCTCTTCACTCACGTCGAGACGGGACTGCTCTGCCTCTGGCATGGTCCTTCCTTTTTCCTTCCCCATTTTCCGTATTCGATCGATGCGGCCCGTAAGACACTCCGAAAAGGCCTCTAGGTCTGTCGTCGTTTGCCCAGACAGGAAGTTACGGCCTGGGGAGTCTCAAATTACCCTTCGGCAAGCAAGCCTCCCGCCACACACACCCAAAGGGAGAGGCGTGTGTGAGCGCGCGCGCGCGCGCGTTCTTGATCAAATACACGATCGTGGCATCATCATGGCATGCAAGAGATCGAGGGAATAACTTCTCCGGCCGGTAAAGGAGCCGGCCACACATCACATTCAATGCAATTCTCTTCCATCTCACCGGATGAAGTTCCGAAAGGTTGGAAGGGGATAATATGGAGTGTGGAGGGTGGGAAACGGGGAGTCGGCTTCGGAAAAGGAAAATACATTGCACCGAAAATAGAACCCTCCTAAATACACGGGGGCATGGCGCATAGCGCACGAACCGCACACACCAAGAGGGGGGGGTTTTTCTTCACCCGAACAACAACAACATCTCGCTCCCTTTGCCTACTAATTCGTCCCGTGTCTCGTGTGTCTGTCACACGCTAGATGATTGGGGACGACTTCGAATGTCTGTGTCTCGGCCCCATCCCTGCTGGGGGTCGCGCATTGGCGCATCCTCACAGTCTATTTCCCCTCCTCCTATCCGTTCCACCCCGTCGGGAAGGGGATGGGAGTGCATGTCTTCAGAGAAAAGCTGAATCGCGTAACATGAGAGGGTCGTTCTTTCCACTAAGGCCATGGATTTCAACTGTAATCTATTTCGGAGACAATTTTTTTTTTATTTATTTACAACACCACAAGAGTATGGCACCCCAAGACAGGGAAGACACAAGGACTGTAGTAGAGCAGTAAAAAAAAAATAAAAAACAACGATTCATAGATGGAAAGGAAACATCTTCTCAGTTTTGCTTGATGCAGTTTGGTGTTGGGTTTGGAATTTGCCACAAAGATGCAATCTTAGTGCAATTTCTTGGAAGCGTCCCTCTGTCGGTCGATTAAGATCTATTTTGGGGTGGTACATTAAAATATACACCTTAGACTAAAGACTTTATTAGTAAAATAATTTATTATACTTCTTTAAAACAAAAATAAAATTATAGATATTTATGAAACAAATTATTTGAAAATGATACAAATTCTAAAGGGAGTATCCAATGCTGCCTACAACAAAACAACAGCCCATTTGCACATGATGCAACTTCGCCAAAGATGCCATTCTTGTTTTCCATTCTGCCTACATTTCGGCGCCAGTTTTTTTTGTCCGTTCAATGACCCAAAACATGGCGCAACGATTCCGCAGAAAACACGCATTACGCGAAGGATAAGAAACATGTTCGAAGCAACCCACCAAGAAGGAAGAGAGCGTAAACAATCGTCACGAGTCTTTTTAAAGAGCAAAAACCAAAAAAAAACAAGGCACGCACAAACAAAGTTCGAGACGAAGCAACTGCAGTAACAAAACAAATGCAATTTTGTTAGTGCCCATTACGCCTTCGAGCGGGCCCCAATCCTCTGGTCGCGGTGTTCATTCTTTACAATTTTGTTTTACGTTCAATTTTACGCCCTTACCGCAAACCGTACACATGGATGGGTAAAGTGTAGCATAAGGCGAAAGAAGGAGAAAATGGGTTCACCCAAGAATAATCTACAGAACAACAAGGGGCAAAACATAAATGGCCTTTTCTTCGGGCAGGCCGGCCGAAGAGTGTGTTATCAAATCAAAACAAAGCCGATTTCGTTCGCGCGTTCGCAAAGCTAATTTTGGACCCCGATCGTAAAATGCATGCAGCAGCATAAAATAAAGATTTGGAACAAATGTACGAAGGAGTGTGATAAGGCGAGGAGTGATGCAATTGTGCAAAACACATCGTGGATGGCGGGCGTGGTAAGGGGCTTGCAAGGGGAGAACACGCCAAATTGTCAATCATCGGAACAAGACAAATGCGAATTCGGGAACCAATGTCGTAATGACGAAAATGGAGACTTCAAAGCGCTAAATGGACTCATTTCTTTACCTTGGGAGGAAATTGCCGCAATTATTAAAAATAATATTGGAAAATGATGTAAAGTCGCTTTATTGGCCCTTACCTGGATCGGTGGAGATGATGTCAAGCGTGCCCAGAATCTCCTTGTAATCTCGGCACAGTACTTGCGGAGACTGTGTGTTGATGATGTGCTCCAGTACCCGCGGGTAGCAATCCCTGCAAAAAGAAAACGAGTTAAAATGAGACCAAGGTTTAGAAATACATTTCAAGAACTAAGTAAGACATTGGGATTCAAAATTTTGTTATAATTTAAAATTAAAAACATAATTCTTTTTGTAACGAAAAGGATTCACTGCGAAAAATTTCCCTACCCAACAAGAATGGAATCTCTCCTTCGAATGGATTATGCGAAATAGGACGCTACATAGGGCTTCCCACGGGAGTAGATGAACACACACGCGAGGAAAAATGTGATAAGTGTGGAGACCACACCGCCGATCGTGGCTTTAACGAAAACAAAACCAACAAACCAGCGTACAACCAGCCTGAATCGGAATGGAACGATCAGGGAGGTATGTACCGCGTGATGGCGATGCTGTCCACCAAACCCAAAAGCCGGTTCTTCTTGACACACGCCTCGTGTCTCGTTCTTCGCCAACGAAAATGGGTTCTCTCTCCTCACCATAGAGGATTGTTGTTAAATATGCATACACAAATCTAACTGTAAACCGCCGCCATCGAAGAGCTGTGGAATGTGGCAAGTGTTTTATTGGCATACCATCACTTACCAACTTTTCTTTTTTTCCATATGCCCCCACCCGCCCTTCTATTCCCCTATATAGCCTTCTTCTACTCCTTGCCAGCTTTACAGCAATATATGACAATTTGGCATTCGCATCTTTCACACACTTCTCTCCCTTCTCACGACACGACTTGACGTTGGTTGACTTTCTTCACGAGTAGCTCCAACTAAAACGCAAGGAGAAGGTTGGGGGCTAGTTTTTTCGTTCTTCGAAAAGATGTTGATTTCTACCCGGTTTTATCTATTCCAATGTTGCCTTTTCTGCGCCTGCTTCCGTCTGTAACCAATAGGCGCAGAAAGAGTTAGCCTGGAGAAGCAAATTCCATCACAGATTGGCTAGTGGCCGTTAGGTGACATAAATACCTTTTTCTAGTGGAGTTACTGGTCTCACAGCCAAATACAACCGCGATTTGCAACAGGGTTTGCGAATCAATTCACTAATACACACACACACCTTTTGAAAAAGAAAGGAGGTTTATTTTTCTTTACAAAAATCCTAATATTAACATCAAAAAAGATATTTTGTTCAACAACCAATTTGAAAAACATTTATACATTGGAATGAAATAAAAAAAAGAAACATGTAAAAAAAAACATTCAACAAACCGCAGCAAAAGAAAGAACACAAAACACAACAAATGGTTGAAAAGAATTATGCATAAAAACGAAAAAATGAAAGAAATATAAAAAAGAGAAGAGAAAAGAAACTAAAGAGTGTATAAAAGATAAATGAAAATATGCTGCGGACACACGCGGGGAACGAGACAGGAGACACATTCCAATGTAACGGGGAAGAGAGCGCAAAACCCGAAAGCAATAAGAGAAGGGAAATTCAAAAGATTCAAGAAATGGAAACACAAGACGAAAATATGAACGAACTAACTGATTTTTCCTCTCCCTCACTTTTATGTTGATACCGAACTCTTTTTTTTTCTTCTTTCTTTATTTATGCCCATAAGAGGCATAAAAGCAAAAAGGGTTTGGGGAAATGGGGGAGGCGGGTTGGTTGCGCGTTGTGGGGCTATATAGCAGACAGAATGGAACGCGGTGTTACGAGTTTTTTCTTTACTTTTTTCTTTCTCTCCAATTCCCTCCTCTTTCTCCCATCAATCGATTTTTGCCGATCAATTCTTGGCCTTCTTGCTTTGCTTGCCTTTTCCGTCCCGGGCGCGGGAAGAAAATAAGAAGCCTTTTCCTTATGGATGTAAATCCCACACAACCACCCATCATCTTGGAGTTTCTGGTTTTTTGCTCCATCTCTCTCATCATCCGCTCCCTATTGACTCCCCCCTAACATCCCGCAACAACGACAACAAAAAAACCCACCCCAAAAGGCGGCGTAAATTGGTCTGTTGTTGTTTGTTGATCGTGCTATCTCCAATATTCCGCATTCTGGCCTATACGCTTTTCAACCGTCTTGTTTTGTTGGGTAAAAGTTGGCAAGTTGGTTAGCTCCGGTTGGATCAGATGCCGCACGCCGTACGATCATCGGTTTCGCGCCGCAAAGGACACACGATCGCAAATAACGCGAGAAGCCCGTCCGCCGACAAGACGCCGCGGTCCGAAAGGGAGAAAGGTGACAACAAGATTTGGACCGCACTTGCCATGGACTTGGAGCGGGAGAAAAAAATATATATGTATTACTACTTTCTTCCAGTGTTCTCGTGCCCGCACACGCTGGTGGAATTGTTCGTCGTCGTCCCATTCCCGGGTGTCCGGTTTTTGTTTGTCTGCCCGACCCCAGCGCGGTTCTGTCGCTTCGCTCCATACGAACACGCACATCGCGCGCGTATCGTACGCCGGCCGGTCCGACGGTTCTGGTGTAGTAGTAATGCCCCACACAACGCGCATTCTCTGCTTTGCGCTTTCTGTTCGCTATCGATCAACAGACTGGTTCACTTGTCGGTCATTGACATCCAGGGAAGCCAGTTTCTGTCTGCACCGTACCTTCATCGATCGATTTGTTTGCTCCGGAGACCTCCCCAAGGCGTCGGGGACTTTGTGTATTGTGTTGCTTGATGCCAACCCGGATCACTTCCCCGCCATTTCCTGAAGTCTTCCGAGACGACGCACCTCGCACGTTGCAACTATGTAGCACGCGCGTGTATAGTGTAACGCCTTGATTGATTCAATGTCGAAAGCTTAAGACACTTAAGCTTTTGCAAACACACCTTGAAGAGTAGCTTTTTTTTATTCTGGGAAGACAAAAAAACTCCACATCAAAACTCCGTTGACTCGAACTTGAAATACCACCCCGAATTGGTGTGTGATATGACTATGGTTTTGTTCCGGTATTCCTGTTCGGTAGAAGCATTTCAGGCATGCAAAACTATCCCCACCGCTACAAACATCAGCGCCACTAGGGTCCATTTTCCTTGGAATGTGCCCCCTTTCGCAAGAAGTGATCTCTGCCTCGGCTAGCATTTCTCTCGTATACTCTTTGGCATCTTTGCTTTGCTCAGATCCCAATCTAACCGCGCGTGTGCAGGAATGTGGCTTTCGCTGAACGGGTTAGGTTATCGCCATTCCAGTATGCGCGGTTATTCACATACACGGAGTAGCCAGCCAGCCAAGTACTTATGAACTTCGTTCCCCTTTGTGCGTTATTTAAAGTTTGCGAACCACTTATGAAGTCAAGAAAGTGCAACAAGATGTGAAACACTTACGCTAAATATTGGAAAACAAAACGTTTTCGTTCTTTTAACTCTTCCTTAGAGTAATATTTTGAATCATTCCGGTATCCTTTGCGTTTACCCAAGGTTTTAAAACACTAGACGCTAGCGAACCCTTTTGTCTTTTGGGTAGGTGCCCTCAGCACAATGCGCGGGAATAAAAAGTTGCTTCAGTATGCGACCTAGAACCGCGAGGATAGGAAAATCGGAACCGCACTGCTTGAAGTGAACGGTGAATGGAAGGTAAGCGAGACAGCACAAGTTGCAGCCACCGCGGCAAAAAAGGCTCAGCGCCTGAAACACTTTTAAAGCCACACATTCCAATGCAGGTGAGGAGCGTGAGGAGGTGACTCCACGCCATGCAGAGGGATGATGTTGGGAGGGTCCAGTGCAGAGGGAGTTTGCTTCTTATTCCGACCGTTTTCGATAAATTCTGGCCCCGGGTTAGTATGAAGCGAACCGACAAGTGGGTTTGCATGGAGGGGCAATACAGTCTCTCCCCTTAGTGGGGAGTACGATGCCCCCAGAAAGAATGCCGTTGACGTGGTAGTTGGATATCTGTGAGATATAGTTCTTTACAGTGCAGCATCGATTGTTAGGAGGATCATTATTTAGGAGATGAATGTTCTTCTAGTATATTGTCAACCTAAAAGAAAAAAGAAAATAGTTATAATACTATCAATTATGCATTTGTTACATTGGTGCATTTGTTACACCTGGTCACGTCAATAAAACGTGCACTGGTTGCATACCCATCCTCATAGATTATGGGGACAAAAAATGCAACCTAAAAAAAAGCAAAATAAACAACATTGAACTAAAAAAAACAACCTAAAATACCGTTCTGGGAGCTTCACACACTAGCTACCCCTTCTTGGAAGCTTCGGCCCGGGGGGGTAGGTAGCTATTCTCTCACTCCACAGCGGCGGTTGTGGGCTATCATTCTTTCTTTTCTCTTCCTCCAAAGCCGAGCTTGGTGGGGAGACTCAGCCAATTCGCCGACGACTACAACAACACCACGCTGCACTTTTGTTGACTTTTCCCACGGATATACCTGGACACATCATCGACAAAATCATCATCATCATCATCGTGGTTGCATACCAATCGAGTCACACCAGTATGGAGTGCGAGAGAGAGAGCGAGCGAGAGCAAGTGGTCTGCACTCGGCGAATCGAAGGGGATGAAGGAAGAGCATACTTCAACCCTACACGATCTCCCACCACCCTGGCGCGTGATCCACAACAAACCAAAATGGGGTGGAATTCGGTTGACCTCCTTTGGCGCTTTGCGCCAACATGCCAACATTTCGGAGGGGGGGAAGGATGGGACCGTTAAGAACGGGTGGTAAACTGCAAAGCAAGGAGGAATGTTTAAATGTTTTAAATGTTCTAAATATTTTTTCATTTATATTACTTATCTAATATACTTAATTTATGTGTTGACCATTATTGATTGCCGTTTTATGTACATATGTTTGAGCAAACTTACGAAACCATAGGAATAGGGATTTTCCTTTATTTAACTCTTCATTATGAGTTACTGAAACACGTACCTGAAAGTAGAAGAGAAAACAAAACATGAGTTTAGTTGCAAAAAGAGTATAACGAAAAGTAGTAAATTAAATAACTTAAACGTTAATTACTTTTAAAGCTTAATTTTACCGTTTCTCTTAAATATCCCGTTCAAAATCAAACAAATTCAATTCACGATCCAGCAGAGAAGTAAAATCACACACAAAAACACATCAGAGAGATAGGGAGGCTCAATACAAGAACGACGCAATAACATAATCAAAAAGAGAACAACGCAACAACAACAACCAAAAACACAGTTTGAAAGCGAAGAGAGATGCGGAGAGGAACAAAATTCAAAAACAAAATTAACAAACAAGCAAGGAATAAAAAAAACAGTCGGTGCGCGTTCATGAAAACCGAAAAGCAGTGAGAAGAAGCGGGAGAAACGAAAAACAACATTCACACAGAACCGTCGGCCGCCGTTCGTGATGATCGCGCGGCGTGGAATCATTAATGAATGAAACTTTAAATCCATTGATAAAAAAAGACCCCCACAGCTCTACCATCACAATCTCGCTGCCTTACTGCACCCTCCATAACCCACAACCCCCCTTTAACCCCCCCAAACACACATATACACGTAGCATAAGCGTACCGTTCTCTTTCATGTCATGCAACATTTGGTATGTGAAACCGAATAGCTCCCTCTTTCTCTCGCTCACGGGAAGAACACTAATAGTACTACAGCCTCTACTACTACTACAACTGCTACTACTACTACTACTACTACTGCTCGTAGATTGGAATGATCTCGTTTCCTCTCTCTTTTCTTATATTGCTGCACTTCATCTGCTTCATCTCCACCAAACAATAAACGCCCGGGATGGTTGGAGGTCTCTTTGCTTCTTTCACTTCTTCTGCGCTTTGCTTCAAGAAATGCCGCGGTTGCCGCAGCCAAAAACATGACCGCACAACACGACGCCTTTTAATTTCTTCCACACACTATTCATCGAAATCTTTTCCAACACACACACACATATAAGAAAACCCGGCATGATTCTGTTATTTGCCACTTTATCGTTTTATTCTCCCTTCTTCACTTTTTCATTGCAAAAAAAGGGCACAACATCAACAAGCAAAAACCCTTTCTTTTGGCGGAGAAGCAGATTACACATTCCCAGTGTAAAGCTCACCCTCCGAGGGGGAGACACACACACACCGTGGAGCAAGGATGGGAGGGTGTATGTTACCCTCTCGGTATCTCTCTGTCTGCATACGAAAATGCCTAATATGTTCAAACGCGCATCAGACAACAAGACGGAATTGGTGTGAGAAAGAGAGAATGCACAAACTAAAAACTACCAGAACAAACACAGCCCAGGTTGAAATAAAAAAAAAAAGAAAAACACGAAAAACTGTTCCATCACATTTTTCCGTCTGTGCCAATTCTGGATTGTGTGCCTTTGGCTCGGGTTTCAAGGTGCATAAATTTACATAAAACTTCAATACTGCATATGCAAGCAAGTGCTAGCGCCAGATTCGAGACTTGGGGCAGCAGTACTCGACACTACGAACAAACAAAACAAACAAACGAAAATGATAACAATGATAGTCTAAATCTAAAAATGAAGTTTAATCCGTTACTTGTTTGCTATAAACTTAACATGTCATAATTTAACTAAAAAAAACATAAAAAAGAAATAAATAATGAAGTGAAAAAAAGAGTAGATAATGAAAAGGCTTTGAACAACTGAAAGCAAACAACACAATTCATAAGAAAACGAACAAGATTAGCGATCGTGGGGATTTTTTTATTACTGCTGGGGAATTCCAGTAAACCGGATATGTTTAGGAATCGAAAAATTAAAAAAAAAACAGTGCAAAACTCAAGTTTCAAATGTTGTTCCCATGCAATTGAAGAAGAAATCAACTGCTTCTTAGCTTCGCTGTCAACCCTGTCTATGTATGTGCGGTTCATAGTCGAAATGGCGATTAATGCGAACCAGAAACTAGGTCACTGTTCATCATCCTCAAACTCAGAAACAACATAAGCGGCAAAAAAAAGGTTATTGCCAAGATGACCAATCGGGTGGATGAGAGCAATGTTTTTTGATTTGTTGGTGTTTGTTGGTTCTTTCATCCTTCAAATCTAGCGCGCGCGTCATGAATGAATATTTAGAGTGTTCTTTTCTCCTACATCTTTTTTCCATCAGAGCGGTTTTCCGTTTGCATCATAGTAACCGATTCGTTTTTTTTTGTTTGTTTGTTAGATGCCATGGGCCCTGACGCTTCATGTGTGCTTGTTTGTGTTTCGCTTTCTTTATCTAACCACAACAGCTATGTGAACCTTTTTTGTAGTGATATTTTTTAGTTTTATTTTGTGTGATTTGAAGTTAAGTGTCGGTAAAGATTATAATAAATTTGGACATTAATTTGATAAAATTCCAAAATGTTATAAAACATTAAAATTTAATGCCACCGGCCAACGAGACAGTTTATTCGTGTTATTTATTTTTATACGATTATTAAGTCTCTTAACATCTTCCCTTATCAATGTTGACAATGATCGGCAAAAAGAACGGATTAGCATTAGTTGCATATATTTAAAACAAAAACACTCTTCCAGGACGATCGTCGCCGAGTGAACGATTCGTGAATGGTAACAAAACCAACCAAGAGAAGCATCCGAGAGCAAAAAGGTGGAGAAGAAAAAAGGGAAGGACACGGTAGAAAGTATGAAAAGAAGAACATAAAATACGCACAAGAAAAATGTCTTGAGCTGGGGCGTTTCTTTCCCACGCTACTTTCTCCATCGTCATCGTCATCAGCGTCATCAACGGTACCTTCGCCATCGCCTTTTCGTAAGCCTGTATTGTGTCGTTAACATTGTGAATGTGTGTGTGTTTTTTTTTTATTATGCTCAGTGATAATTTTTTTATATGTTTTTTTTACTGATTTGTCTCATGCTAATGACAAAACATGGAATGTTATTTAAGTAAAAAATGTCTCCCAACATTTCTTCCATTTTTATTTCTTAATTCTTTTCTTCCCGAATGTGATTGGGAATACAGATACATAAATATGTTGATATTTTATGGCATTTTTGTTTCGAACAAAGGTTGAATGCGATGAATAATTTTAATTTAGCGTTTAAAAAAATATTTATAAAATTTTCTTTTAATTTTACAGTAAAATAAAATCAAACTCACTTGAAAAAAAAATCAGTAGAAAAAAAGTAGCATAAAACATAAAACAGATAAATGAGTGAAAGAGAGATCCAATATTCTCCGGTCACTCACGCATCGCTCACGAAGCAGCAGTGAGATGAAGTGAGCATGACAACGTTTTACTGCTCTCTGTCACACGAGACAACACAAAATGGCGGCCGTTTAGACGACTACATACGCATCCAGCCGCGGGTGTAAGCGAGAGACTTCAAGGAAAGGGAGACGGCGAACAAATCTTCGTTCTCACACGGCGGCTATTGCGAATTCTTACGAGAAAAAGGATGCAGAAAAGCTCGCGGATCGGTGAGGACGCGCGCCCTTTGGAGTAAAGGAAAATAGTCTCACAGCACCCGAAAACATCATTCTCTGGTGTACGCGTGTGTGTAAAAGAATATTGCAGCGCGCGAGGTGGAAAAGAGAACGCAAACGCAACGCAAAACCCTCTTTTGCGCCACCATTTTACTCGCATCGGAACGTCTTGTTCTTTCTTGCGGTCTCTGCTCACGCTCTTTTTCTTCCACTTTCATGTTTTTTCGCCTTTCCCTTACTAAATCATGTGTAGAGTGAAACGGCATGCGTGTTCTTCTAACGTTCACACAAATTACGGTAAGAATTTTTTGTTTTCAAAATTTTTCTAACATTGAAGATAGAGCAAAGATTTCAAAAAAAAAAATCGACACACACACACTAGACCAAGCAGAAGGAAATTTATCAAATAAAATATAGAGCTGTCGTGATGACTTCCGGTCGGCTGCCGGGGAAGGTCAGAAAAGCGAGACGCGCGATTTTTTATTTCTTTTGAAATTATTATTGTTTTTTCAAGGTTTAGTGATATTCCCCAGACAGATTTGATTCGGAGTGGCACCATTCTACATTTTGTGCAATTTTTATTTCAGTATAATTATTTAAGTATTTTATATGAATTTATAACTCATTTTCCGCTCACTATTATAAAATTAATCTTGAACATAAGCTAACACGAATGTTTAATATGCTGAAGAACCTTATTCATAGTTAGAAAACCGATTGTTTTGCTACTTAAAAATAATCCCGTGCGCTACTGTTGTAACTGAATTTTTTTTTTTCATTTTTAAATTTCTCGAGAAAACTAAAATTCAGTCATACACGCTTATCCTTTTTTCTTGCTATCTTTTGGACACAAAATCATTTCATACTTTTTTAAATCATACTTTTTTATAAAATCAACATAACCACAAGAGCGAGACGGGTGAACCAACATAGTCGCTGGAATATTACTTCTCTCTCTCTCTCTTTCTCTCTCTCTCTTTCGTCATGTACGTCCCAAGCATGCAAACAAGAGCAAGTCGGTGCGAAAAAGAAAGATTTCTCAAAGAAAACGAAAAGAGCAAGAGAGGATACATTCACTTGATGGGGTATTTTTCGTTTATATCACGCACGACGTACCAACACACGTCTCCTCTCTCTTGCTATCTCACTTGCGCATATGCTGCTTGGTCTTAGCTCGTCTGTATACAAATGTGTTTTTTTTTGGTTCAACCAAACGAAACAATAACAAGGGAGCAGTGTGTGTGTGTGTAGCATAAACTTGGGCTTATCATGCTTCCCCACTAAAATATGCACCACAGCAGTCTCCCCACAATCCGTTACAATCAAGCACACACATACACAAGAGATCTTCGTTTAAATTTACTACCAAAAATGAAAAGGGATGATAGCACCATCGTTTCGTCGCATGTGCTCTCGCTCGCTCGCTGGGCGAACAATTTTCGAATGCGTTTTGTCTGCGCAGCTCTTCCGAAATTCAAAACCATTTCTCACGCTCTCACTCGTTCTCTCGCGTTCTCTTTCTACTACACATACGGGTGTCGTACAAACAAACAAGAGAACGAAAGAAACCAAACAGGCGGGAAAACGTTCCTTCATTTTGAATTTCCATTTCTAGCGTAACTCTACGACGTTTTGTTATGTGTAAAAAAAGAAATTCTTGCATTTATAGCAAGGCGGCTTTAAGGACATCCGTCCACGCATCATCGGAAACTCACCTTTATTCATTTATTCTCAAAAACCGCAACACATACAAAATCTGGCTAAGGTGACCAGAACCGGGTTCGCAATCCTCAAGATGGGGCAGGATTTTTCACATGTTCAACGGAGCAGTTTAAAACCTTCCACAGTCACCAATAAACTCTTGGCAAGTGACACGATGTGTGTGTGTATGTTGAAGTGTGTGTGTTTGTAAAAAGCGCACGCGCAACCGCGTAAACACGCACTTTTCGCAGAAGTCACATAATTCGCTTTTCTCCAATGCAATGCACCAACCAGTAGGCAAAGTAAACGATTTTTCACCATTAAGAACTGTGTGTCCTGGATGCGTTGTTCCGCGACGAGCAGGAAGGATCCTCCGAACATAAACACACACAGGCATGGGGGGTTGGTCAACGCGAAATTGTTACGGTATCCTTTTGGAACCAAAAACCGAGAAGAGCACAACACACACATGGGAGGGGACGATGATAAGCGCTGGGTAGAACCGACAGGGAAAACGAAGGAAAGGTCCCGGTGTAAAACGCCCTTACGCTCTTCGCTTTCTCGTCTCCTTTTCTCTGGGCGAGAGAGCGCGCTCTCACTCTCACTCGTTTGTTGTCGTTTTTTTCCCCCCCCTTCTGTCATTCGCCTTCTTTTTCACACACACACACACTCGCTCGCGATCATTCGTTCTGCGACGCGCGCTCAAGCTCCCCAAGGCCATCATCATCATCATCAGCCACAGGCGGCGAGACAGAGAGACCGCACACAAATCGGAACAAGCGAAAACAGGGCACGAAATACAGCATATACGTCCATCTCTATCCTTGGCCGTCTCACAAACGCACGCGTGAATACACCGCCGCTCGGCCAACACAATAACCGACCCGGCGGCGACGGCGACGGCGGCGGCTGAATCCGGAAGTTGGGCGAAAAATTCCATCAGGTTGATGAAGATGATGCTGCGCGTCTGCACCACACACCAAAAACGCTGATGGCTGTCGTTCGGTTTGTTTGTGGTGGTGATGTGCGATACACAACTACCAACGCTCCGCTTCGCTTCTTCTTCGGCTCCAGCGGGCAGGCGAGCGAACGCGGCAACGGGAAGTGCACGCCGTTTTACGTGACACGGTATCACACACGATTGGAAACGCACACCAATGCGCACACGTAAACGCGTCGACACACACGCACACCAACAGCCACACAAACGCGCACACACACACACACTTCACCTCAGGGGCACGATCAGCTCCGTGTTGGACATTACCGCTATAAATCCACACTACCGTTGTGCGCGCACACACTCACGCACATGTACACAAACACGCACACGCATACACGTACGCAAGGCGCAGAGCCCAAATGGGCAATGGGACGGGCGGCAATTGAGCGCGGATACCAAGCGCGCGCCCACAGACGCGGAAGGGCCGTTCAAGGCACGTTCAAAGTGAATTCTTCCGCCTTCTGGCGGTTGTTTTTCCCCCTGCCGCCTGCTCTGCTGCCCACCCCACCCTGCTGCTGCTGTTCATGGGGAAACCGAAAAACTTCGAAACACAAACATTGCTCGATACCCGGAGCGGACGGTTTCTTCCTTTGCATCTGTTTTCGTCGTAGCATTTTAGCCATCATTTCCAGAGAGGAGGACCACGGAACGAGAGCACGGAACGAATGTGTATGGCGTGCGCGCGCGCGCGCGCTTTCTCTCGATGTTGCCCTCTCGTTTGTCGTTGGTTTTAATCCGGCGTGCGAAGCCAACGACGACAATTCATTAGCACTTCATCATCATCATCATCACCGTCATCGACGTAATCATTATCATCATCGGCAGCGGTGGCCGCCAAGTGACCGATGGCGGTGGTGCGGTCGTTACGGTGAACCCGAAAATATTGCGTTTCTTCCGTACGGCGACGTCGAGCGCGGTGACGGCGACGCAGCTCATCGTTGTCGGTGGCCACCATTTTCTTTTGCACCACTGCACGGATGCTTGTGGCTCGCACTAGTTGGCTTTCCATTTCGTCTTAAAGCTCTTCGCTTTTGTTACTTTACATACATTTAAGTTTGTTCCTCACTTTAACCAAAAACACAGAAAATCCGCTTTGCTGCTTTGCTTTGCTCCGATCAACGATCAACACTTAGTCGGTGGCAAATGGATTCCCATCACACAGTTTAGTTTCTTCGGGCACAGTTCATTCCCACAATTTTACAACGCACCTCTTTTTTTATCACCTTTCGCTTTATCACAGCTCTACCTTCTTCACTTCCTTCACTCAGAGACACCGAGGTAGACCCCTGCCTTTCACCACCAGCCACAGGAAGGTACCGCCCGTGTTTGCTGTCACTTTCTTTTGCAGATATACCGGTCGGTGGTGTAGCAGGAAAGGCCACACACAAAAAATTTGCATGCGCAATTATTAATTACAAAAATAACATTGTGTCCCGCGCGCCAGCCAGACAGGAGAGAGGGACGGCACAACACACCACACAGAGATGCAGAAGAACAAAAAAAACAACGCAACCCGCACGGGATCGACGTTATGCCACCGTCGCCACTAACGCACTCAGACTAAATGCGAAGGCTGAGTGTTGTGCGGAGTGTTCTGCGCTCTGCGGGCCCATCGACATCATGGATCGTTCAACCCGGAGCCGACGGTTGCCCGAGGAATTTCGCTGAAAGAGCGCATTCAAATGCTCTGCCGTTTCACCACATGGGGAATTTACTGTACCCGGTTGCGCGAGCGTACGCACGAACGAGACGAACGTGCGTCGTGCCGTCTCGCTTTTTCCCATCCACCATCATACCACTCACCATGCGCTCACTCTCAAAACACCGCGCCGGTGAGCGCATGGTGAGCGCATGGTGAGCGAGTGTTGAGTGCGCTCACTTTGCGCGTAGCGAGCGCGTGAGAGGCTGCGGGTTTCACATTTTCACGCTCAATTTCTTAAGATGCGATCCACTCGGTGTCGCACTACATACCAGCACATCAATTGCGTACAAACGTACGGTCCCGAGCATGGCGAAAGGGAGGAAAAACTACGCACGCGACATGCACTCAAACGGTACATGGGTACCGCTCGTTTGGCGGAAAAATGGTGTCCCACACACACACACCGCACACGCACACACAAATTAACTACGCTCAACTCCATCATCCCGCCCTTTTTGGGAAAACGAATCCTTTTTCTTAATGGGGTGTAGCAAATGTGCTATCCCAGTCAAAATAAAACCTCCTTTACAGTATGCCGATGTTCGCTTTATTGATGCGAATAATAACATATTAAATGGTAAAGAAATTAAACATTAGGAAAAGTCTTGTTAGAGGTTCACAGAAACTTCCTGAAATCTTTTACTTTTGTATAATTTTCTGAAGAGTAGCCGAGCAATAACAAAACATAATTATTGAACGTAATTTTACGAAGAGATTTGATTTTTTAAACAATTTGCTATTCAAATTTACTTTATTGTAATATAGCTGTATATACTCTTCGCAAATAGCAAATAAATCGATTCTAATATTTAACATGTTTTGTGAATCTAATCAACAGAAACAAGAGTGAGTGCCTGTCATTGGGTACATAAAATCGTTGAATTATTATGCAAAAAATATTACACAAATAAATCACCAATTTATTTGCCATATGTTTCAAAGAACTTTGACTAAATTGCAATAATAATTATTGATTTTTTTGGAATTAATTTTCATTAAAACGGCTTGAAACTTCAAACGCTCAAAATAGAATTATTGTTCGGTCCTTCAAGCAATTAATGGAAGGATATTGCTCGCAATCATTCGCACACTTAACTAGTTCATATTTCGATTTATAATCTCACGGTAACANATTGATTTTTTTGGAATTAATTTTCATTAAAACGGCTTGAAACTTCAAACGCTCAAAATAGAATTATTGTTCGGTCCTTCAAGCAATTAATGGAAGGATATTGCTCGGAATCATTCGTACACTTAGGTAGTTCATATTTCGATTTATAATCTCACGCTAACAGCATCTCAAGGAGCCAGGCAGTCTGCTACCGGTCTGCTAGTGTAATCTCCTGCTTTAGCGCCATACACCAAAGCTCTTTTCCACCGCCAACGTTAATAACGGCGGTGTTGTGGGCGCCTTTTGCGTGGTTCCGTTCAACGGCGAAGGTGTAACAGTGTAACGCACGAGAGCGAGCAGCGATAATTACCAAACGAGATGTATCACAGGTTGATCATTGTACGCCATTTGATAGCATTTAGTTCAAATGGTTTTTTTAAATTGTTTCATAAGTAATCATTCGTTTATCTGCAACAATTGATCGTAAAGAAGGAAATAATAGATATATTAAAAATACTTGTTTCGGCGTTTAAATTACAGTGGAACGCCGATTATCCGTGCTCATCGGGACTCAGCATTTAGCGGATAAGCAAATAACACGGATAATAGGAAAAACTCTTTTTATTGATAAAAATTAGTGTTTAGTGTGTAGTGAGTGGACTTTTTTTTCTAAAACTAAATGTTTATAATTCTTAGATGCACTTTGGAAAGTATTTGGTCGAACTTGAGCCAATTGTATAATTTCCTATTGAGGATTTTATTCCTTGCCATCAGCGGTTTGAAGTTGATATGTCAATTCACATTTTGAAATGTCATTTCCGAGCTGCACGGATAATGCGACAGCCGGATAAATGGTACCCGGATAATCGGCAATCCACTGTATTTGTCGATTTATGATCGCTTATTGCGTACATGTGAATTTTTTGCTTCCATTTGAATTTTTTAATTTTTAGAACTTAAAAATTCATATGAAACCCCTTAACAGAAGTGGATATACAATGAATTTTATTTCTATCATATAAAAACCCAACAAAACTGTTACAGCTCAACATTTTACAATTCTCCTACATTTAAAACTATAGGACTTGGATCACCATTTAGAAACCATTAATCTTCTTCATACGAGCTATAGTTTAAAATGTATTACCATCTTTTCCATCGATAGCTGCGCAAAAGCACACTCGATGCAAACGGCATGGATAGTGTCTAAAAGTCTACTGCCGCAATTAATCAATCCCCATACCATTGATTATATCGCTTACATTAAATAACACAGACCAAAAAAAAAACTGCAAACATTCGCAAAGCAGTCACCGCAAAATAGAAAATGAAGCCACGAGGAGCCAGATAAGAAAATGGCAAACAGAAAATTAAAAACAAAACACACTACGCAAAATGACAGCGATGTGCTAATATAAATAATTCATCTCCGCGCATCGTTTCGGCAATACTCTATCGGCTGTTTTGTTGTTGTTGTTGTAAGTGTGGCACCAAATGGTCTGGAGGAGATGATGATGATGATGACGAGGAAGATGACGGTGTGTCGCTCATGGAAAAGCCCTTCCATCCAGAAAGACCGCAACTCCCCGTCAAAGCAAATCGGGGGAAAAATGAAGACGGGCGGGTCAGATTCGGCAGAAGCTTTCCTGGTGGTTGGATATATCTCGCCGCATTTCGCTAATGAGCGAATCGTGCAGCGGAGTTTAAGATGTTAAACAAAAGATAAAAACAAAAAAAAACAACCCCTAAATCTCACACATAGGGTTTACACGGTGGTTACGACGGGGGCACCGGTAAGAGAGACAGAGAGACGGGTGCACTGGGCCAGTCGGTGCAAATTAGCAGGTTACGTTTCGTACGGAGAAAGGAGGTTTTGCCGGTCGCAACTTGTATCTTTTTGGGGTGTTTATGGTTCGGAAGTTTTCTTTCCCTATCCGGAAACGGTTCCATTGCTAGCGATTGATGTTTGCTGAACTGTTTATCTGCAATGTAACAAGTTATTCTAGCAGGGTTGCTATAAATAAGCTTACACAATCGATTGATATTTAAACATTTATCTGTATGCAAATATGGTTCATACGTGAAGGGTTCATTGACCACTCTAAGGGACGCTAATGTCCTCTCTTTTCAGTTTTTATGAAGAATATAAAGGAATATTAGATTCGGCATTAGAAAGAAAAATAATTTTACAGAACCTAAAATATGAAAAACAAATTTTCCAATAAAATTTAATAATTAAAAATAAAATAACATAATTAATTGGCGAGTTACCCTGCACATCGCCATATGATATGATGATCTTAATGAATGAAAATATTTTTTAAACCAATCAAAACCCTTTTTTTGAAGAAAAAAAGGAAAAAAATTTCGATAAATAGACTGCTTACAGGAGACAAATCACCGCGAAATGTATTGCGTGTGTTTAATGATACTAAACCTAATCGTTCTATCTTGTCGCTGTCACTGCTAAGCCGGTGTAATGGATATGCGCTTGCAAATAAACGACCCAGAACGAATGGGGAGACCTCTAAACCTTAAGGATAGTTTTCCAACAAATCTTTGACAAGAATAAGGTGCTCATTAGCAATCTCCCGGGGGCCGCCATACTTCGCACGCTAGTCAACAACCAAACCATCATTATGATCGCCATTGAAGCTTTCCCATGATAAAGCTTTGAAACATGCGCTAATGCTCTCTGGTCCAGCAAGTCACCAGAACTTTTAAGCGTTAACTCGTAAAAGAAAAATCAAACAAAAAAAAAAACAAACAACTAATCTGACCGCGTACAAATCTAATCACCCACGTTGTGTATAAAACATTCGCCTAAGTGAAAACAACCCTAAACTGTAGTAACAAACAGTCACCTACCGGGCATGGTTTGAAAATTGAATTCGGGCAGCGCTGGAGCAAGAATTCAACCGGAACTAGATGACACACCGTCCGTGCCGGCTAGTGCAAGCAGACAGACAAGTTAAAAGTTTCAAAAAATGTAACGAAACACCGTCTTAAACACCACAAAACGCCCCGGACTGGACAGCTCTGGGCAAAAGCAGAGCGGCAAACGATTACCGGCGTTCGTGTGTTCATCAGGTGGCTCGTCTTCTAATGTCATAATCATCTCAGTCACGTGCTGTTGAGTTTTTTCGGCCCGTGTTCTTGGGCGTTTTGTTATTCAAGCCCTTCTACCGTTTGCATGAGCGGGCGGTGCTTGGGTTTTGGGCGGTCAAGATTTAATTCGAATCACAAATTTGCCAACCATTACCGGCTCTGTTTCATGAAAGGAGGCCTCCTTTTTTGTTGGCTGGGCCGCCTCGCTTCATAAAGCAACGGTAGGCTTTCGAACATTAGAAGCTACCGTAAGAGATTACCTTCAGCTTCATAAACCACGAAAATTTAAGGCCAAATCAGATCGTCTAGGGATAAGAACGTTACAAACACCCTTGTGCGGCGCTTAATTGTATGAGAATGGCGAGTGTTTTTAATTATTTAAACCCTTCAACGAGTAGAGGCATTATTCTTTCTAAACATGTAAAAATTGATGGCGTTTTTAAAATCATAAAAATTCAAATTAAATTAAAAAAAAAAAACAAAAATGGTCTTCTTCGCTTTTTTTCTGTAATAAATTTTTCTCCCTGAGTAACTTTTGTTTCGAATTTCACACTATTGAATATTAACCCTACAACAAGGAAAAGGATAAATTAAATCGCACGACATAAGGGCCAGCAGAAAAAAAACACTCACAAATACATACACACTTCCACACATATACACAATCGGGCCCAAAAACCAACCAACCGAACGGGGCAACAAAATAATGAAACGGTGATATCTTAGGCGGGTTTTCAACGCATCGAATATACTTTTAATTCTACTCTAAATCATATCCCAATTAGCAGCGTTTAGCAGTTAGCGATAAAAGCATGTGAAGGCGCACCCGCGAATGGATTTCGGCCGTTCGTTATTCGTGCTTTAAACATTAATTAATGGAAACTCTCCATATATGAGAGGACGATGACTTTTCACTTCCGGCATTTTTTTTTCTTGTTTTTTACATTTTAAACTACGTAAAGTCTGCCTTCGATATTGCTGTAGCATTTCGACCGTAAAGCAAATTCCTTGTCTGCAAGTTTGCAGATAAAATGAATGCGTAAAGCTTCCGACAATAGACAACAGTAGCAGACGTATTATGAGGGAAATAATGAAGGTTTTATTTTTTGGTTTACGTTAAATGAAATTGTAAAAACGCTACCAATATTAACCTATTTGTATGCCATTTTTTACCCTTCTCAAAAAACTTGAGGAACATAGTTCAAAAACCACATCAAAACAAAAACGACTTCGAGCACTTCGATTCCCGCCAAGAAATGAAAGCTTCGACTGCGTTCTTCTTGAAAGCTCGTAACAGCGCAACAACGCCACACCAAAAGCCGAAAAAGCCGCAGTTCATGGCACAACAGTGATGTGTTTTTCTTTATTACTTCTGCTTCGTGGTTCTGAGCTCGAACTAAAGTTTGTTGTTTTGAACGCAAGAAAAAGCGCGCGTAACGCAACCGAGAAGCATTCTCTGCACGGTTTCCGCCTCCGAGACGCACATTCTTTTAAAAAAACGGGTGCGATCGCATCAACACCAACAAGCAGACAGTAAATGAGAGCGGGGAATAACAGCGAACACCGAATGTCTCCGTATCCTTAAGGTCTCAGGCTGCTGGCGCTGTAAATAACGGGAATCGGCCTCAAAGCCAACCGAGCAGCAGGGCGTACAGGGAGAAAGGTGAAAGAGGTGAAGTGCGAACGAGAGGTGAAGCAAGAAGGACCAAAGAAAACAGAAAGAAAACCCCGTTGCCCGTTGCTACCACTGTCCGCCATCCTCTGCCCACGGTGCTTTTGACCACCAAAGCGAAATGGTGACGACGACCACCAAACATGCCAGTGTCGATCGCATCGCCGAGATGCGATCGACAAACGAAAACAACAAACCCGAAAGCGTTCACATGTAGAAGAAGAAGCAGGAAAAGAAGAAGATGGAAAAAACATCCCCAAAAACCAGACGCGGAAGTGTGTATGCACACACGCACATACGCGCGTGATCCGGGATCTCCTCCTCCAGGGGTGCATTGGTTCGAGCATACCAAAACAGAATGCCACTCTGGCCGTCGAGAACGCGTTAGACGCTCAATGCAAGTGCCGCAATGGGACGGGAAAAAGGGTGGGGAATGGTGGTGCAATCGTGGCGGAGAGGTAACGGCGTCGCAATGGCATTTATGCTGCGCTTCGTTTCGCTTCGGATGAAATTCCTGGAAGGATCAGAGCGGGTCTCCGGGTTTTTTGGGCTGAGAAATTACCTGATCCGGACGACGGATGGTACATGCATGCAAAGGCCGACAGCGACAGAATCGAGGAGGAGAATATAGTAAAGGGAATAATAAAGAAAAGAAGAAAAAAAACCCCGATAGTAAGGTAAAGACGGCCTTCATCGTAATGTGTGGGTGTGCGTATAGTATGAGCATGTGTGTTGGTGTGCTTCATTGTAGTTTGATCGCGAGAAAACTGAGTCGAGCGGGAAAGGGTCCAATAAATAAGCCACATAGAAGACGCACTGTTAGGATGTTTTAAGGCTGCAAAGCCTGTTCTGTTAGTCAACGTGATGAATAAACGGCATGAATCAAAGGGTAGAGTTTACTTCAAATTTTATGAGAATACAGTTAGAATTTATTTGGGGAATTAGACGAACATAAAAGATCGGAAGTGTAAAAACTGAGGCTGAAGAATTAAGCCAAAAGGGTGA
Source organism: Anopheles parensis (assembly GCA_016254315.1). Classification (NCBI taxonomy): domain Eukaryota; kingdom Metazoa; phylum Arthropoda; class Insecta; order Diptera; family Culicidae; genus Anopheles; species Anopheles parensis. The sequence continues at coordinate 10,665,359 of CM028127.1, forward strand.
TATTTTAATTATGTTTGCGTGAAACAACCCTCTACTACTTCGGATCGTCCGATGTTGTAGAGATTAATATCATCTTAAAGATAAAACGACAATATCTAAAAAGTCTTGGTCTTTATTGTCGAATAACTAAATCAACCCAAAATCCTCTCTAGATCCCAATATCTTTTTATTCAACAAGTTGTGTAATAAAAGAAAAAGGAAGTAATCCATGCTTAGCAGTTCCAGACTATATTATGGTGGATGCAATAAACTTCGCATCAAAAATCCTTGAACTTCTGAAGGAGTCACTACATCCCTAAGAAAGTCACTAAAGAAATGTCTGGTATGTCCTCGATACCTCTCCTGTGGTTCAATTCTTGCTGTTTCTGGCAAAAACGCTCCCTTTGTTGACAAGAAAGATCCAAAATTTAGTGTTTGAATGAAAGCAACTCACAATAAATGATTCCTTTCCAGTCCCACCAAATGACAGTTTGAGTTACTTCATCGCGCTTTGAACAAGATCGTTTTCGCACAACAATGTCCTCATTAGACTCATTTCTAAATGGTCGATGGAACAACTCCTGTAGCCTTGGATTGTGTGTTGGATTTACAAAAGCGTGAATCTTGTATAGAGCATGACGTTTCTTAAAACTTCTAAGAATTGATTCAAAAAAATTTTTTGATACTTTTGGATTCAGGTCAATCAGTAGACAATATTTAGCATTAAAATGTTGATATAATGGTTGAAATATAAAATATCACTTACGATTCAAAAGGTGCATTAGAGGCTTCAGAATTTTCGCCATAGACACTTACCTGTAGAGAAGAGAAAGAAATAAAGATTAGATTACAGACACTTTCTTAAACCTTTTACTTATTGGAATGATGAAGATAACGATGGAGACGCAAGGTTCTTTACAATTGCAAATAATAGTGTAGAGTGTAGTAATGAATAACTTTTCAATGTCATAATCCGCATCTCTAGGCCTTCAATGATGTTTCAAAGTGATCCTAGAGAAGGGAGTTGCTGAGAAAAGATGATTCTCATCAACATGAACGAATCAACACGAATTCTTCCTACGAATTTATTATTCAATTTATTTTTCAATTAAAAATTTAATACTTTTTAATCGCCTTATATGTAACGTATTATACATTTGACAAATAATTAATACAACAACATTTTTCCCAACATTTTAACTTTATACCCCATGACATTGCTTTACACGTTTCACGTTTCCTTATCTTATTGCCAACTCCTGCGCTCGTAGCACCAGTAAGGGAATCAGTGCCATTTGCCTTGTGGGCGTTGTTTTCCATTAACAGTTCATTTTCCCAGCTGATGATGGTGCATCCGGCCGGACGCCCGAAAGGATTCGCCCATGGCAGCCGGGGACCCCGAGGGATAAGCCGTGTACCGTGAAATAGGAACGCATCGATATGCAACAGGGTGTGCGATGATTGGTGGAATTGACAGCAAAGTGTGATAATTACATTTTGGGCCTGAATTGTGCCTGGCAGCAGGAGAAAATCTAAAGCCGTGGGAACGGTTTCGTTGTAGCTAGATCGGCTAGCTGGTTTCCCAATATGGTAGAACTCCCGATTGTCTCGTTCTGGATTTCAATTTTAAGTCAAGGAGAAAGAGAAAGAAACAGAAGGACACAAAGAAAGGATTGATTCGAGCAGTTAAAATATCCATTTTAGTAACATCCAATCGGAGAGTAGTACATGGATTCAATGAGCTCAACGTTATTTAAGACACGAAAAAATGTTTTTTTTTATCATAAGTCAAATAGAAACAATTTACGTAAATAGCCACTAAAAGTATAATACAAACTGTCCATCGGTCTCGAATATTTAAATATTTGACGGGCGTTAATGGGGTTCAACTCAGCGTCATCTTAGACAACAAAGAAGTTAAATTCTACAAGGATCGACGATTAAGCTTTTATGTGCTGTGCAAATACACATTAATTAATAGAAAAAGTTCACTCGAAAGCGTTCCACAAACAATGAGTGTGGATTGGATTATTTTAATATACTTGAGCGCCGAGGATGGTAATGACACGCATAAAATTCATACCAAACAGACGCGTGCCTTTTTCGGGTTAGTTACATTTGGTGGTTTGATGGCGCTTACAAACTATTCGCCGCTTCCACGACGCCATTATCACGTTGTCCTGTGCCATTTCGTTAGATATTTCTTATTCGTTCCTACGTGCGCGAATGCCTTGTTCAAGTTGAGCCAGCCAGTGAAGAACACAAAAGCGAGGGAGAAAGAGAGAGAGAGAGAGAGAGAGCGCTGGTCCTGGTGACGCTATCGAAAACGACCAGACCGTCCGGACACGTTAACACTACCAGACGACTGTATGCTAAACAGAACTCTATGGCCAATTTGAATATCTTTATTTCGACGCATGTACGCGTGCACGACGACGCTCGCAAACGAACACCGAACAGATCGCACAATTGTAAGGCACAATTTCTTTTTTTTTAATCGATTTAGCTTATGCTCATGATAGAATTGATCGCAAAATCTATCCAAATATTCAACTGATGCTTAAAGTTGTGCATGTTATACATAAAAGAAACTTAATTTTATAATCTAACTCAATTTTACCATAAGACCTAAGGTACTACGAATTTAATACAGACAAATATTTTTAAAAGAAAATGTTAAATTTAGTTCCATTTTTTCCACTTTTATTATTTGAAAAATGTTAATAGTAAGAGCAAGAACATAACAACAACTTGTGATAATATAACTCTAATATTCAGTTTTCTGATTTCATAGTGTTTTGAAACCTCTTCTCTCTCTAAACTTAACACTGACAATGTTAAGTGAAGTACCAAGCGTCTCCATATCTCATTTCAATCCATCTAAAAGCTTAATATAATGAAGTGCAATGTCAATATGAATTAATATTACAATTTAAAATATCATTTATCAATAAATGAACCAAATTAAGAGTTGTCATGAGGACTATTATTATCATTTGTTTTGTTTTTGGATGTGTTTAATTATTTATTATTATATATTTTATTTTATTGTTCTTTTAAATTTTCCCCACATTTTCCCATAACGAACAAAAAATATAAATACAATAATAGATAAATTTTATTGAAAACTAAAGAAAAGTAAAGAAAAACACCCCGGAAAAAAACTCGGTTTTATCAAGTCGCATTGTAACACGCCCCAGGGTAGGCTGAGATAAAATGGAGCACGTGTGACCGAGCTCGGTGCTGACCGCACCAGCGACACAAATACATCACAGGCTCGCAAGAATGCGCAAGAATTGGCCCACAACACCACCACCATCACCAATCATGTATTTAATCGTTGCGGCGCCACACTGATCAGCATGCGGCACGCACGGATGTACCAGAAGTGTGTTGCAAAGTGCTTCGAACACGTTCTGGTAGGTTTGGGTACGATCCGGGGTTAATCGTCGAATGATGGGTATTAAAAATCGGTTCAAGAAGCTAATAAACTGGAGCAACTGCTGTCTGTCGCTGGTCGGTTTGGACCATCTTTCCATTGCAAGTGTCAAGGATCGCAAGGATACTTAACCAGCTAGGCGGAAGGCATCATCCGCCCAATGGAGTATTTTAAGATTTGGTGTTATTATTTTATTCTCCTTCTGCTAACTTATCAATCCATTGTCCACGCTGTGGTTTACTTGAAATACTTATCAAGACGCACACACAACGCTGTGCACAGTGCTCCAACCCCCGTTGCTTCCCGACGCCCCAACAAGCCTATATGCACGCACACACCTCGAAAAAGTCCACCGCATCTTCTGGATTGGAGCAGAAGACACACATCAAAAGGGCGTGGAGGGTTACCTCCCCAAAAGGGTGGGGAGGGTGAGTTTCTGTAGCTAAACGCGCGCGACAGATTCCCAATTTGATTTCGGCGACGGCGAATGTTGGGTTACACATTTTGACCGCGTGTGTTTGTGTGTTTGTATTATTTTGTTCTTTTCTAGCTTCGTATTATTTTTTTTTTTGGCGCGCGCGTTTCACTCATAGGTTCAACGAACTGCTCGAACCGCCACAAGGTCATCGCCGCCGCGCGCAGAGCACCGCGTGTATTGCGTACCTCGTAAGAAAGAAAACAACAAAAAAAAAATACGACACACACACATACATATAAACATAAAAAACCTTACAAAGAGGAGGAAGGGCGCGGGGATTTGGGGCATTCAAGAGTACCCTCAAGAGCAACACAACACAGAAGCGCTTGGGCGTGAGCACTTCTCGCTCATATAGCGAGTGTCGGGAGCTGAGTGAACATTTAGGGGATGAGCTTCGTAAAAAAAAAATGGGGGGCCAAATATGATATTGGTGGATGGTTTTTTTCTAATTCATTTTTTTTTCTCATATATTCCCACACTACGATACCGAACGGAAGCTCTCCGAGAGCAGTTAGGGTTGGGGAAGATCTCGCGAGTGCAGAGTTTGAAATGGTTAAGCCTCACGCGGTTTCTTCATATCGAGCGAACTAAGAGCTGAAGCTTTTGAGTTACGTCGACTACAACGTATACTTAAAATGGCTAATACTCCTGTGAAGACTTCTAGGCTACTAAGGGATGCAACTAAGAGCAACGATATTGATCATGAAATTTTCAACAAATCGAATTCGTTATATTTTTCAAAACTCAATGTATTTTCATCTGCTAAAACGTAACAATCAAACTTCTTTCTTGTGCAAGAATGTACCGAATTTCCATAACTTAATAATAAATAAAGTTTTACAAGCTATGTGAATAGAATTTCTGTAATTAAAAAAATATAAGACTTCATAAATACATATATTCTTTTATAAAAGCAATTTTTAACTAATTACTAGAGTAATAAAAATGAAAAATTTTAACCAATCGTTCAGGAATGGACATCTCAGACATCTCACCTATCGGTAATCGGGTTGTTTTAGCATCTTTGCTATTTGCCACGCCCATCATTATGAGTAGCAATAATGTTCTGCCGATGATAACAGAGCGACCACAAGAGGAAAGGATGCGAGTGTCCGCGCTACAAGCTAAAGGGGATGGTTGCATATTTATGCCGCGGGTGGAACGGTTCCCAACAGCAAACACATAGTACACGTTAAAACGGGTTCGGATGGGGGTTTTTTTACCGGCAATGAAAATTCTACGCCCGTTGACGGGGGAAGATTTCGTGCCGTGTGTGAGATGGATGGAGATGGGAGAGAAAGAAAAAGCTTCGAAAATATCCTCAAGGAATTTGCAAAAATTTTGTTGACAAAATACGGCGCAAGTGGCCATTCTCAAACATAAAAAACACTTAGGAAATTTTACATTGAAGATAAATTTAACAAAAAAAAATATATTTAAGAATCCCTTATCATTCGTTCGACAGGTGTCAATTCAGTTCAGAAACAATACGTCAACAAAAAAATATTGTCAGCAATAAACGAAAAAGAAAGTCCAAAAAAAATCTCAAAAATCTCATTATATTGATAATGAGAAAGAATTAATTATTTATTATGACAAACAATACAGAATTTTGAAGTTTATGTTGCCTATTGGTATAATAGCAACAATAACCAAATTGCACACTAAACAAAAGATGTATAAAAATGTTTATTGCCCGCACAGTTATTGAACACTTTAGCGGAATTAACTGATCCCAGACGCGCTAAAGTGATTTGTACTAGCCACCATCAACCAAGCGAGAAACCGCACCGAATCTTCAGAGCAGGGTCAAAGATTTACCCACGGGAAGCAATGGAAAGTGAGACTATTTCGATCTGCCTTTTCTGGAGCAGCGTTATGTTCGCCCATGGTCTTGGTTTACCTCGCCACTTCCAACAGCAAACCAGTGTCCAGGGTTGCGGTTAGAGGAAGATGTCTCCAAAGACAATATACAAAAACCCACAATAGTGATGGTGGCCGAGAGCGAGAGAGAGAGAGCAGTTGGTTTGCGGAGATATTTTAATATATTATCAATTTTATATTCGTGGGAACCTAATGGAAAACTGCATTGCATACCATCCAGCATCTGCATCCAGTGGACCGAGAAGGCGACCGGCATCGTATCTATCCCGGTTGCGGTAGGAAGGCGATAAAATGAGTTATTATTGATCTTGCTCTGTTCCAATGAAAAGCTCCTCGTGTCTCCGTACGCAAGACGCGAAGACAACCCTTTGCCCCGCTGGGTGCTTAGCTATTTGTGGAGGGTTGCCGATCGATTGCGGTTTGATTCTGCCCATCTTCCTTGCGAGGACACATGGCGCACACAAACATACACACCTGTGGGTGGAATGAGTGTCGTTGCGGTGCCACCCCAAAAACCCCATTATGGGTTCGATCGCACGAAACGTCTTGTGAAGCCCACTAGGTAAGTTTGAGTGAGTCCGATGCTTGAAGGATACTGGGAAATTATTATAATGGTGTCGCTACAGCGCGAGCGCACGCAAAAACTAGCTCTCTTCTTGCTCACTACTTATGATTTTCGTCTGGAAGACGCATAGGAAAGCAGCAACAGAACTATAAAAAGCATACACCTTTGTAGGTTGGTGTGGTAATTGAGTGAATAGCATAAAAATACCGAAGTTATGGCTCAAGCCTGTAGCAACTGGGTAAGAGTAAAAACGAAATCAAAGCAATACAATTGACGTAACGAGATTTAAAAATAGAAGTAACATTTATGAAAACTGAGAAAAATAGCTCAAGAACTCCGTAATGGAATAAGTGGAAGAAGTAATTTTAATTTTAGGAAATCGCTCATGAAACACAACTGCCGAAAGACACTGCTATTAGGACATTATTCAATCATTCGCCACAGAAAGAAGTAGTAAATGACAAATTGATGTGATCATAAATACTTATAAAATAAATTGTACATAACGACAATTTAACAAATCACACAAGAAAACAAAACATCAATTAAAAGACGTTAAAAAAGGTCATAAAAGCTTACTTGTTTGCTTTCATTTTAGTTTCATCCAGCAGTAGCAGATCGACGCTACTGGTGACCAACTCCGGTCGATGGTCAATCGTTCGCTTCACGTAAATCTGCCCATTCACCGTGAACACGCTCTTGATTTTGCCATCGCGTTTCAGACGCATTGCCTCCGCCTTAAGGCTGACGTTACCGCGGGTCAAATTTTCACTCACAAACACACGACCATCCGTTCCGCTGTAACCCAAATCCTGCAGCGCCAGTCCAGTTCCCGCTTTGCCACCTTCCTGGTACCGGCGATAAAACTCATTTCGAGCATTTCGAAACACAAACTGCACGTGTACGGCTGGTGGCTGTACGGTGGGTTCCTTGCGAGTCCTTGCGAGATTGTCCAGCACGGCAACACTGTACCGGGATGGTTGGACATCCGGTGACGATGATCCGAGATCAAGCCTGCGTATATGGACGATGGGGATTTCACTTTCCGTGTATCCCAGACGGCGGGCAATACGCACATAACACTCGCGCAGTCCATCACCTTGGAGAGTTGCCGGGACGCCGATTAACAACAGATCACCGGCCCGATTTGAACGATGCCCATAGTCCTGGTGTGCCAGAAACAGTCGATTCGTTTGCGTAAGGCGACGGTTCAGTGTTTCGATGCGATCCCCAATCTGATCCCGTAGTCCGTGCACCTCCGATAGCAACCGATCGAATTTGTGATCGAGCATGCTTTCGTCCGCAAGTGCAAGGCATCGGTTACGCTCATTGCATCGTTCGAGTTCTTTTTTCTCGGTAACGGCGATTGCGGACATTATTTCGACATATCTGTCATCTTCGTGTTTGTCACCAATGTTTAAGTTGAGAAAAACTGAACCCTTGTCGTGAGGATCGTCCTCATTGATTGTGTTTTCAATTTTGTTCGACTGGCCATAGGGGAAATTTCGTGAGGAAGTACTTCGTTTAGAATTGAAGGACATGCTTCGAGCTTTATTTTAGTACGAATTACACATTTGACACTGATTTCTTGAGAACTGAATATACTTTTCTCCCATATACACGCAACGATTGTTCAGTTTAGAAAAGAAGTACTTCGAAGATTCTACCGATATCCTTGAAACAGACCGAAAAGATGGTAATACATCATTATCTTATATCTGATTGAATTTTAAATATTTTCTTACAAAGTTTATTTAAACATAAAATCAAAATTTAGTAAAATCGCTAAAGTCTGAGCTTTAAAAAAAAACAATTTTAAAAATGAAAAAAATCCCAAATCGAAGTCTTCAACAAAATTTACAAACAATTCCTCAAAAACAAAATGATAAGGTTTCAAATTGAAAAGAAAAGAAGATCATGTTGCTAGTGGTAGTAAATATTTACTCCAAACCCTCGACACACTTCATACGAACGAGGAGTATCGAGGATATGCGAAGAGGGAAAGATTTGTCGTCTAAAAATGTAGCCTTTCAACAACTGGCTCTGGTTGGCACAAAAATAGCTAACATTTGCTCTCCATCATCACCTGATAGTGTATACTGCGCGGGGTTGTTTTTTGGAGAAGCTTGCGGGCTAATTCCATGTAACTCAATACAAGGGCAACCGTGTACTCCTTTCGCCCTAACCACCTACAGCAACCAAATCACATTTAGCTTCGCCTGGTGGCATCAACCACCACCAACCAACCAAAAACCGCTCCGCTGAGAAGTGTGGTACATCATTTGAGGTGAGTAAAACAATTGGGCTCTCGCACGGTACACCTCTGCCAAGAGCATAGCGTCTAGGTTGGCATCTTAAGGGAATGTGTTATGCGCCGGTCTTAATATCAAAAGGTTTTGTGTACTGAAAGGGCTTGGCACTAACACTAGCTGATATCCTCGCGAATTTAGGGGTGTTCGTACGACGGAAAAAGGGGCATTTGTGTTTGGAGAGTTTTGCTCTCCGTTACTACTGAGAATACTGAGAAAACAGAGAGAGATTTATTTTTCCTAACTTCCACCTATACTTTCCTTAACTTACAAAAAAAA
>CM028127.1:10674296-10701598 GCA_016254315.1 Anopheles parensis
GTGACGACGACCACCAAACATGCCAGTGTCGATCGCATCGCCGAGATGCGATCGACAAACGAAAACAACAAACCCGAAAGCGTTCACATGTAGAAGAAGAAGCAGGAAAAGAAGAAGATGGAAAAACATCCCCAAAAACCAGACGCGGAAGTGTGTATGCACACACGCACATACGCGCGTGATCCGGGATCTCCTCCTCCAGGGGTGCATTGGTTCGAGCATACCAAAACAGAATGCCACTCTGGCCGTCGAGAACGCGTTAGACGCTCAATGCAAGTGCCGCAATGGGACGGTAAAAATGGTGGGGAATGGTGGTGCAATCGTGCCGGAGAGGTAACGGCGTCGCAATGGCATTTATGCTGCGCTTCGTTTCGCTTCGGATGAAATTCCTGGAAGGATCAGAGCGGGTCTCCGGGTTTTTTGGGCTGAGAAATTACCTGATCCGGACGACGGATGGTACATGCATGCAAAGGCCGACAGCGACAGAATCGAGGAGGAGAATATAGTAAAGGGAATAATAAAGAAAAGAAGAAAAAAAAACCCCGATAGTAAGGTAAAGACGGCCTTCATCGTAATGTGTGGGTGTGCGTATAGTATGAGCATGTGTGTTGGTGTGCTTCATTGTAGTTTGATCGCGAGAAAACTGAGTCGAGCGGGAAAGGGTCCAATAAATAAGCCACATAGAAGACGCACTGTTAGGATGTTTTAAGACTGCAAAGCCTGTTCTGTGAGGCAACGTGATGAATAAACGGCATGAATCAAAGGGTAGAGTTTACATCAAATTTTATGAGAATACAGTTAGAACTTATTTGGGGAATTAGACGAACATAAATGATCTGAAGTGTAAAAACTGAGGCTGAAGAATTAAGCCAAAAAGGTGATATTTTAATTATGTTTGCGTGAAACAACCCTCTACTACTTCGGATCGTTCGATGTTGTAGAGTTTAATGTCATCTTAAAGATGAAATGGCAATATCCAAGAAGTCTTGATATTTCTTGACGAAAAACTAAATCAACCAATCTCCAAAATCCTCTCTAGATCCCAATATCTTTTTATTCAACAAGTTGTGTAATAAAAGAAAAAGGAAGTAATCCATGCTTAGCAATTCCAGACTATATTATGGTGGATGCACTAAAACTTCGCATCAAAAATCCTTGAGCTTCTGAAGGAGTCACTACATCCCTGAGCAAGTCACTACAGAAATGTCTGGCATGTCCTCGACACCTCTCCTGTGGTTCAATTCTTGCTGTTTCTGGCAAAAACGCTCTATTTGTTGAGTAGAAAGATCCAAAATTTAGTGTCCGAACGAAAGCAACTCACAATAAATGATTCCTTTCCAGTCCCACCAAATGACAGTTTGAATTACTTCATCGCGCTTTGAGCAAGATCGTTTTCGCACAACAATGTCCTCATTAGACTTACTTCTAAATGGTCGATGGAACAACTCCTGTAGCCTTGGATTGTGTGTTGGATTTACAAAAGCGTGAATCTTGTATAGAGCATGACGTTTCTTAAAACTTCTAAGAATTGATTCAAAAGAATGTTTTGACACTTTTGGATTCAGGTCAATCAGTAGACAATATTTAGCATTCAAATTTTGATATAATGGTTGAAATATAAAATATCACTTACGATTCAAAAGGTGCATTAGAGGCTTCAGAATTTTCGCCATAGACACTTACCTGTAGAGAAGAGAAAAAATAAAGATTAGATTACAGAAACTTTCTTAAACCATTTACTTATTGGAATGATGAAGACAACGATGGAGACGCAAGGTTCTTTACAATTGCAAATAATAGTGTAGAGTGTAGTAATGAATAACTTTTCAATGTCATAAACCCTGGCTCTAGGCGTTCAATGATGTTTCAAAGTGATCCTAGAGAAGGGAGTTGCTGAGAAAAGATGATTCTCATCAACATGAACGAATCAACACGAATTCTTCTTACGAATTTATTATTCAATTTGTTTTTCAATTAAAAATTTAATACTTTTTAATCGCCTTATATGTAACGTATTATACATTTGACAAATAATTAATACAACAACATTTTCCCAACATTTTAACTTTATACCCCATGACATTGCTTTACACGTTCCACGTTTCCTTATCTTATTGCCAACTCCTGCGCTCGTAGCACCAGTAAGGAAATCAGTGCCATTTGCCTTGGGGGCGTTGTTTTCCATTAACAGTTCATTTTCCCAGCTGATGATGGTGCATCCGGCCGGACGCCCGAAAGGATTCGCCCATGGCAGCCGGGGACCCCGAGGGATAAGCCGTGTACCGTGAAATAGGAACGCATCGATATGCAACAGGGTGTGCGATGATTGGTGGAATTGACAGCAAAGTGTGATAATTACATTTTGGGCCTGAATTGTGCCTGGCAGCAGGAGAAAATCTAAAGCCGTGGGAACGGTTTCGTTGTAGCTAGATCGGCTAGCTGGTTTCCCAATATGGTAGAACTCCCGATTGTCTCGTTCTGGATTTCAATTTTAAGTCAAGGAAGGGAACGGGAGAAAGAGAAAGAAACAGAAGGACACAAAGAAAGGATTGATTCGAGCAGTTAAAATATCCATTTTATTAACATCCAATCGGAGCAGTATATGGATTCAATGAGCTCAACGTTATTTAAGACACGAAAAAAAAAATGTTTTTTTTATCATAAGTCGAATAGAAACAATTTACGTAAATAGCCACTAAAAGTATAATACAAACTGTCCATCGGTCTCAAATATTTAAATATTTGACGGACGTTAATGAGGTTCAACTCAGCGTCATCTTAGACAACAAAGAAGTTAAATTCTACAAGGATCGACGATTAAGCTTTTATGTGCTGTGCAAAATACACAATAATTAATAGAAAAAGTTCACTCGAAAGCGTTCCACAAACAATGAGTGTGGATTGGATTATTTTAATATACTTGAGCGCCCAGGATGGTAATGACACGCATAAAATTCATACCAAACAGACGCGTGCCTTTTTCGGGTTAGTTACATTTGGTGGTTTGATGGCGCTTACAAACTATTCGCCGCTTCCACGACGCCATTATCACGTTGTCCTGTGCCATTTCGTTAGATATTTCTTACTCGTTTCTACGTGCACGAATGTCTTGTTCAAGTTGAGCCAGCCAGTGAAGAACACAAAAGCGAGGGAGAAAGAGAGAGAGAGAGAGCGCTGGTCCTGGTGACGCTATCGAAAACGACCAGACCGTCCGGACACGTTAACACTACCAGACGACTGTATGCTAAACAGAACTCTATGGCCAATTTGAATATCTTTATTTCGACGCATGTACGCGTGCACGACGACGCTCGCAAACGAACACCGAACAGATCGCACAATTGTAAGGCACAATTTATTTTTTTTTTAATCGATTTAGCTTATGCTCATGACAGAATTGATCGCAAAATCTATCCAAATATTCAACTGATGCTTAAAGTTGTGCATGTTATACATAAAAGAAACTTAATTTTATAATCTAAGTCAATTTTACTTTAAGACCTAAGGTACTACGAATTTAATACAGACAAATATTTTTAAAAGAAAATGTTAAATTTAGTTCAATTTTTTCCACTTTTATTACTTGAAAAATATTAATAGTAAGAGCAAGAACATAACAACAACTTATGATAATATAACTCTAATATTCAGTTTTCTGATTTCATAGTGTTTTGAAACCTCTTCTCTTTCTAAACTTAACACTGACAATGTTAAGTGAAGTACCAAGCGTCTCCATATCTCATTTCAATCCATCTAAAAGCTTAATATAATGAAGTGCAATGTCAATATGAATTAATATTACAATTTAAAATATCATTTATCAATAAATGAACCAAATTAAGAGTTGTCATGAGGACTATTATTATCATTTGTTATGTTTTTGGTTGTGTTTAAATGTTTTATCAAAGTTTTATTATTCTTTTAAATTTTCCCCACATTTTCCCATAACGAACAAAAAATATAAATACAATAATAGATAAATTTTATTGAAAACTAAAGAAAAGTAAAGAAAAACACCCCGGAAAAAAACTCTGTTTTATCAAGTCGCATTGTAACACGCCCCAGGGTAGGCTGAGATAAAATGGAGCACGTGTGACCGAGCTCGGTGCTGACCGCAGCAGCGACACAAATACATCACAGGCTCGCAAGAATGCGCAAGAAGGGGCCCACAACACCACCACCATCACCAATCATGTATTTAATCGTTGCGGCGCCACACTGATCAGCATGCGGCACGCACGGATGTACCAGAAGTGTGTTGCAAAGTGTTTCGAACACGTTCTGGTAGGTTTGGGTACGATCCGGGGTTAATCGTCGAATGATGGGTATTAAAAATCGGCTCAAGAAGCTAATAAACTGAAGCAACTGCTGTCTGTCGCTGGTCGGTTTGGACCATCTTTCCATTGCAAGTGTCAAGGATCGCAAGGATACTTAACCAGCTAGGCGGAAGGCATCATCCCCCCAATGGAGTATTTAAAGATTTGATGTTATTATTTTATTCTCCTTCTGCTAACTTATCAATCCATTGTCCACGCTGTGGTTTACTTGAAATACTTATCAAGACGCACACACAACGCTGTGCACAGTGCTCCAACCCCCGTTGCTTCCCGACGCTCCAACAAGCCTATATGCACGCACACACCTCGCAAAAGTCCACCGCATCTTCTGGATTGGAGCAGAAGACACACATCAAAAGGGCGTGGAGGGTTACCTCCCCAAAGGGGTGGGGAGGGTGAGTTTCTGTAGCTAAACGCGCGCGACAGATTCCCAATTTGATTTCGGCGACGGCGAATGTTGGGTTACACATTTTGACCGCGTGTGTTTGTGTGTTTGTATTATTTTGTTCTTTTCTAGCTTCGTATTATTTTTTTTTTTGGCGCGCGCGTTTCACTCATAGGTTCAACGAACTGCTCGAACCGCCACAAGGTCATCGCCGCCGCGCGCAGAGCACCGCGTGTATTGCGTACCTCGTAAGAAAGAAAACAACAAAAAATAATACGACACACACACATACATATAAACATAAAAAACCTTACAAAGGGGAGGAAGGGCGCGGGGATTTGGGGCATTCAAGAGTACCCTCAAGAGCACAGAAGCGCTTGGGCGTGAGCACTTCTCGCTCATATAGCGAGTGTCGGGAGCTGAGTGAACATTTAGGGGATGAGCTTCGTAAAAAAAAAAAATGGGGGGCCAAATATGATATTGGTGGATGGTTTTTTTCTAATTCATTTTTTTTCTCATATATTCCCACACTACGATACCGAACGGAAGCTCTCCGAGAGCAGTTAGGGTTGGGGAAGATCTCGCGAGTGCAGAGTTTGAAATGGTTAAGCCTCACGCGGTTTCTTCATATCGAGCGAACTAAGAGCTGAAGCTTTTGAGTTACGTCGACTACAACGTATACTTAAAATGGCTAATACTCCTGTGAAGACTTCTAGGCTACTAAGGGATGCAACTAAGAGCAACGATATTGATCATGAAATTTTCAACAAATCGAATTCGTTATATTTTTCAAAACTCAATGTATTTTCATCTGCTAAAACGTAACAATCAAACTTCTTTCTTGTGCAAGAATGTACCGAATTTCCATAACTTAATAATAAATAAAGTTTTACAAGCTATGTGAATAGAATTTCTCTAATTAAAAAAATATAAGACTTCATAAATACATATATTCTTTTATAAAAGCAATTTTTAACTAATTACTAGAGTAATAAAAATGAAAAATTTTAACCAATCGTTCAGGAATGGACATCTCAGACATCTCACCTATCGGTAATCGGGTTGTTTTAGCATCTTTGCTATTTGCCACGCCCATCATTATGAGTAGCAATAATGTTCTGCCGATGATAACAGAGCGACCACAAGAGGAAAGGATGCGAGTGTCCGCGGTACAAGCTAAAGGGGGTGGTTGCATATTTATGCCGCGGGTGGAACGGTTCCCAACAGCAAACACATAGTACACGTTAAAACGGGTTCGGATGGGGGTTTTTTTACCGGCAATGAAAATTCTACGCCCGTTGACGGGGGAAGATTTGGTGCTGTGTGTGAGGTGGATGGAGATGGGAGAGAAAGAAAAAGCTTTGAAAATATCCTCAAGGAATTTGCAAACATTTTGTTGAAAAAATGCGGCGCAAGTGGCCATTCTCAAACATAAAAAATACTTAGGAAATTTTACATTGAAGATAAATTTAACAAAAAAAAATATATTTAAGAATCCCTTATCATTCGTTCGACAGGTGTCAATTCAGTTCAGAAACAATACGTCAACAAAAAAATATTGTCAGCAATAAACGAAAAAGAAAGTCCAAAAAAAATCTCAAAAATCTCATTATCAATAAGAGAAAGAATTAATTATTTATTATGACAAACAATACAGAAGTTTGAAGTTTATGTAGCCTATTGGTATAATAGTAACAATCACCAAATTGCATACTAAGCAAAAGGTGTATAAAAATGTTTATTGCCCGCACAGTTATTGAACACTTCAGCGGAATTAACTGATCCCAGACGCGCTAAAGTGATTTGTACTAGCCACCATCAACCAAGCGAGAAACCGCACCGAATCTTCAGAGCAGGGTCAAAGATTTACCCACGGGAAGCAATGGAAAGTGAGACTATTTCGATCTGCCTTTTCTGGAGCAGCTTTATGTTCGCCTATGGTCTTGGTTTACCTCGCCACTTCCAACAGCAAACCAGTGTCCAGGGTTGCGGTTAGAGGAAGATGTCTCCAAAGACAATATACAAAAACCCACAATAGTGATGGTGGCCGAGAGCGAGAGAGAGAGAGCAGTTGGTTTGCGGAGATATTTTAATATATTATCAATTTTATATTCGTGGGAACCTAATGGAAAACTGCATTGCATACCATCCAGCATCTGCATCCAGTGGACCGAGAAGGCGACCGGCATCGTATCTATCCCGGTTGCGGTAGGAAGGCGATAAAATGAGTTATTATTGATCTTGCTCTGTTCCGATGAAAAGCTCCTCGTGTCTCCGTACACAAGACGCGAAGACAACCCTTTGCCCCGCTGGGTGCTTAGCTATTTGTGGAGGGTTGCCGATCGATTGCGGTTTGATTCTGCCCATCTTCCTTGCGAGGACACATGGCGCACACAAACATACACACCTGTGGGTGGAATGAGTGTCGTTGCGGTGCCACCCCAAAAACCCCATTATGGGTTCGATCGCACGAAACGTCTTGTGAAGCCCACTAGGTAAGTTTGAGTGAGTCCGATGCTTGAAGGATACTGGGAAATTATTATAATGGTGTCGCTACAGCGCGAGCGCACGCAAAAACTAGCTCTCTTCTTGCTCACTACTTATGATTTTCGTCTGGAAGACGCATAGGAAAGCAGCAACAGTACTATAAAAAGCATACACCTTTGTAGGTTGGTGTGGTAATTGAGTGAATGGCATAAAAATACCGAAGTTATGGCTCAAGCCTGTAGCAACTGGGTAAGAGTAAAAACGAAATCAAAGCAATACAATTGACGTAACGAGATTTAAAAATAGAAGTAACATTTATGAAAACTGAGAAAAATAGCTCAAGAACTCCGTAATGGAATAAGTGGAAGAAGTAATTTTAATTTTAGGAAATCGCTCATGAAACACAACTGCCGAAAGACACTGCTATTAGGACATTATTCAATCATTCGCCACAGAAAGAAGTAGTAAATGACAAATTGATGTGATCATAAATACTTATAAAATAAATACATAACGACAATAGACTGACAACACAAAAAAAGACTTCAAAATCGTGTAGTCATCAACAACTAACAAATCACACAAGAAAACAAAACATCGGTTAAAAGACGTAAGAAAATGTCATAAAAGCTTACTTGTTTGCTTTCATTTTAGTTTCATCCAGCAGTAGCAGATCGACGCTACTGGTGACCAGCTCCGGTCGATGGTCAATCGTTCGCTTCACGTAAATCTGCCCATTCACCGTGAACACGCTCTTGATTTTGCCATCGCGTTTCAGACGCATTGCCTCCGCCTTAAGGCTGACGTTACCGCGGGTCAAATTTTCACTCACAAACACTCGCCCCTCCGTTCCGCTGTAACCCAAATCCTGCAGCGCCAGTCCAGTTCCCGCTTTGCCTCCTTCCTGGTACCGGCGATAAAACTCATTTCGAGCATTTCGAAACACAAACTGCACGTGTACGGCTGGTGGCTGTACGGTGGGATCGGTTACACCGGCACGTAACTTCCCAACGCGAGTCCTTGCGAGATTGTCCAGCACGGCAACACTGTACCGGGATGGTTGGACATCCGGTGACGATGATCCGAGATCAAGCCTGCGTATATGGACGATGGGGATTTCACTCTCCGTGTATCCCAGACGGCGGGCAATACGCACATAACACTCGCGCAGTCCATCACCTTGGAGAGTTGCCGGGACGCCGATTAACAACAGATCACCGGCCCGGTTTGAACGATGCCCATAGTCCTGGTGTGCCAGAAACAGTCGATTCGTTTGCGTAAGGCGACGGTTCAGTGTTTCGATGCGATCCCCAATCTGATCCCGTAGTCCGTGCACCTCCGATAGCAACCGATCGAATTTGTGATCGAGCATGCTTTCGTCCGCAAGTGCAAGGCATCGGTTACGCTCATTGCATCGTTCGAGTTCTTTTTTCTCGGTAACGGCGATTGCGGACATTATTTCGACATATCTGTCACCTTCGTGTTTGTCACCAATGTTTAAGTTGAGAAAAACTGAACCCTTGTCGTGAGGATCGTCCTCATTGATTGTGTTTTCAATTTTGTTCGACTGGCCATAGGGGAAACTTCGCGAGGAAGTACTTCGTTTAGAATTGAAGGACATGCTTCGAGCTTTATTTTAGTACGAATTACACATTTGACACTGATTTCTTTAGAACTGAATATACTTTTCTCACATATACACGCAACGACTGTTCAGTTTAGAAAAGAAGTACTTCGAAGATTCTACCGATATCCTTGAAACTGACCGAAAAGATGGTAATACATCATTATTTTAAATCTGTTTGAATTTTGAATATTTTCTTACAGATTTTATTTAAACATAAAATCAAAATTTAGTAAAATCGCTAAAGTCTGAGCTTTCAAAAAAAAAAACAATTTTAAAAATGAAAAAAATCCCAAATCGAAGTCTTCAACAAAATTTACAAGCAATTCCTCAAAAACAAAATGATAAGGTTTCAAATTGAAAAGAAAAGAAGATCATGTTGCTAGTGGTAGTAAATATATACTCCAAACCCTCGACACACTTCATACGAACGAGGAGTATCGAGGATATGCGAAGAGGGAAAGATTTGTCGTCTAAAAATGTAGCCTTTCAACAACTGGCTCTGGTTGGCACAAAAATAGCTAACATTTGCTCTCCATCATCACCTGATAGTGTATTCTGCGGGGGGGTTGTTTTTTGGAGAAGCTTGCGGGCTAATTCCATGTAACTCAATACAAGGGCAACCGTGTACTCCTTTCGCCCTAACCACCTACATCAACCAAATCACATTTAGCTTCGCCTGGTGGCATCAACCACCACCAACCAACCAAAAACCGCTCCGCTGAGAAGTGTGGTACATCATTTGAGGTGAGTAAAACAATTGGGCTCTCGCACGGTACACCTCCGCCAAGAGCATAGCGTCTAGGTTGGCATCTTAAGGGAATGTGTGATGCGCCGGTCTTAATATCAAAAGGTTTTGTGTACTGTAAGGGCTTGGCACTAACACTAGCTGATATCCTCGCGAATTTAGGGGCGTTCGTACGACGGAAAAAGGGGCATTTGTGTTTGGAGAGTTTTGCTCTCCGTTACTACTGAGAATACTGAGAAAACAGAGAGAGATTTATTTTTCCTAACTTCCACCTATACTTTCCTTAACTTACAAAAAAAAATATCGGTAATTGTAACATTTTTAGATAAAAAATCCCGACTGACTCGACTCTACAATTTTTGGTTCAGTTGTGCTACAACCTAACCATATACATTTAAAAACATTTTTTCGATACAGATACGTTTTATTCGGTCTATTTTTTCTAACTAATGGTCAATCTCTTCATTTTACTTTTATCGCAAAATAAGGGTCTCTTTTACAAACAAAATCAAACTAACAGTTTTGCTATGCATTTCGATGCTCTCCTTCTGACAGATAGTGGAATCCTTTTTTTCCGTCAACAGCCTTCGCTGGAATTGCTGCTCCTTTTCCAGGAATTACGTCTCCTTTCCAGTATTTACCTCATCCTCATCCCTGCTTTTAACTTCCATTACAACCACACCTAAAAAAAGCATTCTGGCGAGCTGAACGAGAAAAACTCTCGATACACCGCTTTCCATTCCATCATACGAGCGTGCACGACCATGGGTTGAACAGTCGGAAAATTATCGATTATACTCCGAAAGTCGTCTTTTCGCAGGAGGACCGTGTGCGCGACTGCTCTTTTCCTTCGTCCCGTGAGTCACTTTTCATTTTTGCCTTTTTTGATTTATCACATTTTGGAGAAAGTTAATGCCGTGTGCGCTCTCCAGCCGTGCCGAAACTTTTCTCTCGCTCACATTTTTTGGCGTTGTTTTTTTTTCTTTTGCTTTCCTATCTAGTGTACGGTGGATGGAATCAAACACCAAGTAGCGTCTAGTGTTTTGTGAGGAATATTTATCCAAAACAGGGGTTATAAATAGGGTTTTTAGATAAATTAAATAAGAAAGAAAGATAAACTAAAGGCCTAATTTTGAAAAGATGTTTAACCAACGTAAAATAAATGTTCAAACAGCAGAATACATGTAGACAGATTGAAATAATTGACTATATAAATTTCTACAACAAATTTGTAGTTTAGAAGATTATGTACATCACTATCGTCATGCCATATTATATAAAAATATTTTATCATTTTCGTGTTGCGTTTGGTTTAGTTACACTTTGCTTTTGACATTTTAAAATACTTTACAACATATTCGGTCTATGTAAACACGCATACACTTATAAAGACGCACAAGCACTTAGACGAGTTTGACAGCATCTCCACTGCATCCTATTACGAGACACGATCTTGACGGTAAATATTCTTCCGCTATATACAAACTAAACGCACATATAGATGCAGTTTTGCGATGTGAGCTCTTCTTTTCACAGCATAAAACTATAGTTATTGATTTTAGAAGCAACCAGCCTTTAACACCAACACCACATTAGGCTCGTTTGCGCCAAAAGAAAATTCCCCATTAGCTATTGTTTAGAAGGAGCGTTTACAATGGCAAAAATTCACTGTAATGATTATTTGCATTTTGAAAACTATCTATAAACAAGTTTTGCACCCGCACGAGAAGAATCAGGAAAACACTGTGAGCGGTACCGAGAATCCGCGCGCTGCATCACATTTCCCCGGGGCGAGTCCTGCCATCCGTCACCCGCCAGCCGTGGACAATATGTCGTTTTTGGCTCTATGTGTGTGTGTGTGTGTGGTTTTATTTTCCTTAAACGCAATGTTTTACCGGCAAGTTTTGCTATTGGGGAGCCACCGGGGGTTTGTGGCGAACAAAACTCGCCTCTCACGCGCGCTCTCTTTCTCTCTCTCTATATGCGAAAAAGGATATTTTTCCACCCATAGTACGCCTGATACTGAGAGAAGAGCAACTAGATCGGGAGATGGAGAGAAGTTCAGTCGGCGAGAGTGTATTGGTCGGAAAATGTGAGAGCATTTTCCTTTGCTGGAACCACAAACCACCCTTCGTTCTAACATGTGAAAAGTTTTTTTTTCTTTACTCATGAAACGGATGTTTATAGCAACAGAGCGCGCGCGCTTTGCCCGTTAGTAGTGTTAGTAGTGTTCAATACAGAGCGGAAACAACCACTGAATCATCGCCATATGAAATCAACGGACACTAACGGATTCACATGAAAAGGTTTGGAAAATGAAAGTTTAACATAAATTTTACAAAGATGTTCTTCCACTTTTTTTGGGATAACAAATAGTCAATATAGTTCAATAAAATTAAAACAATTAATGTCCAAAATAATGTCAGAATAATATCAAGTATTTGTTACTTACTACACATAACTTAGTTAAGTTAACGATCTTTTGAAGTGTATATTAACAACAAACCTGAAAATAAAAGAAAAAGATTTTGTTAATTTCACAAAATTCAATAACAGTTAATTTTACAGCAGATGAGATTTATTAAAATAAGACCATAAAATCATAAAGAAGAGATCATCCAGAATAGTGAACTCGATATATCGGCAACAACTTATTCGAAGTAAGGTTTTTCCTCTCATATTTCTCCTACATTCATTTTACCGTACAATCCTCTATAGAACTTTTTGACGACAGATATGATATTTTATAGTGGAATGTTCGTAATTTATTATGGTTCCGGAAAAAACAAAAATCCCAAAGAAAAAAAAACCCCCAACAAAACAATCGCATAGAAATAAAGGAGCATAGAAGCCAAACAAAGAATTCTTTTGACTTATAGTTGTCTAATTGACGTAAGCCGCTGACGTTTCCGAATGCACTTTATCGACGAATGCGCTTCTGCATTCTTAAGCATCACCATGTAAGTCTCTCGATGTACTCCCTCTCTTGGGTGAATTTCACCGTAGTGCCGGAGGATCGGCAGAGGACCCGAGACATTGGGGTCGTTCCACCGAAAAAAAAACCCATATTATATCAACAGTAAAGAATGGTAAAAGGGAAACAAAAAAACAACATAAAGAGTAAATAAAAGTGCGCTCCAGCAACAGCAGCAGCAGCAGCAGCGGTAGCAATAATGACGAAGTGGTGCAGCAAATGCGGCAAACTGCATTGCCACCAAATAACAGAAGAATAGAAACTGGAAACCTCTTTTCTTTTCGTTTATATTTTTTTATTTATATTTATTCTTCCCGCTCTTGCCGAGAAATTCCGGAACCCGAAAGGGAACACACCGCATTCCAGAGCGTTTGGACGGATGGGACGCGCGGGGACGAAGTTGCTAGGAAATCGAAAAAAAACGGAGTACAAGTCAGGTTGCGTTGCGTTCTTCCAGTCGGCAGAAGAATAGAGATGCTGTTGCATCTTTCTATTTTTCCGTTTCATTTAAGTTCTTTTTCTTGTTTGTGATATGCTTCCCTATCACACAATTGTCCAATTCCTAGAGTAGGTAGATCGGAGAACCAACAGGACGCGACTGCATCTGACTGCATGCACGGGGAACATAGTTGCGGTGAGAGAAGGAAAACCACACATACACCGGCCACATTCCAAACTATGCATTTCCTTCTCGGAGAGCTTCCTTTTGCTGGCTGGTGGTGATGTGCAATGTTTTTGTTCGCGTGTGTTCCGTTTCTACATGAATGAATAAAGTAGTTCGCTTTTTCCTTTGCTACATTTAGTCATCTTTCCCGCAATCCACTGCTGTGAATGTAACTGAGATGAGGAGTAGGTTTTGTTCTAAGATTGCGTAAAACAGTCACCATCAGCAGATAGTGCATCATTGAAAAGATAGGTCCTTTCGTGGATGGTTTTTTTTTCTCATTCCCATTCTCTCTCGCACACCAACTACCATTTGCGCGTCGAAGAAGATGGAACAGGTTGAAGGGTTTGTCACAGAGACACCAACACCGTCCATGTGTCGGCAGGACGGCAAGTTGTTTTCCGTTGCATTCCGCTGCTCAACACACATACCCCTGCGGTGCACTGCACCGTCATCACCAAACCACAAACACACACACAACCTATAGTCGAGGTCGAAAAGAATCGAAATAGGAATGCATTCCTCAGTCAGAGGAGAAGTGGTGCATCGCCTGTGTTGTTGGTACGGTCGGTGCCGGTACGATCCGATGATCACTTCCAGGAAGGTGGTCTACTGCTGGACCACGATCGGCAAGGGCAGAGTGATTTTAGTTTGGAATTTGGTGTGCCGGATCTGCATCAGATTGCCGCAAATGGATAGTGCAAAAAAGTGAACTAGTTGAAAAAAAAACATTCAAAATGGAACGGAATTCAATGGACAAAGTACAAAGTGACTAAGAGTGATGAGCGTTTGATATAATTTCTTCTATCATTGTGTCTGATACGTTGATAAAATTGTCATTATTAATATTTTAGTGTTTCTTAATTTAAATTGGTGTGATAACAAAATGACAATTCGACAAATTGCTTTTTTGTGGCAAACTTTCATGTGATAATGAATGAATTTGGTTAAAAGGTCGATTATCTACTCTTTTTTGGTTATCTTGGGAACTTTAGCTGATTTTTTTTGACTTTGCTTGATATTTTTCAATAATAGTTCGAAACAAATCAGTTCTAGTTACATTCAGAATTTTGAGATTTTTAAAGTTTTAAATTATTAATTATAAAGATTGGACAGCTTTGAGTTGTGATAATGTCATAAGATTGAAAGGAGAATATTTTTTTCTAATTAAAAAAGCGGAATATTAAAGCTCTAATCAATACCTTTATCTGCAAGATTATAATGAATATGAAACAAAAATATCAGGATAGACATCTGAGTAATTTCTGTCTGCGAAGCATATGCTTTTCAATGATGATGATACGTTTCGTGCTGCAAGCATTGCCAGGCCAACGCCCGGTACCGGTCCTCGGTTGGAGAAGGTTGTTGCGAAGGTCTGAAATGTTGCTTCATTTCTTTTTTTCTCTTGCATGGGAAGCTTCATTGGAAAGGAAAATTCTTCCAAACACCCACAAATGTAGGTAAGATCCAGCAGGTGGAGTAGCAGAAGGACATGCGCGCAATATCTTGGTCACTTGCAGTAGCAGCAATTGGTTCCATGTACGGCGGAAGGATCACTCTTGATGAAGACTGGGGAAGAAGAACCATTTTCTAACGTTTTAGGATGTTCGAGATCTCGGCCGTAGTGATTTCCTGAGTGTCGTGCGATGGTTTCAATCGTTTTTTCGCCCCATTTTTCGGCCCCATTTTGGATCAATGCGTACCCCACCGAAGCAGCTTATCAAGCGTAACCCATGCGGGCCACCATAGACGTTCGAAATGGCGTCGTTAAAATCCTATCCGCGACAGAGATTAGCCAGCGGAGGCCGCACGAGGGGAATCCGTGGCAAGCAAAAAAAAAAAAGGTTGCTGAAATAGAGAAGAAAATCCGCAACACCGGTTCGCAAAATCAACCTCAGCTACGCACTACATTCTCATCAATTGCAGAGAGAAGAACAGAGAGAAAGAGAGTCAGGCCGAAAGGGAGACCGAAGAAAAGCATCTTGCGTAAAAACCGCGAGATGTCGCTCGCACCGTTTTTTTTTTGTTACTCTCCTCATATTCGTGGGAGATGCTTCACCACCTTGCGAATTGTCGTCGTCGCGCCCAGCGAATCCAAACAACTTTTTATCAATGTCACTGTTACGCGCTACTTGTGAGTTCCTTGCACCCACATCTGACACTCGAATACTGCTGCCACCACTACACAGCCACCCAAAGTAACCGCGGGTGTCGGGACAGAGCTATACAACGACATTATGACTAAAACAGATCGATACTACGGGAGCGTAGTACAGCCTGCCGGCAAGGTAAACGGTGGACGTGCAAGAAGCATGGTGCAGTTGTAATGTGCCTGGATGATGCGATAAGGCCGCGCGTGTGGCCCGTCTTGTTTAGTACAGTAACGCAAAAAAAAAACAAATTCCAGTCCAATTGCTGCCCCAAATGAAAGTGTTTCCTGTAGAAAGTTTGTAACACTTAAAGAAGAAGTATTTTTTTATGTTGTTAGATACTATTGATAATAGAATAAAAATTGACTAACAAACGAAATGACAAAAATTGAACAAGTTGCCATTTTTTTCACAAATACAAAAACTAATTAGAATGATAACGATTCATTTTTACTGATTTTTCATCCCTTGTGACATAATTGATCAATTTTTATCAAAATACAACGACATCGGTGAGATGATTTTTTTCCTTCGTCTTGGTAAAGCATCGAAAATTCCATCACATGATGATGAATGCGTCTTCGCTCTCGCACATACCCGGCTTTCTTACAAAGTCACACAGTTGGTTTTATCGTTAAGGGGTGGTTGAGAATTATGTTGTTTTTGTTGTTGTTGTTGTTGCTCCTTCTATCGGCCGTGGAAAAAGTGCTGTCATCGATAGTATTCTCCATTCGTGCCAGTACGAGTAGGTTGTGTGCGAAATTTCGCGAGAGGTTGTTTGGCTCCCCTATTTTTTTTTCTTAGGTTGCGCGAGAGCCTTGCCTTTTTGCAATGGCTGCTCTCTGTACTGTAACTCAGGTACGCATCCACAGTGCGAATGTCACAAAAAAAAACTAAGAAATATTAAAAAAAAACACGCACACACACAATTTCGCGACAACAAAAACCCATCTCTCATTCTCTTACAATCTGTCGCGCTCTCTCTCTCTCTTACTATCAGACGCAACCCGCGAGATACGGGACATCCCGCGAGCAGATACGCAAAATACGCAAAAACAAAATGAAAGTTACGCGTACGAATGAGCGCTACTCATTTACGTTTGCCTTGAGTGGGGTACGTTATCGCCCCAAAACACCCCTTTCACACCCTTCCATGCAACCTCCCCCCATCGCATCCACAATCGGGCACTCAATGGGGCGGTGTTCGCAAATAATACACATTCATTAAATGTGTGTGCGTGCGTAGGCAGAGGGTGGCTTTGCTTGCATGAAATGTTCCATTTCATTCGTTCGCTCTCAGTTGCTGATAATGTGCCATTTAAATGAGCAAGATAGCGAAAACCTTAGAGTACCTTTTTGGGGGGATGATGATATTCGGTGGAGCACACGAACTCACCATACGAAAATGTTCGTATGTGAGTGAATTTTTTTTTTCTCCCGATGTTGAGATTTCGCAAAAACGTACGCTTCCTTCGGCGGAGAGCGGACAAACGAACGTACCGCAACCGTGCGAGACGCACCCGCACACACTGCCCCCGGGAAGGGACGCGGCAAATGGCGCAAGCGTTGACGGCGAAAAAACAAAATGGGAGCCGCGGGTCGCCATCGTGGAACGGAGAGCTTGCTGCTGGTGGAGCTTTTTCTACGTTTTACGCCACACTTTTCAAGGCTATTTCGGCAAAGGATCGTTATATTGGGGGCTTTTTTCATACGAGCAGGTGTCAGAAAAAGGTAGACCGAGAAAAATGTAAGAATAAACACATGAAGTTCCGAAATTGGAAGAAAATTGATTAGAAGCTAAGATAGAGAATCAATTTGTTGAAATAGATGGTGTAAAAAACATTAAAGAATCGATTTGCTTTCAAATATATTCACTTAGAGAATAGCAATTGATCGGAATAGATATTGTAACATTTGTTTATTTATCGATATTCGACTTAAAATGTAAGGAATTTTTAAACCTAATCGTTTTGCTTCAATAAGATGTATTAATGATGAAATTTAAGAGAAAATCAAAACTACGAAACAAAAGAAAAGGAACCTTCACGACACCCATCATTGCAAACTTGTTGCTAGTAATATAAAACGAAAAACCAAACGATCCTATCACATTGTGGCATATCGTTTTACCCGGCATCGTAAAACGATGCAAAAGAAGTCCTGAATTCCAATCAACTTTAACACAAAAAAGTTTGGTCATGTCAGAAAGGCAAAAGCCCGTGGCGGATAAAACAGAAATGTGACCATCCGAAGCGAACCTGACTGGCCGCCAGCTTCAGCTAGTTTTGCAACAGGATGACATCTGACGTAATCAGGAAAACGATTACGGATGCTTTTGCGAAAGGATCGCTGTTTGTATGGGAAATTTTTTACTAAGGATAAGGGCCGGGGAGAAAGGATGTATTTGTAAAAAAGCGAGAAAAGACGTTTGACGTATGGACAAACAGAAAAGTTTCGTATATTGCTTGAAATTCTTCGGAGTTCAATTTGACAAGTCAGAGTATAACCGGGAGAATGTCTAGGAATTTAAACATTGTTAGGATGTTGACAGATATAAAAAGATTATAAATGTTATTAGAATAATGTTTGTTACATAGATATCGTTATTATTTCTTTATGAAAATTATCATCAAACAATTGGAGGAATTGTAAGGACGTACAACCCGTACAATAAAATATCAGTTTCATCGACATTTGTAAGACGCAAAATACGAAACAATCTATATTTAACGTTGCGAAAACATTATATAAATAAAATAAATAAAAACGATTCTGAAACAAAAGTAACATACACCGACAGAAAAGTAAATTAAACACAAAAAAACATGCAGAAAAGAATATGAACAGAGTAGGTACATACAATTGTACCAAAAATTAAAAGGTTTATCAATGATCCTGAGAAAAAATCATTCAACTAGCTTTATATGACTTGGAGAGTCATTAAGTAGAATGCATCACGAGCTTTAAATAGCTTTAATGTTTGAATTAGATCGAAAACTATCACCATTAAAGCGTGCAATCAACCAACAATAAAGGGGGGCGACACTTTAGGTACCATTTAACAAAGGCTTTAAAGTTGTAAATTTTAAAACCGTTTTTTTTGTCTTGTTTTGTTTTGGAGGATTCTCCAACTCTCAATTACCATTTGTCTCTCGCCGTTAAGAAATTGGTATTTCAACAGTTTTGGACGCACACATGCCCCGTGTGTCGCATGTATTGGGGAATCCATCCCGTCTTGGAATCAACACGTTTTAAATGCTTGACGACGATTATTTTTCCGCAGCACCAAACAAATGGGGTGGGTTTCAACACAAAGCATGTCTCCCTCGCCTGGTCGCAATTCTGGTGACAAAAAGATTTAAAATAATCATCGCCCAGGACAGGATCATTCCTGTTCCCCCAATCTTATTACGCACGAATTGCAACCTATTAGACGCAACGTTCAATAATGCTGAAACCGTAGTTGAAACGGTTTTTGGGCTGGGTACACGTTTAAGAATAGAAAATGCGACCTGTCACAGACGACAGAACGGGACGTCGTGTCCCGGGTGTGTGTGTGTGTGTTTTCCCCCAAATCGTTTCCAAACTAATGCAATCAATATGCTCTTTCTGCCCCTTCTGTGCAATAGTTGCATTTACCTAACGCGATCATTACCGTGCGAGATGGAACAGCCAAAAATGGTTTCGTATTCCCCAGTCTTTGCCGCCCCTACCCGATATTAACACACGGACAGGGCGAACGACCCCAGAGAATGCCCCTGGTGGACGGAAAAATTGTCCAACGAAAAACGCCCAGTGTGTGTCGGGGGGGTTATTGCTACTACAACGGAACCCGCGCGAAGGAAATTCGAAAATTCGAGGGGGATCCTTTTTTTTGTGTCTCATCCACTGCATCTTCGGCTGTCGCGTGGTTTTTCCTATTTTTAACTTCCCGCAACACAAGAACCCAACATCCTCGCCACCTCTATTAACGAGCGCAAACGGACGTGAACGTTTCCGTTCCCCTTTTTTTTTGGAAAGTGCGTACACTGCGATGACACTGCAGTTGCATGCATCGGAATGCACACACAGTTCCGTTGCAGTCCATGGGGGTGCTCGTGCGCGAGATCAAGCACAACATTTACGAAAGATTTTCTTTTGGTCGGGCGCAAGACCGGGGACGAGATTCCATTGCCGGAGGAAAAATGCGTGCTAGTGAAGCGGGAGGCGAAGGAAGCGAAACCAGACGGACGGCGGGGGGGGAAACGGAAAAGACTGCCACAGCACACCGATAGAGCACGGGACAAAAGGGAGAAAAGGGGGTTGGGGTAGAGGGTGATGATGAGTTGAAGCCAGACGTGAAGACAAATGAGTCCCGGGGAAAAAATGGGGGAAAAACACTCGTGCATCCGTCTTTTCGGGATGAACACAACAAGAAGTTGCGGTTGGCAAGACTCAGTTGCGTTAGATGACAACGGCACTGGTGAAACAACCTTCCCCCCCATCCGCTACGGCTGCTACGAAACATTCGGGAAAAAAAACATTTTCCCCCCGCTGTTTATCGTGAAAGACTTTTCCGGACACAGTGGGTAACGCAATTTCCCTTCCAGGCGTGCGCCGGCAGTGTGTATGCGAGATCAAACGGTATTGTGTCTTGAATTTTGAGCGCGAAGCTTAAAATAGGACCACCGCGGGCAGGCTTGCACCAGAGGGACCGGGCCCGGCAAACAACAGCTGCAACTGCATCGTTAAATGCGCTTTGGCTTATTGTGGCTTCGGTGTTTCATCTTTCCAATTCACCAGTCGCGAGAACTGATCGGAAATGTAATAT
Organism: Anopheles parensis; assembly: GCA_016254315.1. Taxonomy (NCBI): domain Eukaryota; kingdom Metazoa; phylum Arthropoda; class Insecta; order Diptera; family Culicidae; genus Anopheles; species Anopheles parensis. The sequence goes on from CM028127.1 coordinate 10,694,476, forward strand.
TGAATTCTTGATCATTACGCTCACTATCTTGTTAGTGCCTCGGTGGTGAGAAATTTGATTTTCTTCGCTGATTCTCTACCGGAACTTGGTCTAAAAATGTGTAGTTATCGTTTTGTCATTAAGAATTGTACATGAAGAGGTTATTGTTATTATGAATAGAGATAAAACACTTTTAAAGGGTTGTTAGAGTTCTAAAAATTAAATGTCGTTTTTGGCTGTGTAGAAGATAAGATTTTTAAAACTTTTGCAAGGATATTGGAAGAGCATTGCATAACCTAAAAAAATATGATTCTAAGAATCTGGATCAGTAGAAATGACTGATCTTAGTGAAAATAATATTACAAAATCAAATCTTTATTCAGCTTTCAAAAGAATTTGAAATATAAAACTAGATATTTATAAGATTATTGTAAATCTTCAAGAGTAAATAAAAATGTTCAGATACATAAAAACTGGTAGCACTTTTTTTTTTAAATATATAGTTTGTTCTTATCTTGATTCTGGATACAATAATCTGGAATACGGAATAAATTTAGGTACGAAAGAAATAACAAATTTATGGAGGATTCAAAGTTTCTGAAGAAACAATAATCAGATAAAGCAAGCAAATTGTTTTATTGGATTTATTGAATTTAAATAAACTGAATCTGTTTTTACCATGTCAGCATTGATGGATCCTTATTGTCCCAGCAGAACTATAATAAATAATTTATACACACAGAATCCGTGTGATACGTACAGCAACTCTAGTGAACTTGAAAGAAATCAATCTTTTCATAAAAACGGGAAAACTTTACGCAATTTTTGCTAGGGATTTTTTTCCTCAATTGCTAAATTTTTCAAAAGGCAATGCTGTTGATAATACATTTGTGCAGTATACAGTCCAAATTAAAAAAATTCTTAAAAGAATATGATTCATTTCAAAATTATAATCAAACTAAACTATCAACTATTCTTTCGCATCAGGAACAACATCATGCAAGTGAAATCGCACCCATAATAATCTACCTGATCGCCTTCCTCATTTCCTACCACAAAGCGACAAGATGGCCGAATTCAATTTAATCCATGATCAACCTTGGTTGAACAACATCCCTTTCGGTCGGGCCAGCGACAATCGGTCGAGCAAATTGCGCATTTAGTCTACGACGCACGCTTGGCGGCGGCAAATTTCGCACGATCCATCCATCCGCATTCAAGCGTGCTCCATCTTTGGACGCGACGTCGCATCACGCGCGCCTTCACGCGATGGAGCAGAGCGCGCAGAGAGAGGAGAGCACTATCGCGTGAGTGCGCTCCACGCCCGATAAGGCAAACGAAAGGAAAAAGTGGAAGGACAACAAAAAGAAGAAAGTGCGTCTCTCGCGAGTTACCGCAGTGCGTGATGAACTGATGATGATGACGATGATGCATCATCGATGATGCTGGCGACAGCGATTACAGTGCTGATGTGGGGACGCTCTCCAACAATCGCGCTGACGCTATGTGAGAGTGAGTGACAACAACCCTGCTAACAAGAGGGGTGGTTATATGTATATCAACCCGGTTGAGACACCCTCTATCAGAGGAGATACTATCAGTATTGCAGGAGGGCCAAAAGTGTGTAGCATGAAGGTTCTAGACAACAGTAATAAATGTACTAAAATGTGTTCTTTACCATACATTTAAGATCTGCTTTTGGTTAAGCTTACGCTGCTTTAAAATGCCTCTTTAAACACAATTAAGCATGTAAAACTATTAAACAACATAGAACTTTGGATTCCTTTGGAGGGTTATTCTTCAGCATTGAGAATTTACATAAAAAACCTTTTTTTTTCAATCCTAATATTGAGTACGAAAAAAGACACTGTTCTAAAGTTCAGAGGAACGTAAAGAACTTCAGGTATCGTTGGAGGCTCCCCAAGAGCCTGTCCGTAAACCAAGAGTAGAATCGTGAGTGACGACGGTCACACAAGCTACACGCGACGTGTAAAACGGTGAGTTAGTCTGAGACACGACAAGCCACCACACAATCAACGCTACTAGCGCTCGCACTCCGTTAAGTACACCCTTAAGAAGGGTTCGGCAAGATGTTCGGATGGAAATTCGGGGAAGGGCGTGAGGAGGAAATACTCATACAGCCATACGCATCCACACGAAATGAGCAGCACCGAAGAAGAGCGGCTAGAACGAAACGGTTAAATGAGTTGATACAAGGTTACCGGTTTACTACGCAGCTTCTAATTTTCCGACCTCTTTTTAACGTTGCCACAGGCAACACCCGAACCATTCGTGCACCGTTTTACCCCACCTGGCAATGGAATGCCTTCACAGCTATGACCTTGCTCCATAATGTTGGGCATCAAAGTTGTGCTGCTGAGCAAATCATTTCTAAATTTTACGATTGAAAAAAGCTTTTTGGGCTACTCAAAATGTAGCCTCAAATACTTACTAACACTACGAGTTACAAATTTATTTTGAGACATTCTATTGACTATTCTCTTGAGGATATGCTCTAATGCCTACACAATCAAATGTTCCAACTTAAGACATTTTTTTGTTCAATAAACCGAATACATTTGAGCTTCAAGAAATCAATCACAGGTAGGGTAAGGTTTTACGGAACAGGAACCAAAATTGGCGCCAATCTCAGTATCGTACACTCAGTTGCGAACGTCACTGTAGCTAAAAGCTTGTAAATGCAAAACGAAGAATGAAACGCATACAAACTACAAACCGGAACAACGATTCATATTACACGCACACATAAAGCTCCAAGCGAGGGTTGTTTAACGTGAAATGAAATCGAAAGTGACTCTCCCGTCCTCCGCCCCCAGAGGCAAAACTCCCCACTTCCTCGAGGAAGCCCTCTTTTACGCAGTCTACCTTTCCCCTATCATATTTCCTACCACCTTACGCACATGCGCTTCATGGCATGGAAGCCCTCCGGTAGCTACTTTCTGTTTCTGACATTGGCGCTACAATACCCTTCCTAAGCGTAGGCTTTCCAGTTCAATCGACTTCAAACGGGCACCGTTTCACAAAACCGGAGCTAGAGTAGAATTTCATGGAGAACACGCAACGCATGATATACACAATGTTATTGACATCAAAAGGCGGTTGTCGACAAGTGCCAGGAGTAGCCCACAACCCAGGCACAAAACGCTGAACGAGCTTTTCCTGCAAAACAAAAATGGCTGAGAGCGAGAGGATACGAGAGCGGATATTCGAAATTGGAAAACGGTATTTCCTTGCACCTTCCCTACGCGGGACGTTCTCCTCCGTTTTGGGGAAGAAATTTCACTTTCATTTCTAGTCGCCTAATCACTCTCAGGCTGGACCCACTGGACTCTTAGAAGCACTCGTGCACAAGGTACTTGGTAATAATTGTGAGTAATCACATGCACCATAAACCGTGTAAGCTTTGATTAGATTTTTTTTTCTGTTACAGATATATTGCGTAATTTGTGTATTGATTTTTAGTTCCACACAAACATACCATTAGAACGATTTGATTTTCATGGTCAGATGAGAAGAGTCTTATAAAAAATAATTATTATTGACCGTGACGAGTTTAACATCGATAAGAGCTGGAATACTCTATGACTAGTAGTAACCTAGAAGTAGTTTTGCGTCCGATGACTCATACTTAAATCCACATTTAGTTTTTTTTAACGAATGTGACTCACGGACATTGAAGGTAGTACCGTTCGCTACACTTCCAAAGAGTAATAAAGTAATGTGAAAAAAGTACAATTTATTTAACAACACTATTCGACACATGACTCAAACAAACAACAATCAGTGATGCATATGTTAGTCGTATACGTAAGAAGATTAGAACAAGTGTAAATAATGCTAAGTAAACAAGTAAACATCTATGAGTAATAGTAAAAGCGTTTTGTTGAATTCGTGGCATTGTTTTATCCAACGTTATTTTTAAATTTTTCTACGAACCGTACTATTAATATTGTAACTAAATGAATGAATTTGATTGTTCTATTAGTGATGTTTAGAGACGTGAAAAAATGGATGAATAATTTAGAAATTATTGAAGATTTAATGACTAATAATTTAATATGTCAGGAATTCTTAAAAAATCTCCAAATATCTACAAAAAAATGTTATAATGGCATACAAACATTTAAAAACTTCTGGATATTAAATAAAGCAAATTCAATAGCTAAACACTAGAACCAGAGAACTAAATAAAACTTGACGTACACTTTGGAGTTTTCATTTCCGTAAGCATCGCAGAATAAAGCGGTGATCCTCAATGGCGGATGGAAAAAGCCGCATCTTCCTTCTGTCAGTCAAACCAAGCGCAAAACCGAACCGGACGGCTATCACTACATCATCAGCAAAACAAAACCAAAACAAAACCAGACTGCCAAAAAATCCCAGACTGCAAGGAATGCACTCGCTCCAGGGATGGGTACGGAACAAAGCAGTGGAAATGGAATAGAACGTTGCAACCGTTGTAGTGGCGCAGACATGCCTGCAGTGTGCGCAAGATTTACCATACCCTTTTGTGTGTAAAGATTGTGTGATGATGATGTTGTTTTATTTTCCTCGTTCTCTTTTTCCTGGCCATTTTGAGGAACCCGCGTTCCAGGAAAAATACACCTTCCCCAAAAGTCAAAGTCTCGCCGGACAGCATCGTCCGGACGACGGTGGCCGGAAAGTTATTTGGCGGGAAAACAAAGTGTAGCACGTTCGGCCATTCGCCGCGGAACGGTGAATGGAGATAAAGTGCAGCTCTTTTCGAACGGCGAAAAGAAGCGTCCAAAAATGCATTCAATGTCCTGCTTTGACCACCAGCAATCGTTTGTATGCGCGTAACGAGAATGAGGGAATATAATAAAAAAAAAACCGAACAACAAACCAAAGAGTAGAATTAAATGCAACAGAACTGATGGAGCGTTAATCAACTTGAGGAGTTGCTTCGTGCATAAGTGTGTGTGTGCGTGTGTTTATGAGAGTTGCATTCTTTTACGACTCTCTGCAATCGATACCGCCGTCAATGCGCCTCCGGGCCAATGTCAGCAACATTGCGGACTTACGGTGCGCACAAATAAAGGAGTAGAAACATAATAAAAATCGCAAAAAAGGTACCGGCAAAACAACAACAGGACCGTTCCAGGATACGAGGGAACGGTTCATCTGCATTGAGGTGTTGGGGTTGCACTCGGACGGGAAATGAAGAGAAAGCGACATAATAATTTGGAAGGCCGGTGCAAAACAGATAACAACAATGAGGAGCATGATCGTACGGGACGGATAGTGTTGGGGATAGTGAGTAACAGGAATATGTGGACGAGAATGCTATAATTTATTACAAGGCGCATCACGAACATTTTGAGAGCGATAGTTACAAAACTTTTAAAATACTAAATTAAAAAAAACCTAACAATAAAGAACATAAATGAAGAATGTTTACTTTCATAGTCCAAATACATTGGAATTTATGAGAAGTCAACAAGATGAGTTGATCTCCAAAAAGATTGCAGTTTTTTGACAAACGACCAGGTCATATTGCTTGGGGGACTAAGTTGAAGTTCCTAAGATGTGAATAAAGTTGAAGTCTTCTTATTTTTTTGTCTGTTGGTGATCGTATATCCACAAAACGTTCTTCCATAAGGCAAAGAGCTAATGTGTGATAGCAAACATTGGATTTAGATCAGTAAACACATGCGAGCAAGATTTCAAGATTTCAAGTTCCAGATCTCAAAACTAACGCCAAACCCATCGGTATTTGTGTGTATTTGTGTATAACACCATATGCATTTAATTTTCTGTTCAATGAACTGCACTCTACTACGCGAAAACGCATCAAAGACAGAATGCAACACTGGCTCCAGAATACACTTCNTTCCAGATCTCAAAACTAACGCCAAACCCATCGGTATTTGTGTGTATTTGTGTATAACACCATATGCATTTAATTTTCTGTTCAATGAACTGCACTCTACTACGCGAAAACGCATCAAAGACAGAATGCAACACTGGCTCCAGAATACGCTTCCCCAAAAAGCAACAACAAACAAGTTTCCCGTGGAATGTGCACAACGAAGAAGAGGACCTTCCCTCCTGGGTCCGGACAATCGGTACACTCGAGGTTTCCAATTTCCTTCCTTACGTCCGCGAGCCTCGCATGCCCTTTCTTCTTGCACGGCGTGGCAAGTATGGCGGATTGCACTTTGTTTGGTCCGGTCTGGAAAGGCCATTTTGGTAGCCAAACTTTGGTACGATCGTGGACACTGTCTCAAGTTAAAATGTGGTCTCCTCCTTCCATACCTTCTCTTCCTTTCTCGTCTCTTTACCTCTTCTGTTCCTACCCAGCACCACCCAGCATTCCCGCTTTCTGCACACGGGTTTTAATAAAAGCAAACAAGAGTACATCCAGCAACAGGACTCTCGCCCTGTCTCTCACCCTGCACTTCCCGGATGGGGTGGATGCCTTTGTTGGCGGATTTTGCGCCTGGTTTTGATGTTCCCGTCTGCGCTTTGTTGTTTTTTTCGCAATTCGCCTCGGCGTGATTACTGACCTTCCGTCTTCTTCGCGTATTCCTGCATACCAATAAAGAAAAGCGTACGATCACTATGCATCGATAGGATCGTTTGGCACGAAGGACCGTACGGCAAACGAAGGAGCCACAACATACAAACACGCGAGAAATGATATTCTAAAGAACAAAACTCTTTGCAAGATTGTTGCATCTTGCGCGACAAAAGGCTAAGGATGTATGCCTGTCAAGATCTACATATTCTTGTGTTTTAATTTCTTCGCTGAGTGATCACGGTCAGTACTTGTTTTGTTTGATCAAGAATTCTAATGTATCTTTACAAACCTTGGTAAATATTTCTATCTACCTGAATATTAATAAATGAGGCTTAAAATGCATTCAAAATGGGAGGAAAACAAAAGCTTACTATATATTAAAAAATTCATACTCCAATTTCCAGCCATTGCCGATAACTTACGTCTAATGGTAAAAAAGTACTTGCCAGAATTCAGCATCCCAACCAAACCAGACCCATCGTGGTATAATTTTGCAAACTTAAGCACACGGTCGGAAACGGTAACTTTATTCCACCGCTTAATCCTCAACCCGACAAAGCGTCAACGATCTGTATCGTCTGT
>CM028127.1:10709233-10770775 GCA_016254315.1 Anopheles parensis
GCCGCGGGAAACCACCAAAAAGGATTGTGAAACAAATAAAACGCTACAGACGTATCAGATTTTGAGAAGGTGCCATCGACCCTAACCACCGCCAGGTCCGGGACTCGCGGACTTCTTACCGATGGCGGTCCGAAAAGTGGCGCACACAGTGCGCCTCGTCTCATCTCCGGGATGCACACACAGACACACACAGAAAGCGCGCGCGCCCTTGTTATCATCTCATCGCCATTATTAATGTTCTCACTCTCGGGGTGTTTGTGGTCCGCGGGCCAAGCATGCCGAAAGGAAACCCCTTCGCAGCCAGACAAGAAGGTTGAAAGCATCGTATGGTGGGGAGGTGAGTTACGACAAAAAAAAGGCTAACAACAAACAAGCTCCAGCAAGGAAGCGAAATGCATCGGAACGTTGGATGGATCAAGCACTTTTGCCCACGGCCGTTCTGCACAATAATAACCAAAAACCTCGGTGGCAAGCGATGGGGTATACAGCGAGAGCAACAGATAAACTATCGCATGGGTACAGTGCGTGCTGAAATTAATGTGCAGCGCACCATAACGATCGAATATCTCTTTTGAACACTTTTGGGCTAAAGTCTGAAATAAGGACCCCCCCCCCCCCTCTCACGGTCACTCATCTGCGTGTCAATTTTTCGTACAGGGTGGTTCGGAGACTATGCAATGTGGCCTGAATTTTATTTTTTTTACAATTACGATTAAATTGTAAGGAGGTTTTCGCATAGTGAAAAGTGATTTATTCATCGAGGAATCATGTTCCATACCCTGTTTGTGAAACCGTAAAATTTTCCTCATTTTTGGCCCAACTTTGCCCCATAACTCAGGAGGTATCCAACGAATCGCCAATCTTTCTTCTGATTTGGCTAGATGGCACTTGTGGCAACATTTCGTCCACGCACCACTAATCGCTACCATGTCTGTGGCCGGAGCTATTCGCGAAAGCAACTGTTACACTTTTTCGGGTATTTGGTGCAATTTTCCTTAATTGTTGGCCGAACTTTGCCCCATAACTCGGGCGGTATCCAACGGATCGCCAATTTTTGATCTTTGGCCGATAGATGGCACCAATTGCTACATTTTCTTCTTCGACTGCAAAACCCTCAGGTGTCTGTGTCTCGAAACATAATTAAAAAAACACCCAACCGATTGCGAACCATCCTGCACGAAAAAAAGTCACCCAGATGAGTGACCGTGAGTGGGAGGGTTCTTATTTCAGACTTAAGCCCACTTTTGTGTTGATCAAAATACAAACGATAGAAAATACTAATGTTGAACGATGTCTTAAGTTTATGTTTGTTTTATGTACCACAGAAACTAAAAAGACATCCTTCTAAATGATGGTCCGACTATTGACTAGTGATGGGTACATCCTCAATTTTCCCGAAGTCGGATTTATCGGACTCCGAGACATTCTGGAGTAAACTCCGGATTATTTCCGGAGTTGAATTTGGTTTTTAGACGTCGGAGTCGAAGTGGATTCATGAATCAACTCCAGAGTTCCCACCACTACTATTGACTTCTACATCAAATTGAGAGGATCTAATCTCATATTGCGATATTCCATTATTTATCATGTAGATTCTTCACAAAAATTAATGAATTTGAACATAGAACAAGAATAACTTTAATATCTACAAAAATAAATTAAATAAATTAAATTAAATTAAATTAATACACAATTCTCTAAATAGACAAATAGCGCACTAAGCAATGTTCAACTGCTCCTTTCTACAGATGCATAACAGTATTCAAGAAAAGCAGCTTCTCAACAATAGCAAACATAGTTGCTATTTCAATTTTCAATACTGATCAAGTCCAACCCTCATTGCATCTACTGGCGAAATTTGAATCACACTGTATTTTCCCCTTGGTGGGAACGGACGGATCGATTACTTGTGGCAAAAGGCGATGCTCACTCGGGGAACAGTTTGCATCAGTCACAAATATACAACAAAAAATGCCCTATCACGAGCATCATGCTGGGGGCTTGCACAGTGCAGATGCAGTAAGCGGCAAACAACCGAAATGTTCTGACATGGCGTTCGCGCAAAAAACAGAAAACTGCACGAAAAAGCCGCCAATACGACGATGAGAGGAAAGACCCCGCTGGAAGACTTCCGAGAGCGACCGGACCACAAAAGGCGAAACGGCGATCCCAATTTCAATCTTGTTGAGGAGCCAGGCAACTCCATTCCACGGTAACGCGAACGAGTGAGAACTGTGTGCGCTGATCAGCCGTGCGTTGATGCCGAACGCTATCACGTCCCCTCCAGCAGTTTGAACGTATCCTGTGTGTTCATATACCTGGTTAAGAAGATGCCGCCGAGTTAACGAGTGTGCTGTGGCGGGCTTGGGAAAAACCAAATCTTCCAACAGCGAAGGATCCCAAAGTCCCGCCCCGGTGGGAAGATCTCTGAACTGGAATGCAACACTTTTGGTGGCGCCACCATTAACACGCTGCCACAAACGATGAAGCGGGGAGGATCGGAACGAAACAAAACGACCATAAGATCAGAGAAACGCTGACCAAACGGGCTAACGGAGGGAGCCAGGGAGGGCCCCTCTACCGAAAATGTCCTCCCCGTCCATTGCGGAAACGTGTGCAGACATAAAAAATACACAGACACACACACACACACGAGCACGCACGCGGCAAGAAAATTAGTACCGGCAGCGTGTGAGAGAGCAACGTGGAGCTGATTTGAATTTCGCAGGAAACAAGACAAATGCCGGTCTTTAACGAGAACTCGTCATCCCCTACGCCAGCCACCAAGGGGGATGGTGGAATCGGTGCAGAAGGAACAAGGCAATATTTTTAGCTTAATGGAGGTGTTGAAACACATAACGTTGCGCACGAGAGAATGTTAGAGAGAAGAAGAGAGACAGAGAGAGAGAGAGAGATAGACAGTGAACAAGAAATTGAACGGGCCAACCGGCAATGAAACAGCGTGACAAACGAACCCCAAAAACCCGAGCCGAACTGAATCGACCGCGATCGCGGAGATTTTATGCTGCGTTTGATGTCAATCCTTTTTGTTTAACAAATGACGAAGCAAGAAATCTTAAAGACCTTTTTTATGCTTTAGAGAATGAAAAAACATTCTCTTACCGTCGTTTGTTTGGTGATCAGATTTTTCATCCCGATTATGACGATCGGCTGCTACGCTGAGCTCATGTTAAGAATATTTCAACATATATAAAAAAACTTTTTGATTCAAACTTAATAAGCTTACAATTCAACTTTACAACAAATGTATTATTTATAGAATCAAAAGTGATTTCAGATTGCAAACAATGAACACGAATATTTTTCATTTAGAAACGGATAAAAACGAATCGTATCGATGGAGTAACTCGACATATTTCCAGCCTTGAAGTACCGAATATATCATTTCGGAATTTCAATTAACATCTCCAAACCTTCATTATTTCATAATTTTGGCACCAGGAGCATAACTTCACCGAAACATCCTTCTCCTTGGGATCAATAATGTGTGAATGAAAACATAAAATCGAAACGCTTCTGCATCGAGGTTTTGTGAAGTGTCAGTTAATAAATTTTTCCCAAAAAACGAGTATCCTTGGCCGGTGGTTGGTACCCGCAGTCTTTTTCGCAATTAATTTCCTTTCGTTGCAGATTACGGTGCACACCCTGCCTGCTGTCTTTCGTCTTTTACGCCATGCTGTATCGATCCCGGTAGGACCTCCAGACATGTCTCTAATCCCTGTAAAATTAAACACCTCACTTCTCAGTCACGCCCCTCAGTGGCCTCCGTTTACCAAAGAGACAGCCCAACTAGGGGTATCTATATCCGTCGTCTGAAAAGGATTCGTAATGCGGAAGTATAATAAAAAGAAACGGTGCACGAAATACAGGACGAAATACCAACAAAAAGAAGAAGGCAAAAGCGAGTTTATTTTCCATTTTCACTTCCTCTTCCGCATCCTCGGGAGGTTTTTGGCGGCGCACCGTGTACGATAAGGCCATTCTTCTGTGTGGCAGTGTCCTTCAATTAGACGGCTTTTGTGTATTGACATGATAGATTTTACACGGACCGAAACAATCCCTCCTTGAGAGGGTCACATAAAGTATTACACCTTTTTTTTTCTTCGCTCTTTACAAGATTTGCCAAATTATACGACTCGTCGGGGAATTGTCGAGAAGAACGAAAAAAAAAGGATTCAAGAAAACAATCTACAACCATATTTATCTTAGCAAAACCTAAGGCAAACACTCACACCGGAAAGGTACACTCATTGCCGTTCAAAATCTAATGTTACCGCACGGTGTTGTGCGCATTTAAAATAATGAACGTTCCCACGGTGATGCTTACGATCCATATCTCGTTGAGAATGAGTGTGGGGTTTTTTTTTACGATAAAAAGTGCAAAAACATAAAACTGATTGGTTGGGCTTGATAGATGCAAAATTCTACCAGCTAAAGCAGGGTATGCAAAAGTAACATAAATTTAATGATAAAACTCCCGTAATTGATGTTCTTGATTAAATTTATTGGCCAAAGCGCATAATGAAAAGCTGAAGATAAGAAATGTGACATCCTCAATATGCAGGCTATCGGAGATCAAGCCTGTATATTGAGGATCAAAATAAATAAGACGAAATCAAAACTCAGTTTGTAATTCCTTCTTATTAACAAAGTTTTAGCAAAGTTCCTTATTTATTCCGTTAGGCCATTTTTGATCTCCGAAAGCAGAAAGTTTGACAAAAAATAGATAACGTATTTCTCGATTCTCCAACAAAGAAGAGGAAGGCATTTTTGTTGGAACTCTGTAAGCTCCGACCATCAACACAACGGAGCGGATCGAGTAGTAAGGTTCGTAGACATTTTTGTGGCTAGTACTCATTGTTGGATTACTTAGAAAGATTTTGAGCTTTTAAGATTCCAAACGGTGAAAACGCTATTGATCAAAGATATTGGCACCAGAACTTCCAAGACTGTGATGCGTTCAATGAAAAACTGGAATATGTTCTAAGGTATTTTTGGAGTTTGTATAATCGATTGGATATAACAATCCAGGATTAAATTGAGCAATATTGTGAAAAAAAACCAGAAAAAGGTGTTTGTGATCTAGTCAAAAGTACTGGTTCGGTAGTTTTAGTGTCAAAATATGATATACGTAGTATTTCTTACCAGACAACGATCAAATAAGTAGGTTTATCAAAACGACATTATATGGACGAGACATACCTGTAAAGATTCAACAAAAAAAAGTGATTAGAATACTATTTAAAGGTACTTTGAAGATAGTCAAAAACATTGAAATATTATACATAAACTAATTGTCATAAATATTTTCCATGATATTGACATGATCCATACTACATAAATGTAATTCTACCAGTTTTAGGCATTAAATAACAAATATGCAGACGCAGAAAGATCACAAACGGTAAAAATAAAATTGACATCTGTTTCAGTATTGTCATCTGCACGAGAATGAAGTCATTGATTCCGGAATTCATAACACCAAATTGCCACATTTAGATCAAAAGCACATCAAACATGCGCATATCCAAATTCTAAACAGGACGCGTCCATTTAGACACCCCCCTTCACACACTGTAATGATTTGACACCCGGGAAAATGACACTACTTTCCAAACTGTCACGTCCTTCGATCGGGTCATTTTTAAACATTGTTCGACATTTCCATACCTCCTTCAATCATCGTATTTAACATTCGGCTATCAATCAATCTCTTTCGTTAATGCGTTTGCGTTCGACAATAGCTGATTTTTGCAAACACCTTTCTGCCACATTTTTGGGGGGGTGTGTTATTTGAGAAGCGCCCTAACAAACCGGAGGAACCCAAAATTTCGTGCCAGCGGAAACTCACGCACATTGACACCAGAGTATGTAATCGGATATCGATAGCAACGGGGGTTTGTGCGCTCCCTTTTTTTTGATGAGGTGGATATAATAGAAGAAGGAGAACATGCATATGNGTTAATGCGTTTGCGTTCGACAATAGCTGATTTTTGCAAACACCTTTCTCCCACATTTTTGGGGGTGTGTTATTTGAGAAGCGCCCTAACAAACCGGAGGAACCCAAAATTTCGTGCCAGCGGAAACTCACGCACATTGACACCAGAGTATGTAATCGGATATCGATAGCAACGGGGGTTTGTGCGCTCCCTTTTTTTGATGAGGTGGATATAATAGGAGAAGGAGAACATGCATATGCACATGCATATTTCCCCGACAATGCAGGAACCTTTTCCTGTACTTGCTGCTGTGTTGCTTAGGCCATCACTCACTGGTGTGTGCGATTTTGACAGTGCACTGTCTGTCACAGCACCAATGATTTCTGCGGGTTGTCACAAACTAAACAGGACAAGCAGTTTCTTCCGTTTCCGTGTTGTGGAGTGGACCCGAACGCATGCAGACAAATGTTTTTGCTCATATCACTTCCTTCATGAGGCGAGACACTTCCTGGAGCTCAAGAGAGGTTGACTATTCCGTTTTTTTGCCTTATAATGAACAATGATCGTTTTTTTTCTTCTAGGTTTTAGTTTGGCAACACAAAGTAACCAAAATTTAAAATAATCCGTCGAGGTTTATAGTTCCCCCAAATAGCAACCACATCCTGCGAGGCGAATATGAACCAATCGATACAAGTTCCCATGATCCAATTTTGGGCCTATTCCACATTAATGGTACGTTGCCGAACGAAAATAAATAGGAACACACAAGAAAAAAAAACAACTAATCGTATTCTCCACAATTCCAACACAATTAATGTTACAATAATATATCTTAAACCCTGGTGCGGACCCCATTATGCTTTTGCACCGCTCCGGTTTCCACTTTCCAAATTGCTGGACGTCGTCAAAACGTTTCGCCGTAAATTGCTTGCACATTTCCGAAAGCCCGTTCTCGCTGCCACCGGGAACCATTGTGCATCGCGCGTTGCACCACTTTTTTCCCTTTTTGTCGGGTTGATTCACTCCCCTCGTAAATCACATTTGCTCTCGCTTGTAACAATTTCCCGTGTGTGTGTGCATCATGGAAAATTTATCTTCATATAATCGAATCACCGTGACACGCTCAGAAGCACATCTGGAAAAAGGAAAGGCGAACTATTTAAAGCTCGTCGAAAGGGATTTTCGGCCCATCCTTGCATGCACCATCGCACACCATTAGACGCGTTTGCAGGAGCAGAACGTGTACAGGGATTCCGAAGCTGGAAGAAAGTAGATCTTGAAGAAATTTCACAAAAGAACAGTGCCCACCACCAAGCCAGCGGACGGGAAGAAACGCTAAAAGGATCGCTTCAGCCCTTGCACGGCTGGCGGACAATATGCGATTTTTGCGAACAAATGCGGACAGCTGCAGGTGAGAGAGATCGATGAGATGCAACGAATTGATCGCACACAAGTACACACAATCCTATCGGGGTGTTTCGTTTGAACGATGGGTGCAGAAAATTGCGAAAAATGTTTTGAGGCAAAAGATTTCACTTTTAACAGTTTGCAAAATGGTGAAACATAAGAAGTGGAGCGGAATTTATGCGTTTGAAAAACACATTTTGTAAGAAAGCGTCAAACGATTGCTGTACCGGTGCCGATTTGTAAGCAGTCGTCTGTTCTACGGCAGATAAGACACAAACAATGCCAATCAAAGACGAATTAAACACGATTCAAGATGGAGGTATATAAAGAGGGACTGCTTGGTTGCCTCAGAAGCGTGAATTTCAATGATTCCTGCTCTATGATTTATTTGATGCGTAAACGAAAATTTAAGACAACGAATTTTAAGAAACCTGACTATTTAGTTTAAGATAAATGGTTTAATAGACTGTTAAGAATGTTCACTAAAACGTCAACAAATTAGAAGCGAAATTTACAAAAGCAATTAAAATGCTTCTCAGTTTTATTTTACATTTTCTGAAGAATATTTTTAAACCATACTTTACGTACTTTAATTTGAATTGTATTGACTAACATTTGAAGCATTTCATTCTGTTCTTACACACCACATTTTTTCCTTGATAAAAAGAAAGAAAAAAAAATCCTGCAATGACATTGACATTGAGAGACAGTGACGACAGATCGTAGAGCCATGTGTCGACCAGCATGTGAAGAAGGGAATAGAACACGACGACTGCCTAGCATCACCCACAGACCGATCCGTAGCGTCTCCTTGATGCGAACGAGGACGGCTGCAGCCACCTGGCGCTCAACTTTTATTGAATTCAATGTCAAGGCGGATGCAGTCGCAGCCGTCCCCGTCAAGAAAAGCCTTCGCTTGTTTGTCGAGAATTCGAAAATCTTGTTCGCCGCTTTGTTCGGGATGCACAACCCGCGCCGGAGGGCGGACTCTCGCGATGAAACCAAGTTGTGCCACGTGCGCAAAGAAGGCCATATTGTGTGTGTGTGTGCGCTTTTTTTTTCATTCTCCTTACTTTATTTTTAACACTCCTTAGCGCTTGCGTTTTTTTGTCCTTGCCCGTACAGTGCACCAACAGCGAGCGCACAGGATGCGCCCGGTTTCAGTATCACCTGGTGTTTGCTTTATTTCGGGAATCTTCTGTTCTTTTTTTTACAAGCTTCAGGACACCTTCTCCCGACTGACGAAAACACACACAATCCGGGTTCAATCTTGGTAGTCACATTGGACGGTGAAGTTGCATTTGTTCCACATCATCTTCCTTCACGAAACGGACGACAGCGAAGGGACCGAAGGGTGTGGTATTTCTGTCCATCAAATTTAATTCGCTTTTCATTAAAATTGCGTACTTTTTGTGGAACATTCAAAAATATATGCCCCTGTAACCGCCTTCAACTCCACCACCCGAACCTGCTATCCTTAAAGACGGAAGTGATTTTTCTTCTGTCAACACGACGACATCGTCATACAAATCAAACCGATTTGTCGAGTTTCGTCGTGTTCGTTAGGCACGCGCATGGTTTGAATAATGCACAAGACGCAGCTGCATAGAAAACTGTCGTTTGAGAAATTGCACCCTTCCTCATCTTCCTTCTTCCTTCGCTTACGTGTCTTAGTCCTGCCGAGGGAGGAAAAGCTAAACAATGCATCTCATACACACGAACACGATAGTACAGTGTATAAGAAATGGAGTTCCCGGCTGTTGCATACATTAATTTAGAATCTCTTATGTTATAGCAATTATTGGGTTTTATAGGACTAAATGGCAATATTGAGTGTCTTGAGGACGTCGTCTAAAGGACTAAAGTAGGAGTTATAGAAATGCAATCGTAATATCTTTAGGTCTTAGTAATCAAGAAATATAATTGAGTAACAATATCTTTATTAATCTGGCGTTAATGTCTCCATCAGTCATCATTACTGTCTGTCGTGATGAGTTTAAGATGGAGTCCTCAGAACTCAATATTTTTCGACTTTCCCAATTTTAGTCTAATACATGAAACATTTGTGTACTTTAAAGAGAACAATTTCCAAAGTATTCTTATGAGTATCTAGCTAGTATCTTCCAAAAAATAAGATCGTTTAAATGAAGATCCCCTGAAACGGGCACAACACAGTGACTGCTAAATGCTCGGAATACCCTTAAGAAAAAAATAATATCAAACTGACCCATCGTAACCGATGGAACATTTGACTAAAACGATTGCCAGAAGGCCGTCGTAACAAAACCACCTGTCCTTCGATTTCGTTACCTCCGGTTGCGTTCTCCACCACCTGCACAACAAACCAACTATTTTGCGATTTTTCCCCTTGTCCAAACGATTTTACTCCTTTACCTTTTTGGGGTTCGTTTCGCGCAGATGGTCCGTGGACATAATTCTTATTTATTTCTCGTGGTGCTTTTGAAACTGGCGGCACGCGATAAACGAAGATCTCGGTATGAAAGCACCAGCAAGCAGCAAGAAATAGAAGCCATCCCGCACGTGCGGTGGCACACTTTCAACCGGCAATACCGTCCCAATTTCCGTTCGATCGATGGCACGAGTCGATATCAATTGTGTGTACGGGGCGCGACACAGCCGGACATTGGAGATGCTCCACCGCGCGATGTTGAGGCCAACGTACAAGAGGGACGACACGCACGCTGAAACGTGGAATTATCTTCCTCTTTCTGAAAGATTTCCGTAAACATCTGCTGACAACCGGAACGATGTATGCTCGATCGCGGTACCATTCTTGCAGTATGAAACATTGCAGGGTAGAAGACAAAAAAAAGGATGAACATCCTGTGCACTTGACTCGATTGTGTTGTGCATAAATTTCTTTGGCTAACTTTGGCAATAAATTTGCATACGACATCAATTAATGATGACAACCCTTATTAGAATGTTGACAGAAAAATGCTCTTTAATATGAATTTGTGTTGAATTATTATAATTAAAAGAGAGGAACCTCCTAATAGGTACATTTGTCAATCAAATCTTTTGTAATTGTTTTATATTCTCTTCATTAAACGATAAAAAAACTTTATAATTAATTCGACCTTTTTTTGTTTAACGTCAGAATGGCTCAAAATGGAACGTTTTCTTTTTCAGTTAAACAAAAACATAGCTTTGTTCGTAAAAATAAGAAAACAAAATAAAGCTTATCAAAATTAAAAAAAGAAGTTGAACATGAAAAGAACGTTTAATATTAGCAAAAGTCAACATATTAAATTCAAACAACATAAAACTCTCTGCCCGATTGCGCGACCCGAACCCGAAGACTTGCAATAAAAAGAAGAGACGAAGCGACGAACCGATCGGACGGTCGAAATGCAATAAATGAATAATTTCAGCAAGATTCTACAAAGATTATAATTTATTTCCCCATTTTAGAGCCTGTGCGCTGACGGTTTAAGTTGCAATCATCGATCGCGCTAGGGACGACACATCCTGCCGCCTGTTTGCCAGAGGCTTACCACGTGCCACAAGAGTCTTTTTTTTTCTTGCTCCAACAGTAAGGAAACTTAAGAAAGCCNAAACAATAAATTTACTATTTATTATAATTTTCGTTGTTTTAATTAATTTAATTTAATTCGAAATTAATTTCCCGCTACCGGCCAGATTGAAAACATAAACAAACCTTGCACGAGAAAACTTAAACAACCTTGAAGTCGCGCCGAAAGTCGCAAAATTTTTTGGGAAAACTGTGCTACGATTGTCGCGTTCGCAAACGCGACAATTGCTAAGCATGTAGGCACGGGGTGATGCGTAAACGAAAATTTAAGACAACGAATTTTAAGAAACCTGACTATTTAGTTTGACATAAATGGTTTAATGGGCTGCTAAGAATTTTCACAACAAAAGCTTAAAAATTAGACGCGCAATTTACAAAAACAATTAAAATGCTTCTCAGTTTTATTTTACATTTTCAGAAGAATATTTTTAAACCATACTTTACGTACTTTAATTTGAAATGTATTGACTAACATTTGAAGCATTTCATTCTGTTCTTACACACCACATTTTTTCCTTGATAAAAAGAAAGAAAAAAAAATCCTGCAATGACATTGACATTGAGAGACAGTGACGACAGATCGTAGAGCCATGTGTCGACCAGCATGTGAGGAAGGGAATAGAACACGACGACTGACTAGCATCACCCACAGACCGATCCGTAGCGTCTGCTTGATGCGAACGAGGACGGCTGCAGCCACCTGGCGCTCAACTTTTATTGAATTCAATGTCAAGGCGGATGCAGTCGCAGCCGTCCCCGTCAAGAAAAGCCTTCGCTTGTTTGTCGAGAATTCGAAAATCTTGTTCGCCGCTTTGTTCGGGATGCACAACCCGCGCCGGAGGGCGGACTCTCGCGATGAAACCAAGTTGTGCCACGTGCGCAAAGAAGGGATATTGTGTGTGTGTGCGCTTTTTTTTCATTCTCCTTACTTTATTTTTAACACTCCTTAGCGCTTGCGTTTTTTTGTCCTTGCCCGTACAGTGCACCAACAGCGAGCGCACAGGATGCGCCCGGTTTCAGTATCACCTGGTGTTTGCTTTATTTCGGGAATCTTCTGTTCTTTTTTTTTCAAGCTTCAGGACACCTTCTCCCGACTGACGAAAACACACACAATCCGGGTTCAATCTTGGTAGTCACATTGGACGGTGAAGTTGCATTTGTTCCACATCATCTTCCTTCAAGAAACGGACGACAGCGAAGGGACCGAAGGGTGTGGTATTTCTGTCCATCAAATTTAATTCGCTTTTCATTAAAATTGCGTACTTTTTGTGGAACATTCAAAAATATATGCCCCTGTAACCGCCTCCAACTCCACCACCCGAACCTGCTATCCTTAAAGACGGAAGTGATTTTTCTTCTGTCAACACGACGACATCGTCATACAAATCAAACCGATTTGTCGAGTTTCGTCGTGTTCGTTAGGCACGCGCATGGTTTGAATAATGCACAAGATGCAGCTGCATAGAAATCTGTCGTTTGAGAAATTGCACCCTTCCTCATCTTCCCTATTCCTTTGCTCACGCGTCTTAGTCCTGCCGTTCGAGGGAGGAAAAGCTGAACAATGCATCTCATACACACGAACACGATAGTACAGTGTATAAGAAATGGAGTTCCCGGCTGTTGCATACATTAATTTAGAATCTTTTATGTTATAGCAATTATTGGGTTTTGTAGGACTAAATGGCATTATTGAGTGTCTTGAGGACGTCGTCTGAAGGACTAAAGTAGGAGTTATAGAAATGCAATCGTAATATCTTTAGGTCTTAGTAATCAAGAAATATAATTGAGTAAAAATATCTTTATTAATCTGGCGTTAATGTCTCCATCAGTCATCATTACTGTCTGGCGTTATGAGTTTAAGATAGAGTCCTCAGAACTCAATATTTTTCGACTTTCCCAATTTTAGTCTAATACATGAAACATTTGTGTACTTTAAAGAGAACAATTTCCAAAGTATTCTTATGAGTATCTAGCTAGTATCTTCCAAAAAATAAGATCGTTTAAATGAAGATCCCCTGAAAAGGGCACAACACAGTGACTGCTAAATGCTCGGAATACCCTTAAGAAAAAAATAATATCAAACTGACCCATCGTAACCGGTGGAACATTTGACTAAAACGATTGCCAGAAGGCCGTCGTAACAAAACCACCTGTCCTTCGATTTCGTTACCTCCGGTTGCGTTCTCCACCACCTGCACAAACCAACTATTTTGCGATTTTTCCCCTTGTCCAAACGATTTTACTCCTTTACCTTTTTGGGGTTCGTTTCGCGCAGATGGTCCGTGGACATAATTCTTATTTATTTCTCGTGGTGCTTTTGAAACTGGCGGCACGCGATAAACGAAGATCTCGGTATGAAAGCACCAGCAGGCAGCAAGAAATAGAAGCCATCCCGCACGTGCGGTGGCACACTTTCAACCGGCAATACCGTCCCAATTTCCGTTCGATCGATGGCACGAGCCGATATCAATTGTGTGTACGGGGCGCGACACAGCCGGACATTGGAGATGCTCCACAGCGCGATGTTGAGGCCAACGTACAAGAGGGACGACACGCACGCTGAAACGTGGAATTATCTACCTCTTTCTGAAAGATTTCCGTAAACATCTGCTGACAACCGAAACGATGTATGCTCGATCGCGGTACCATTCTTGCAGTATGAAACATTGCAGAGTAGAAGACAAAAAAAAGGGCGAACATCCTTGGCACTTGAACACTTGATTGTGTTGTGCATAAATTTCTTAGGACTTTGGCAATAAATTTGCATACGACATCAATTAATGATGACAACCCTTATTAGAATGTTGACAGAAAAATGCTCTTTAATATGAATTTGTGTTGAATTATTATAATTAAAAGAGAAGAACCTCCTAAAAAGGACATTTGTCAATCAAATCCTTTGCAATTGTTTTATATTCTCTTCATTAAACGATAAAAAAAACTTTATAATTAATTCGACCTTTTTTTGTTTAACGTCAGAATGGTTCAAAATGGAACGTTTTTTTTTCAATTAACAAAAACATAGCTTTGTTCTAAAAATAAGAAAACAAAAAAAGTATATCGGAACTAAAACAAAAAGTTGAACAGGAAAAGAACGTTTAATATTAGCAAAAGTCAAAATATTAAATTCAAACAACATGAAACTCTCTGCCCGATTGCGTGACCCGAACCCGAAGACTTGCAATAAAAAGAAGAGACGAAGCGACGAACCGATCGGACGGTCGAAATGCAATAAATGAATAATTTCAGCAAGATTCTACAAAGATTATAATTTATTTCCCCATTTTAGAGCCTGTGCGCTGACGGTTTAAGTTGCAATCATCGATCGCGCTAGGGACGACACATCCTGCCGCCTGTTTGCCAGAGGCTTACCACGTGCCACAAGAGTCTTTTTTTTTCTTTGCTCCAATAGTAAGGAAACTTAAGAAAGCCCGACCGTGTGTGTGTGTGTGTGGCTGTATTTTGCTACTCCTGCCATTTTGGGTCGTTGTGAGTTGCAGCTGCCATCCTCAGAGAATAAGACGAAACGAACGAAACCACAAGAAAAGTGACAGAACATCGAACCTTTTTGCTGGCGGGACCGGAAGAAATGGTGTTGAAATTTATAACCAAAAATTTATTATTTAATTTTACTATTTAAAATTCGTAACAGATACGATGGATTCGATTGGGAAAAGCATCCAACAGTACTGTCAGTACTTTCGCTTCTTAATTTTTGGTAGAGTGAATTCTTAGAAAATAAAACCTTTTTATAACAGCAAGTTAGGAAAATTCGAATAAATCATCTATTTTGGCTTAAACCTCGAAACAAGCCGGTGGCACGTGGCAATGGATTATAAATCCCCGAAATTCTATCCCGTCTCACAGGCTGTGTTCTGCATTTCGGTCCCTTTTCCACCGGCTACACCCCCATCCAACCCCCCTCCCCCCCGTCCATACGTCCACGGCACCCGTCGCTGGGACGCTACGAATTCATTTTCTCTTTCCATTTTTGTTTTCAGCTACGAGAAGTGGCACGAGCTGCGCAGTGGCAGCTGCGAATGAAATGCATCGTTGGTCGGCATACCGTTGCCTGCCACACGTTCTGCCAGAATGCTGCAAACGATGTGCAACTCCGTACGAAGAAGTCGCTCCTTATTTCGGCGGTTCAATATTCAAACTTCTCGAGTGCCCCTTATCCAATGGTCCCGCACCACGCAAACCGAAGCCGAAAAATTAAAACACAACCACGAGCCTGAAGCTCGTTGCCCTTCGCTGGGTCCGCTTTGCGGAGAAATTCATTATTGTTGGGCAGCTTTTCAAAGCGGACAACAGATCCTAACCCTTCCCCGCTCAAGGAATCAATTTAATGTGTTTTCGGACACAAAAAAACACCAACCCCCACACATTTCCGAAATAATTTTCTTGTTTGAAGGATATGCGATTTTACTGTGCTACGGCGCTTCTGCCCAATGTCTAGAACTCTCAGCATCCAGAGCCCGGACGAATGATTAAAATGCAATTATGCGCTAGTGACCAAAAGCTGCAGTCGCCGAGGACCCTTCTGGACGGACGGATTGTACTGATGTTTTGCACCGAAATGCATTTTATTGTTTCGGCTAGATGATGGGACACCGGTTCTATTGTAATGAAAACAATAGAAAGTAAACGAATTGTGTCGCGCACAGACCTTAAACAAGCAGCCGGGAAAAGCAATAAACTTTTTTTTGGGGAAGAAATTATTCTTTTTCTGTACTGAAACGACAGTAAAAGATATTCTTGCGCTATTAGAGACTCCAGCAAAAATATTTTCTTCAACATTCTTTTGTTTATTTGAATGTTTTAGAAAGATTGTTAAGTGTTTTAGAACTTATTTTTATAACTTTTTACGATATCCTTATTTACTCAAAATTCTCATTTCATCAAGCTGCAGCTAAGTATAAAACAGCATAAATATTTTACAATAATAAAGTAGTATTACTCGTTCAATTTATTTTATTCAACATTTTCCACGCCTTACCCTAATCTTCCCATTCGTAGCATAATGCCCTCACATATCTTCAGATTCGCAAATATGCAAAACTAAGCGGCAAATACTCATTTCTTTTCCACTGTTTATCATGCATCCACCCCCACCGGTTGATTTGTCTTCTCGTTAACCTGCAATGGCATGTTTTCACCCCCGTGCGGGGTCGGGCCCAAAAACCCTCCACAGGACGCCAATACCATGACCACCGGTGCACACACACACGCCCGGCTGTTGTCATAAATTATGCTTCCGCGTTTCGAACGGCACCCTGGTGGTAAATACATTTTATTTAATCATTTCATAATGTATGCAAATTTGTCTCCAACACCCAAGCAGTGGGACGCGGATCCGACGGCGGAAGCAACGTGCAATAATGCCGGTGCTACTTCCGGCAAACGAGATGGGACACACATATTCGCGAATACGCGTACCTTGGTTTTGGTGTACGGTGAGGGGTGATGACGAAATGCTATTCACAACGTTTTCTGCCACCAGCTCGAAGAAAGGTCGCTTCCGTAGATGATGTAAGGTTGAGAGGCTTTAAAAGAGCCTTGCTTTTTTGTACGAAGAAACGTATGGGAAATTCTTCCCTATTCACAACGGGCTTACAGGGTATGAGCAAATGGAAAGCGAAATAGAGCACAAAATTTATATCGACAATCGATGGAAGGTGGGAGGACGAAAAATTAATTTCTAATTTATGCAACACACACGCACGCCCAAAACTCGTGGAAGGGACTTGGGTGTGTATCCCATATGCCTTTATTTTTTTTTGTTTTGTTTTGCGACAAAGTATTCGCGCCTAAGTTTCAATCCCGCATGATTGAACTTATATATCATTTCGATCACCCCACTCTATTTGTGGTTCGAAATCATTCGGCAAAAAGGGGTAAACCGCCTACCCCTTTAGCGACACAATTCCGAGCGTCCTGCACTAAACGGTTCCTTATTAATGCGATTATTATCGATCTATTCTGCTAATTTATGCAATACGGTTTCGAATAAATGCTTGCCCTTCGTTTAAATATCAAATTAATTGTACATCGACGGTAACAACTGCGAGAGAGAGAGAGAAAGAGAGAGTGAGTGGGAAGGAAAATGTTAAATCAAATTTGTCTCACAAAGTTATTGTATCAAAAATTGATTTAATTCTCTTTTTTATGTCTGTTTTCTATTTTAAAATAATTTTAATTACTGTTGCTGGATTTAAATTAAATTAAACATAACAGAAAGAAAAGATCACTAAGAAAAAATTCTACCATTTTATAATTTACAATTGAACAAAGTACAAATATAATTTGTTTTTACAAACACATTTTGTGCACAAGATCTTAGTTTAGTTAGGTTGACCATTACAGTAAATGGGTTTATAAATAAATCATATTTCACAAAAAAAACTATTGACGAATGATATGATTGTCATTTGAAGGTGGGAAATGTGACAAAAAAACAAATTATAGTAAACCCTAATGAAGCTTCCTAATAAGCCCCACAATATACACGAGAGGCCCATTACTTTAATCGCACTGCAGTTAGCGCAAGTGTACGATCATCCTTAACGGGGCTCAACTAGTGATGGTTAAGGATACGAAAATGAGCTACACTCATTACCACAGTTAGTAAGTGCCTTGTGTCTACCCTTCCATTAGGATGGTTGTCCCAAAAACCTGAACCCAAACAAAAAAGCAAACAAACATCGTTTCAAAATCCCGACTCCATGTGTGCAGCGCAAAACTCATTTGCATTGGAACAACAAATGAGCCATCATTAGGTCTCTGGTTGCAATTATTTGCGACCTACACACACGGGCGCGCGGGATTGGGCAGTGCTGCCCAAAATGTTGATCCCAAAGTCAAAAAAAAAAAAAAACGGAAAAAAACACGCGCTGTTATTGCTGAAGATTGGTGTACGAAATGTGGCCCCGAATGTGCCAAGCGACAGCTGAAGTATCGCAGGGCAGCTCGAGCTCCGTGTCGGAAACCGTGAGGAGTGTGCGCGAGGAACGCTCGATAAAAACACGAAACGATGTGTTGTAATCCATCCGTCCATCGACAACATCTGCGTGCCGTGGGCTTGGGTTTGCCGTGGGTCTTCCACCGTCCGAATGCGTCCCTTGGCCTGTTCGGGGTTTCGTTGTTTTGGGCTGCTTCGGGGTCCTTTTTTTCTCTCTTCCTTTTCGTGGGCTTCTCACCTTCTAAACTCAAAGCCAATCCATTTTACAACACCCCATCCGTGATCCGTTCCCTTCCACTTTTTTTCCGACGATCATCCCGCTGTCTCGCTTTATCCTGGGTGCTTCTTCCCGCTTGTGTTTAACTTTTAAATACAACTTCAAACGGAATATCATCATACAACAATTTCAAACAATGTTTTTACATACACCAAAGTTATGTGTGCCTGTGTGTGTGTGCGCGTGTGTGTTGAGCTAATCTATACATTAGGTTGTATGTGTGTGCCAGGGCTCCGTAGGACAGGCCACAGATTCGTGATTCTGAGGCAACCGCATCCGTTTCGGGTCGGCTTGGCTTGGTTTACCGCGTTTCCCTCCAGATCCAGATCCCTTTGTTCCTTGTTCCCTGGTGGTACCATCCCTTTTTTCGGAGGTCTCTCACAACAGAGACCCAAACTCTACTGCATGTTGGGTGCGCTCAACGTAGACAGCATTAAAACCGCACCGGACGACAGGAACTCACAGGTTTGCTTTTCCAGGAAAAAGGACACGCCGGCTGAGTGCTTCCCCGTTCGTTGAACGAGCGTTCGCTCTCTCCCTCACTGAGTGTTAAAATGTTAGCTTCAATTCTCTTTAACATCCTGCCAGTATGCTTTTCCATCCTTACCGCTTCAGCCAGGGGAACAACAACAAAAAATGGGACAGATGTTGAATCGAAATGACATTTACAGCAACAAACGACAAACCGGGAAAACGATGACAAACAGAAACTGATCACGCTATACGGTGGAAGCTGTGTGCTCTTATGACATATTAATATATGGTAACATTACTTTAAAATTGCTAAATGAAGATTACTAAACATCAGGAAAAATATTTAACAATCATGCAAGATTTATAGAAATTACGAGTAACAGTGCATTATACCATGGTTATTAAAATATCTTCTAGTGATGCTTCAAATAAAGCAAAATTTGGTTTATCCCTTCATACTAAAAGTATACTAAAAGAATTGTTGATCGTTCATTTCAGATGAAAGATATGTAACTCCAGAGCATAAACTTTTTCAATAAGAATATCAATCTTCAAGGAACGTAGACGATAATTTACAATGAATAAAACTATAATGTCTTCCTGATTTCTGGGTTTTTTTTCAATATTGCGAGATTTATATCCATTTCCTATCCAATATTATGTAAAAGATTAAGGCGAGTAGAAGAACTTCAATAGTTTTCGATAAAATGAAGTACATCGATTAAGAGAGAGAATTTGGCTAAATAATCTAACCAGAAATTGACCTTATATTTCCATTCTAGTAACACGATAAATCTCCAAAAAGGTGTATTTCTTTAAAATTCACTACGTTTTCGGCTTTATTATTTCCTCAATATGGAGCATAATATTGAAAACGAATTTATTTTCTTAATATTGAAAAACAACTTCTTGAAAAATCAAAGTCCTGGATTAGTCCTTGAGTGTTAAAACCAATTAAAATTAAAATTACAAACTAGGTATATAAAAGATTCAAACAACATACTGACGCACCAAGTTTCTTCTCAACTCAGCTACTTTATGTTATGGTTTTCACTGCACAAAATGCACTGTTCTCAAGGGGCAACATTTAAAAATCAATCATTTCACCTTACTACACGTCGATGCGAGATTGAATAAAAGTTAATTGAAATTAAAATGTCACGTACTACACCCACGAGACTACACGGTACGGCCTTGCCCCATCGATGGGATCGAGCGGAGGATAGAGGTGCGCTTGCATTAAATGAGATACTTTGGTACGCTGATTAAAGATAGATTGTCATTTTATGTTCAGCCAATCAAGCGGGAACGTAATGTTTGTTTTTCCTCAGCATCATACCCTAGCTGTACTAGAAAAGCGTGTACCGAGCGACAGATACATGAAATCGATGCTGCACTGTCGAAACCGAACAGTTTTCCAGAACCCTTGGGTCGTACC
Source organism: Anopheles parensis (assembly GCA_016254315.1). Classification (NCBI taxonomy): domain Eukaryota; kingdom Metazoa; phylum Arthropoda; class Insecta; order Diptera; family Culicidae; genus Anopheles; species Anopheles parensis. The sequence goes on from CM028127.1 coordinate 10,729,307, forward strand.
GAAGCACGATCACCGCAAAACCCCCGTTTTGGTAAGGTAAGTTGTGATTCCCTTTTCTGTGATCCTTTCCAACATCCTTGCCAACCAAGCGGGTTGCAGATGCATCCCCGTACCAATGCACGCACATCTGTTACCCATGAAAAGATGATCAATTTCTCATTTTTGCCGGCTGATTGGAAGAGAGCGTCTGGTACCTTGTCCGGCATGTTTCAGTGCGACACTATCCGGCAAGGACAACACCATCCAACGAGGGGGGAGAGAAACCCATCATGTCCGATGTGGGCGTGCAAGGGTGCAAAGGATACAATGGTGCAACAGTGCATGTGTGTGCAGTGAAGCATGTGCTGGTATAGTTACGCTCCGTTTTATCCATGGCACCAGCATCACCACCACCGCCCAATTGTCATCAACCACATTCGCACAGCGTGAGGAATTGCTTTATGGCGAACATTTGCAAAGTACGTCCCGCAATGATGGATGAGTCTACCTTGCCCTGGGTGCCACACGGGTTTTGCTAAAGTTTTCCGCAACATTTTTTCCTACCAAAAACTACACATCACTTCGCACCAAAGCCCTATAATGGACTTAAGGATATGATGGCCCAGTCGTACACAGAGGGGTCCGTGATATGTGGTGCGATCATTAATTTTCATTTCAAACCATTAATTGGCATCATCGCTTATTTTCCCGTTAAATGGTTCCAACAAACAACCAATCGATGGTCAGGGAGAAAAATTGCAAAACGTGAATGGCCTAACCAGAAATCAGTGCAACGATGATTGGATCGTTAAAATTGGTGCAACAAGGAACCCAAAAACAATTTAACCAGAATCGAAAAACCAATTTTCTGCATGATAAACGCAACTACATGAAATAAGGGCAATAATTCTAGAAATGGTTTTACGTAATATTTTGTATACTTTCAATGAATTTAGTTTTAAGATTTTACTTTTTGCATTGTAAACACATAGTTAAAGCTCTATGCCCTATTCTTGCAGGTAACTTGAACCTCCACGGCAAAAGTTTCATATTTCCAATCCGGTACAATATCCGGAAGTTCGATCCTGTACACGATCCCCGTCCAACAAGAGGTACATCAGAATGGGAAATGGAAGTGTTAATCTCCTAACACGAGCCTTATGCCTTGATTTCACCCTTATTACCATCAAAGTTCCTAAAATCTAACTAACCTAACACATGGCACGACTTGTGGACACAAACACTCACACACACAGATGTCTTTAAACGCTAATGTCCACGTGCGCAAAAGGTGCGTAGCGTCGACAGGTGCCCTTACGATGAACATGTTTAATGCAAAGGATTAAGAGAGGCGCAACATGCGGCACAAGTGTGCTGAACAAATGTATCCAAAACGAAAAAAAAGACAAGACGGTGGAGTTCCTTAGCCCTTTCGAAAACAGCTACACGCGGCTCCTCATTATCCCCTGCACCAGATCAAGCTGGATAACATTTGCTGGTCCTTAACCCATCTTTCGGTCCCATTTTTATCAGACACACTTTTCTAACATGTTCCTTCAATCGCGATCATCGCTTTATTCGCCATCTGTGTGTAATGTCTGCTTGTTCAGTAGCAAGGTACCCCAAACACTTCTTCATCGTTACGTTGTGTTACACGTTGCAAGGAACGTTCAACGGTCCGAGATCGTCGATAGTGACGCTACCTAAAACAAGGGAAACACAGTCAAAATGAATAAAAATTGAAAGCCCCTCAACTAACGACGAAGGGTTTTTTTTTGTCACGCAAACAGGATGAGTACAAACTAATGCAGAACACTTCAACAAGGAAGATCACCTCAGGACTTCTAGCTCCCGGTGGGCTAATCAATACGGTGGACAAATTTCATCCACAAAATGTCATGCTTATCGAAGCAATAAGTTTCATTTTTTAAATTGATCAAATTTACGACCGAACTGCACATCAGTAAGGGAGCTGTTCCGATCATTAACTTTCACTAATAAAGTACATTAATGAGCAATAAATTAGATACGGCACCAATGGTAACTGTCAACACTAAATGAAGGTAGTTGTAAGAATTATGTTTTTTAGGGATTTTTTTTACGTTATAGAAAAACTATTATTGGCTTCGAACGGTGCTGAAGAAGACATTATTACAATAGTTTCCTTTTTTTTAAAAAAAACGTGAATATGACAATAGAACTAAACTTCCTTTCTTTGCAACTTTCCCATGTTTCAAACACGTTGTTGCGCTACTTAAACTCCGGGTTGCAGCACTTTCCTTACGGTAGCGAAAGCTTTCGACAACGCGTCCGACCCCGTAAGGAGCAAATAAACAACACATAAAAATGGAAATGATCAACCACACCCGCCATATATCCAACCAAATAACTTCTTTACCACATGACTAAGCAGCCGGGAACCGCAGGTCCGAAAAATGCACGCGACGGAATGCACATTCACTTCGCCCTTCATTAGAAACCTTAAGCTCCCCTCCACCCATTCCATCTCCTGAAGCTCCCTGGCCAGAACCGGCCAGGATGGAATAAAATTCCCATCTTTTACGATGCCGTTTTTATGTTTGTAATTCCACCATTATACACACATAATTTTCGGACAATTTTACCGCATCCAACCCTTAGTCCCATCAGCATCGTGGCTGGAATTTCGTGTGTGTTTTTTTTACAATTCAAAATTACTGTTTCTGTGCTTGCGCTTTGTTCCGTTTGCCTTTTTGGCTGGATCGTACGCCTTGTGCCTTTCGTTGTGTGCATTTTCCATTTTCCCCTCCTGGCACTATAGAGAGTAACCTCTCCACACCGGGTTCCACGTTAAGCCATGCATGCATGTGACGGAATGCATTTTACAGATCCACCCTGTGTTGCATTAATGACACACCGGCCAGAAGGAGGAAAACGGCATTTTTAATTTTATTATTCAAAATAAATTAAAGCCAATAATTGGATACCCGATCGGTTGTGTAGACGGTATGGTTGGGCGAACGATACGCGGGACTGGTGAAAGGTAGTTCGATATAAAACAGCAGCCTAACGTGGTGGTTCTAAAATCGCCCAAAAATTCAACAAAAATCTAGTGCCAGATGGTTAATATGTTTGAAAAGTTGCATTTTTTCTTATAAACTAACTAAAGCGTTAATATCCGTTAACATCAAGTCCAAGACATTGATGTTAGATGGTCTCTAGATCCATAGCCAGTACAACTGCTGGAAGTTCCCAGTATTGGATACGATCGTAAGAGAATTGAGCGAGCTTTTAGATAAAGACATTGTAGTAAAGTTGAGCAATCAATACTCCCAGTACGTGGCCAGTCCCAGTGTTTCACAGAGTAGTTGCAGTCCAAGAGGCATTGGACAGAACATCAGAGTCTGGATGGAATCAAATCTATCTTCAAGGAATACAAGGAGTACGATCTTCAAGGCATTGCGGAATATGAACTCTAGTAATTGATTGCAACGAGTAATCACCTCCTCTTCGGAGGTAACGAGGACCTTTCAGGCCAAAGGCTAGCTTTGTCTCACGGGCCATTGCGAAGATCTTGAATGTCTGTAAAGGTTATCAATTGGAAAAGTTACTGAGATATTGTTGAAGTTGCTGTCAGTCAAGATTTTTCTTCAACATCTTGGGCAAACATAAAGTACTTCGCCCGCCATGTATGAAGAATCACATCCGAGGATCCAGCAATAGTTTTGGGATAGATTGACAGCAACCCTGTGATAAAAACGGGTAAAACCTCAATTCATTCTGTAATTATCATTAAAATAATCGTAATATAATGAAGTTCTGATTTACAGTGACCGGGCGGGCTCCAGAGTTCAATTGTGTAATAGCGCGCAAAGTACGTTCCGGCAAATGAGAGAAAGAAAAAAAACGAACAGGCTATTAACCCTACCTTTCACACACATGCACGTTAGCACATTATCACACAGTATGTGTTGCTAGATCCCGGGGACGGGTTAACGGGTTAAAGGGGGACACCAGGAACAGGATTTCGTAGCCGCACTCCTAGGGCCAATCGCAATTAAGAACCCCGTGCGCAAAAGGGTTCTCCTCGGCGGAGGGAAACTCAGCTCTAGTACCTGAGGACCGTCTGCCCGGCATGGATCCGGACATTGGTTGCGGGAAATCTAACTCCAGATAAATTCGATTATAATTGTTCCCATTCTTTGAGCTAGAGAAGTGGATGAAGCAAAAAACAAACCCCAGCCCCGAATCGTACCGAACGTGCGCACCGGATGATTTCAATTGCATAGGACTTTTGTCAGCTGGTTCTTTCCGCCAGTCTCGGCAGATACTTCTCAAGGACCAATTGAAGATGGAAGAAGAAGAAATCACAAAACTCAACGACCGAGGGCAGTCTGGTGCAGGCAATTGACGGCAGCACAGGAGCACTCTCTACGTTGCAGACCACCGGATACGGGAGAGCTGAAACCAGTTCCGAAGGGCCGCTCATCCTAAGAAGCGGCGCATACACACGCATCGTTTTTCCATTCTTTTTTTCGCACATACACATGTTAATACACGTTTTGCACCAGGTTCGAACCGAGTGTGGAAGCCCCCAGTGTTCCGTGATTCAGGAACAGTGAAACCATACCCGAATTTCACTCTATCCACTTTTCCCTATTTTCCACGGCCACTAAACTAAAAAGGATACATCGTATGTGTTTGTGTGTGTGTTTTGGTGCGACAAAAACACATCCTGTCGCTTTCGTTAGCTTTGACTGCGGGGAGGAACGTGAAGAATAACGGATGGAGGTGAAAAACGTGTTCACCCCTTTTTCGCATGCACTTTTCGCTGCATCTGAGAGAGGTCGGTCCTAGCAAAAAAAAAACTCGGAACACATTCTCCGCACGAGGGGAAATGAGTTTTGCGAAATGGTGGTGCTATTTTGCATCTATCTCAGTGTCGTCGGCTTCCCTCCTCTTCACCTCCCTCTCCCACCCCTCTGTCTGGTAGGCCTGTCTGTCTGCTTATACCCTTCCACCAGAGTCTGTTGCCTACTGCTGCCGGTTACGTTCATTAGTACCCCAAAAAGGGAAAAAGAACCCGGGGTGTCACTGTGACATCCCCGTCGGCTGTGCGTATGTGTGTACAGGGGGGGGGGCGGGGGGCTCGGGTTTGATGGGAATGTGCGCGTCGGACAAGAAGGGAACCACATTTTGAGTAACCTGGCGCATACACAACGGCTACAACAGCAACAACAACAACATGAAATGAAACGCCAGACACATTGAAGTAGGTCGGGAACTCGTCGAAAGCGACCATCGTCCGTCGACCTCGTCTGGTTTCGCCTTTTTCTCTCTCTCTCTCTCTCTCTATTTCTCCTTCATTCACTCGCTCACACTTTACGGTCGGTATCGGTACCGCATATTGGTGTCTCCCGTGCAGTATGTCCACCGTCTTGCAACACCCTACCTTTCCTTCCTTCTCTCCCCAAGTCCCCCATTCCAGATGCAGTGCCAATTTCGTACCCTTTCCAGATCCAGCCATCCACATCTCTTACTGGAACGGTGAGAAGTTTCCTTCGAACCGACTAGAAAGCGACCCAATGGTGCACTTTTCCTTATCTGTTCCTTCACACGGTTTGCCATTCTTTTACCTCGCCAGCACATATGCACAACAATTCGCCACCGTTACATTGTTGCAATTACAGAAACGTGCGTAGAAAGTGCATACATACACGCTGCAGCGACAGTTCTTCGTGCATGATGAAGTTGTAGAATGCGATGGAAAGCAATTGGATAATAATCAATTTTTTAGTTTCGTGTGTGTGTGTGTTTTTTTTTTGTTCATAATTGTTTTTCTTCCTCATGCAAAAAGTTTTATAATTTAATAAAGCTATTCCATGTTTTATTCATTGTTGCATTTAGTACAAATGCAAAAACTATACATGAAGCACAACCATTTATCAACCCTAAACAGAAAACACATTTTGCTCCTGCTGTTTGATCATCGCACATTTCCTTCTTTATTTTTTCTTTTGCCACACACGCATTTCCGAACCGGCTCTCGTAAAGCTATCCTTCCGCGCCATGAATGCCAAGAAGACGGATGAGAAATGCACGAACACACATACACACACGCACAATATACCGAAAATAGATTGCAAAACAAATGCGAAAAAATTAACGTTTTAAGCGCGCTTCTCGTGTGTCTAGACGATCGCGGTGTGCTAAAATTATGTTCGAATTTGTGCGTGTATATGCACACACACACACACACGCACACAGGGTGCAAACCACTGCACAGACGACAGACGGCAGCAAAAAAGGGGCAAAAAGCAATGCCTACGGAGAAGAAAATCTGTCTCGACCGGTAACAAAAAGTGTTAATGCTAAAAATATCAAATATAATAACAAGATCAACACTTCGCGAAAAAAAAGCAACAACAAAAAAAAAACTAAAAGCAAACAACACACACGACCAACTAAGCCTTCAAACGGCAAACCACAGACTAACATCAACACCCCCAGCCCGAAGCGCAACTGGCTTAATTTGCCCACGTTGCGGGGGAAAAGGCGCGAACCAAACGCCAAACGCAACAAGAAATGTGCCACCGCAGAACGAAACGAGAGGAAAATTAGCGAACGATTGAAATGCAGCTATTGAGACACAGTGTACGAATCTGCACGTTATCGTAATAAATGCAACGTCCAAACTGCGAAGCTGTGGACAACGCAAGAGGTTTTATTTTATTTTATTGTGCATCTTACAGTAATAGAATGTCCTGTAGTTTGAATTTTCAACATTTATTTAAAGGATTATGCATTTCTTCTTCTGATTGAACGTACGCTAAAACCTATAAAAGGCAATCGTGCTACCCACCGCCAGGTGGCGCTTTTACAAAAGATTACAATCGTATTTCAGCTGATATCTCATCGCGACGAAAAGCGTGCCCCACTGTACAACGAGATGGCAACAAGAAGAGATACGACAAAGTGAAGTGCAAAAATTCAATCCGTCGTACGGTCGAATTATAATTATATATGTATACATATATTGCCGTCCGTCTCGCTAGTGGCGCATTGCTGGCGCAGAGTGCATCTTGACGGCACATATGCAGCACACAGCCAAACATGCCCGTACACATACAGCTGGACACGTGTGAAGTACACATATGCACATCGCACGTCTAGACACGCTCGTATTCTTCGGTCGCGGCAAATTGAGAATCGCTTCCGGTCTGTGCCGAAGGTCTGCGTTGCCACACTCCACCACAATGTTCGAGACCGTTTTTCCCTTCTTTTCCCTTCGATGACGTGCTCCACCAGTACGCGCGAGTGGCTCTGCCGGTCGCTCCGACCATCCTGCGGTTGGATGGGGTAAGAAATTCAAACCTATCCCGTTCCTCGTTGCCTACTGATCCGGAGCACCCGTCGTTCTATGGGCTAAGAATATGTCTCTTTTATCCATAACGGTTTGGATCTGTATGGCAAATGCAATTGCGATTCTCCTTAATTGCTCGCCTAGTGTCGTCGGATGGGATACCCGGTCTGTGCACACGATGCCGTCTAGTGCGCGTCTTATTGACGTGCAGCGTCTTTAAATGCTTTCGTGTTGAGGTAGTCAGTACCGTTTGCCAAAACGGCCGATGTCGCGTTTCTGGTTCGCGGATAATGTACGCCGCAGACCACTGGCGGCAACATTGTAGCGGTGCTTACATTATGCACTTTTTGCGCTTGGTGTGGTGCTTGGTTGTTTATGTGACGACATGAGACAGTGACAAGATTTTTTACTAGGCTCGTTTTTGTTGTTCAACCGAGCCATCGTTTGTAAGCGAGTCTGGAGCAAAACATTTCTTTAAGCCGAATTATACTTAAGACGTTCAGGCTGGGTTCAATTATGATTAACCAGTAATTCAAACACACATGCTATAGGTGAAATACACATTATACAAAAAAAGGGAATTATACATTATTTATATTGAAAAATGCATTGTGATGTAAATATATTTTGTAATCAGTGGTAAAAGGTAAAACAAATGTACAAAAGAATTGAACGTACCTTGCATGTTTTTCCTTTGCAGTGGCGATCTTCTTCAGAGAACTAACCGGATCTCTTTCGTCGACCAAGTCGCCGAAATTGGGAGCTGAAATATCGTTTTAAAAACGAAACATTTTATTAACTAAAAAATAGGGGAAAAAACATCGTGAGTGGTGATGGTGAAATTACAAAACGTTCCTGTGCCTTGACTATATTCACCATTTACATTGCCGTGCGAAATTGGGAGCGAATTGCTTTTCGCTTCACCAAAGCACAGCAGCGCTATCGTGCATTCGAGCGGCTTTTTACGGAAGCTTACTGTAATATCGCGCAATTCCAACAGATGTCGCTTTGCGTTATTAATTGATGATTGTAAAAAAATTCCTCAGCTTCATCCTACCTGTCCGCATCGTCTTGATTTTAATTAAATCAAATTAAAGCCTAATTACTTTTAATTTGTATCCTTTTAACAGGTCAACATAACGATGGTATAAAAACCAACTACAACCGGCACATTTTTGGCACCAAATAAACATCAAACACGTTCGAAATCAACAACGGACAAACGTTAAATGCAAAATAATCGACAAACGTAATTTCTCCACACACTTGCACAACGCGTAAAAGGCGTACAGCACTCTAAAGAAGCGGTTTTTGCAGGTTCGAAAGCCTAGTAGCATAAACCGTTCGTACGCAAAAGTTCTAACGGTTCTTTAGAAGAAAACTTCGGCTATGCAACATCGAACACCAGCTACCAATGGCCGCAGCTCGATGATGCGTACAACAATCTATCGGTACTAAACTGCACCTACCATCGGCCGTTTCTTGAATGGTTGTACCCATTGCAGTGACGAGTGTTTCCCTACCATTACGTGCACTGTGTACATTCGGTATGATTTTAAAACCACTCCTATCTCTCTTATCATTCCACAACCGGTGGCTCACGGTGGAAGCAGCCTTCCGCTGCCTGTTTCTTCTTGTTGTGCGGCGTGCCATCGTACCCAGCGCTGGCTTTTTGCGTACGCTCGCGGCCCTCTGATTTCGACTGTTTCCGTGCACAGGTTGCAAACTAATCAGTTACGGTGGGCATTTGTTTTCTCCTCTGCCTAGCTTCGGCCGTGATTACTATTCGCCGTTTGTTCGGTAGCTAAAATCATATCGATATTATGATTGTGTTTCTTTTGGTGACTCGATGTAAAAAACCCTCTAGTGCCGAAGTTCATACAGACGATGATTTGCGCGCCAAGCGTAGGTGCTAGTAGTCTTTGTTACGTTCATTTAAAGAACGAAAGCACTCTCGTGTGCTTTTTTTTGGAATCTTCTGCCACACACCATATTCTCACAAACGTATCGAATGCAATCCAACTTACCGAAAAACATTTTCCCTGCCTCGTCACGTAAACGTTCTGCTTGCCGTCGATATTTGATAGAATTTTAACGGTGCACGAAGTTGCAGGACACGACGATGGTTGGCCACACCGTTGGGGCATCCAGAGCAGAACACGCCAAGGGCAAACTATTCGTGATGTTTTCGCACAGATTCACGCCGAACGCTTCTAGGCAAGGCCGCACAAGATGATAAACACAACTGTTTGTTTCGTTTCTGTTTTGTTTAATCACTAAAATTACGATCGGAATTGAATGCCACTGTACATACGAAACGGTGACTACCGGGGAGGGAATCGGGTTTGGTACAGCACCACTGATGTGCACACAAACACACACACACACGCGCACACACACACTTTACGAACGTTGCAAACGCGGAAGGATCAAAAGGATTTGGGAACTTTTCGATCGAACGCGTACGGGATGCATCGATTGTGACGTACTTTTTTACTCCCCCAAAAAACGCTACGGAGTTCGGCGAACACAAAATACCTAAAATCGAAAAGAAATGCATTGATTATTGGATGGTAGAGGGCGCCGGCGGAGAAGCGATCTGCGATATTCCGACAGAGAAATGTCAAATGCCAGATGATGATTGCTGCAAGCGCAAGATTTGTTCATTGTTTGCATGGTTTCCTTGGATTAGATTCGTTTACGCCGGTTCGGACGAACAAACAACTATGGAGACCTGTCATTACTGTTCGGGATGCCTTCATCAAACGGCCAAGAAAGACACATAGGCCTCGAATGGGGAGAAGAAGCATTGGTTGGGTGCCAGGCAGAGGCCAGGGAAGTAGATGGGATGCAATATCTCTGATAACGCGACAAATTTAAGCTCACTCGCCCAACAGATAAGATCGTAACAACGGCGTCACACGCACGGTCGCGATACTGCTGCTGCTGCTAGAAAGAATAACTCGTTCGCTGCTTTTCGTACGCCGTGTTTTAATGTTTCTTTGTTTCTTTACCGTCTGCACGCACTGCCAAAGCAAAATGGCTATCAGAAAACGGTAGAGAATTGTGTGTGCATTCGCGTTCCGCCGCGCGCACACACACACACACCGCTCCTTTCTTCGGGTGCTCGTCGTTCAAAGCGCTACGCATTGATATCACAATGCAGGTACGAGTCTTTCGTGCGTGCGTGCGTCCATAGCGCGCTACAACAAACAAAAAAAAATAACAGTGGAAAAGTAGGGGAAATAACACGGCACACCAAAACACCCGCTCCTACTACGCATTCCATCCTCCACACGCACTTCTAAAGGGCTCCAGATCCACTGGCTCTGTGGTGGCGACACACGATTACGTGCACCGCGTACTGTTTTGTTTATTTGTCACCCCTTCTACTGCACAGGTCACTGCACCGTTGCGGCAACGGGGCACACGCACAAATTGTACACGGAAGTGCAAATGCACAGCAAAAGCGCGTAATTTTACCTCACATCCAAAAAACGAGATGCGTATCTTTTCTTCTCGTTTTAAAGGGCACACACAAACACTGGTACACAAACACACGCTCGGGAATTTTTTTTGACAGCTGTTAAGCGACACACCACCTAGGTACCAGATCTTTCACCGGGCGGAAGTTTCACGCTGTTCCACAGGGCGGTAGAGCGGTTTTCTCACTTTTCCGATTTATGAGCAGCTTTTCCTCGCGTTATTTAGAATTGTTCTGGATGGCATGGTAGCAAATCAATTCATTATTTTGCTCTATATTCTGTTTTAATTATGCAAATAAAATCGTCCCTATTCTAGCAATCAACACTTTTTGAATGCATATAAAGTGCTGCAGAAAATAATTACACTCTTTATGGCTTGCAATATATTGTTTATTGTTCTCCATTTCTTCAAAACGTAATGAAGGTTCCTTTGTCCTTTTCCAGTTTAATTTATTTTGCGTAAGTTTTTTAAACTCGCATCAACCGTAAATTTTAATGTTGAAGCGTTCCTATAGCGTTGAAGCGTTTCGCTATTGTTGACGTTCCAACTGTCATCCAGAGGTAGTCTTCTTCTGCTTCACGCGTTCTCAAACAATGCAGTTTGTGCTGGTGCTGATGGGAAAAAGATAATTTACAAGCTTGGAGTGCATTTCCAATGTTTAAAACGCACCTAACTTTCAAGTGAAAACCATTGTGCATTGCCGGGCGATACAGTTCAGTCAAAAATCGAACCGAAATGACGCAGTATTTACCTCCGAACTTGCTTGCTCTGTTCGCACCCCGCGACCCTATTCCGTACCTACCGCCACCGGACAAGCTGCCCCATGAAAAGAAATCACAGGGCTACTTAGGGGTGGGAAGTTTTTTGGAATGTTTTGAGGTAAGTTTTAAGGCTCTTCGTGCTGTATAGGGTGTCTGAGTTTAGCTAGATATAATCCGCTAATGATTATCTTTCGTGCTCCCGTTGTAATCCACAGGATCCAAAGGATACACCACCGCCAACGCGGGTGGAAACGCGCGAGGAGCGATTAGAAAGGCGTCGAAGGGAACGTGCGGAACAGGTAGCTTACAAGCTCGAAAGAGAGATAGCTACTTGGGATCCGAACCAGCTACTGGAAGCGACGGAGGATCCATTCAAAACACTGTTCGTGGCTCGGATTGTAAGTGCACCAAGCTTCAAACAATCTTTTGTTTTCGCTATATCATTTATTGTGCCTTTCCCGTTTCAGAACTATGACACCTCGGAATCAAAACTTCGACGAGAGTTTGAAATTTACGGTAATATAAAGAAGATTATTATGAACAACGACAAGGAAACGGGCAAACCGCGTGGATACGCATTTATTGAGTATGAACATGAACGAGACATGCATGGTAAGTACCGGGAAGAACGGTTTCGTAGTGGTTTCCTTTGAAGCTACTACTCCTGCTGGAAACGCTCCAGTTTGGTTCCATCCATCCAAACGACATCCCCCGTTTTAGCGTACACACGCTCGGTGTGTTGTAAAGAATCGCTGGATCGGTTGTCAACCGCAAGTTTATATGAGTTTCACATGCAGTTGAACGACCCAAGTCGTCTGTTTTGCCCTTAGAAACAGCTCTCGACTGTTTCTATTCTACGCGTTGGTTAGTATGCTTGTCTAGACTAAGTGTATGATGTAGTGACACAGATAACAAGACTCTTCCAAGAAGTGATCGCGAAGCTTTTTACATCGTATGGTGCATAATGCACGGTTTTAGGTTGTCTCTGGTGCGTCCAGGATGTAACGATAACAAGCAACGTAAGAGGTTTAATCCATTGCTCATTTCACTCCAAAAATGCTAAGCTTGAGTAACCATTTTATATTGTAGATTTCGCTCTGCGGAACTTACAACCCAGCAACACACAAGCACACACGTACTCTGTTGAAGAAGGTACACGTTTTGGGTAGGTTTGTATGTGTAGGCAAACGTAGTTGCAAATTGGTAAGAGAAGATCAAAACTTATACCCGGTCGGTCGCTTTATTGTTTCCTGAACATTTCCATCCATACAGCAGCAGAACACGAAAGTAGTATCTTCAATCACGGAGTGTAGCGAACTCTTCGGGCTTAACCCCAGGGTGGGTGATTGTAGCATGTATCGCTGATGTGCCCAAAACTCAGCGTAACGCCTGTTTGTTTAATGGCAACTTGGCCCTAGGGCACATAATTGTGACTCCCGTCAATGAGTTTTCTGTGAACGGCACAAACCGTAAGCAGAGGAGAATTGGCGGGAATGGGACGTGTTCGAATAAATGATCGATATTACATCGTAAGTGTGGTAAACAGTAGGTCCGTGAATACACACTTTCTATCGCATAAACTGAACCCGGAACGGAAACGCTTCATTTGCCAGCCGTATGTAAGTATTCGCAAACGCGTACTTCATGGGTAAGCTGATTGTGATGTGGTAATAATGACGGTAAACTGCCTGTTGTAAGTTACACGCAAACGAATCGTAAGTCCTTAATTGAATTCTGTAAATTCATTGATTGTGTCATTTGGAGGTGCGGGTGCCGGCCGAGGTTACGGTTGCTGCTGCTGTTATGGTTAATGACAATATGATGGTTAGTATGTTGCCGATACCGGAGGAGTTACGATCAGTGGTGATGATAGCAAATAGGTAAAATAGCAAAAATTTGATGTACGAACTACACATAAAAAACACACATACATACACATAACCGAAAGGCAACGGTTATGCTGCTAGGTACATCATACCGGCACGTTTTGGACCGCGCACTCCCCCCTTCCCGGTGGTTAGTAGGTACACCACGCGGTTCCTTGTTTTTTTTTTTCTCAAGTATCAGAATTCGGCGGTACAGTATCGTCCTTGTCGTCGTTGTCCCAACAATTGTTCCAACGCATCACAAATGTACGCGCGTGGACGTAGGAAGGGATATAATAGCTAACGTTTTTTTTTCTCTGCGCATTTGCAACCTTTTTCCCTTACGTAAGTATGGTGTGCGCATCGCAGGTAAACGGTAACGTAACGACAAAACGATGTGGTTAAGGTACGAATCTGTGCAGAAATGTGGGACCTCAGACATACTGAAGAGAGGTGTGTAAACGAACACTAAAGTATCGACTGACGAGGCTGCTAATAGCGTTCTGTGTCGTTAGTGCATTTTTTTCTTTGCTCATAATTTACTATTCCGGACAGATCCCTTTCCCCGGGTAGGTATCATCCAATCGATCTCTTATCCGCAACAGCATCAGTGCAATCACTTTCAATCGTTTAGTCAGGAGTATCGTGTCAGCGGACCCAATAAACAAAATTCCTTCCATTACTACTAATATTTGTACCCTTAGCTAAATCTAAACTTCTTCTCCTACGTGTTGGTTCTGCGGGTTCAAGCAGCTAAAAAAAAATAATCAGATTGCCATATACGTTCCGGTACGTTGTGTTGTAGAATGTACAAAAAAAAAACTCCCGAGACATAAACCAAAACTCAAACCGCAGGGTGGTAAAGTGCATTTTGTGGAACTCTCATTGCCATTTTCCTTTACACATTTCGCATCGTGTGTCGTGCCACCGGTGGGTCCCAGCCGGCGAATGTATGGCGCGACCCGAGCCACGAGCTCTCGATCCGCTTTTTGTACTATTTTCTGTTTTCTTTTGACTCTCTTTTTCCCGCCGTGTCGCGCATTGTCACTATGTATCCCTCTACTGTGCGTGTACAAATGAACTGAATGTGTATGATATGTATGACTGCCTTCGGTCTGCAACAACTTCAACAATGGCGCTCATTCTCATCGCCTGGCGGGGACGGTAAACTTTACAGCGGCCTACAAGCATGCGGATGGTAAGAAAATAGACGGTAAGCGCGTCCTGGTGGACGTGGAACGGGCCCGTACGGTGAAGGGATGGCTTCCGAGACGGTTAGGTGGTGGATTGGGTGGCACCCGACGCGGTGGACCGGACGTTAACATCAAACATTCTGGCCGTGAGGACAACGAACGTGAGCGGGAGCGTTATCGGCTCGAACGCGAACGAGAGGATCGCGATCGTCGGGAACGAGATCGACCAGATAATCGTAAGTGGGGCGTAAAACAAACCATTACGGAACGAATCAATTAATTTGATGTCAATATTTGTTTTGCAGGATTCGATCGCCGGCGATCTCGTTCTCGTGATCGTGACCGTCGCCACCGTAGCCGATCAAAGGATCGCAGCAGGCGAAGGCGTAGTCGCGAGCGCGAAATGGATGATCGCGGTGAGCGGTGGGATAAGGATCGGGAACGTGAACGTGAGCGGAGCCGGGATCGGGATAAGGATCGTAAGCGCAAACGTAGCCGCTCTCGTGATCGCGACCGGGCAGAGAAAAGTCGCCATAAGCGTAGTGACCGCGATCGGGGCGATCGGGATCGAATGGATCGTGCCGGTGGCTCCGGAAACGGTGGCGCTGAACGTAAGGAGCGAAAACCAGAATTCCGCGAGGGAGAAATCAAAATCAAGGAGGAACCAATCGATGGTAAGTATCGTAGTGTGAAAGGGAAAACGTAGAAAGGTAGAAAACCTTGTGCAACATTTGGATCAGCAGTTCTTTTTAAAGGCTTAAAGATGCTAGTGCGTTGATCTCAGCGAATATGTTGCTAGAGTAGTGTTCACACTTACGCGAAATTCCAGGGCTATCAGTTGTAAAGATTTAACTGTTTGGTAGTATCAAAATTTCGTACATGTTTTGCAAGCTTTTTGTAAAAACTTTGCCTAAATATCTTGCATCACATTTGATTTTTAATTTGTTGTCATTTATTTATCGTTATTTTTTCATTGTTGTTGCAGATTATCCCGACTACAGTGCCCAGTACTCTCAGTACCAGTCGCAGGTTAAGTATGAAGATGGGGAGGAAGAGAAATATCGTCCGCACGAGCACGAACCTCCACACCTTAGAGCGGATAACGGACGCGGCTACGTTACTGCTAATGGTGACGATGACGACGCGGACTACGATGATGGGCAGGGCTACTAGACGAACGTAGTGGAGACGGTTCCCTGCCGAAGAAAATAGAACAAACGGTAGACAAACGTAACACTGGTAATAGCCGGTCTTCAAAACAAAACAAAAATTGTCCTGCGAATGCATCATTCGTTTGCTAGATGAATTGTTGCGCAGTTTTTTTTTTGTATAAGATTCTTAGATCTTAATTTTTTCCTGTATCCGATCGCCAACAATGGGTACGATGTAAACAGTGCTACACATAGTGCTCTGTTAGGTTTTTGCATTAATTTTGATTTGGTACCATTTTTATTTGACTTGGAAACGGTTCTTTCTGATTTCGAGCATGCGAGAATTCATCTATCTTTTAACTCTTTGTTTGGTTCCGAGGTAAAACCAAACGATTGTTTTAATAAAACGTTATATTTTTCCATAACAAAATTTGAAATCAACTGATTTACTGATCAAAATTAATGCAACAACCTAATATGCATCCTTTCAACGTACGATACACATGGGCACGATCGTTTGTGGTCAAATAATCGCTTGTACTAAGCGCATTTTGAAATTCCATGCGCTATGCTATTGCATATTCGAGGTAAGAACACGCTTTCGCCGATTATTTGGACATCGTTTGGAAAAGATAATTTCCTAACAAAAGTTTTGCGTGTAAGTGGGCTTCGTACGAATGTGAATTAGCTTTTAAATGGTAAGGTAACATGTGCATGCTCACATAGAGAAGACACGGTAATACTGATATACTGGTTCACTGCGTCGGTACAGTAACTTGGGAGTCATACAAGGTGAACACTATACAATTATTCCCCAAAATATCTATTCAACGACTCAGCGAATGCTTTCCATTATGCATCTGTGGAATGAAACTTCACAACCGAGTTTTCAGTAGCACTGTGTTTTCATAGGTAAATAAAGCTAGCAGTTAATACAGCATCTTACAAATGGCTACACTGGGTGAATAGGAAGAAAAAAATACTTCGAAAAGAAAAGAACTGGAAAGCTAAGGTAAGTAAAATCACTTTTTAGATGTAAAATCAATTGAAAACGCCGAACACGATCGCTTGATTCGTTTCAACATCATTTATTCTATCACTAAAACAAGGCAAGAAGATGTTAAAGCATATCTGCAGGTGCGTAAAGCGAACACGAACGTTACGCATGCTAAAGCGACCGTTTTCGGTGCGGTAACAATTATAATACTGACTAATGTAGAACTGTTTTTTTTTGCGCCGGAAGAACTACCCATCATTCGACAGTTCACTCGATGAGTTTCTCCTGAGAAAGGAACTTCAGCAACGTGGAATGTTCACTATGCCCGTGCTCATTGTTTACTGGTCGTGTTATGGTAGTTGCATCTTCCGTAGTTTTGGAAGCCTCTTTTGCCGGATCTGCCTTCAACAAAGGCTTACTTTCATGCACATTCCCGATCGGTTCTGTTTTTTCTGGTTGCTTATCCTCCTCAGTGTTGTGATGCTGTGTTGGGCGATTCGTCCGCGTTAGTACTTTCATCAGCAGTGCATCGGAACTGTTCCGGTGCTCCAGCACCTTCTTGCGCTGTGGATGCTGCGGAATGGAACGTTCCTCCTGCTGGTCGGTTCGTTGCTCGTGCAGTTTCGTGATGTCTTCAAACATTTCCGCCGACTGTGAGTCGGATCGCTCGCGACCCTGTCCAAACGGATACTGGCGCTGAAGATCGTATCCAAGAAAACCATCAGAACCGCGACGTAATCGGCGGTTTGGTTCCTGAAATTCTTCCCCAAACGATGGTCGCAGTATGCTGTGTTTGGAAAACCAGCTGCCAACGTCTTCGATGCTTTCCTTGCGCATTCCATACGACGCACTGTGTGTCGGTGGCTTTACAGCTACCCGATCGCCTGCGGTCACCTCGTCGGTTCCAACGGAGGACAGCATTGTGGTAGAACCGTCCGACTCTGTACCAAACCAATCGCTCATATATTCAATGCTATCCCGACGCCGTCCACCTCCGTGCTTGAGGCCATGCTCAATCTTTGGCAGCTCACCGACGACTTCCGATTTCTCTATCTTTTCAAACTCCGGATCGAAACAATCGTCCATGTCGGACGAGGAGCGACTTGAGCCGACTAGTTGTATCGTGACATTTTCCAGCTGCTTGTCACCGTCGGAACTCGTCTGGGACAGCTTCTCCAACAGCTTGGACACGTTCGGGTTGGTAGGGTTTGGTTCGTTCAACTCTGCGCTGAGTGCATCTTCCAGGAATGTCTGGAACTGTTCGATGATATTTTCTTTATTGTCGGAAGCGCTATACACGCAGTCTAGCACATTAACTACGTCGTGATGAGGTAGTACTTTGCTGGATTCGATGAACGACCCCAAACAAAATTGTCGTAAGCTGCTATTTTCCACATCGTCTACCAGGAATGAGGCCGCCGATAAGGTTGGTACAGATTTACTGAGCACATCCTTTTCTTGTCCAACTGATTCTGGGTCTGTCGAAGCTTCCGAGTGCTTGCGTGTCGGTACCTCTGGGGGTGCGAGCTGTGAAGCAGAGTCAGATGTTACTACCGTCCTGTCACCGATCGTAAAGCTGGGACCGTTAGGACGGTCTGTGGTAGGTGTTGAAGACTGGCATACAGGGGGTTCGTTTGATTTCCATGAAATCTTGCGCGTTGTCAGCTTGGACTTTGGTTTGACCAGCTCATCCGCACCCGAAGAACGATGTGCATAATCCTCCGGTGTGAAACGTTCGACACTGATACGGGTGCGCTGCAAGTCCACGGCCGAGAATGATCCAGAGCTGGAACTTTTCGTCAGCACCGGACGCTGCGGAGTGTCCGGACGGGGTGACGGCTCTTTGGCAAGATTTTCGGTAGTCGGCATAGATATGATGCGTTTGAGCATGCGTGGCGTATGCGCCTTCGGCTCTTCGTCATCTTTTGACGGTTGAAGTGATGTCGAGTTGGCGGTAAACTGTGTCTCAGATAGACTCTTCTGGAACCGGGGTGGTTCTGGTGGTGGCGGTAAGAGGGATGCCGTTTCGCGTGGCTTCGTTTTTTGTTTGGTTCGTACCGGTCGCACGGCACTGTTCTGCTCACCATCCGATCCCCCCGACGATGGATCCACATCGATCGGTTTGTAGCGGGAGAAATCTCGGCTAGGTTTACGTGGCGCATGTTCTATGGAGGCTTCCGTACGTATTACATTACCCACCGAAGCGTCCCGTTCGTGTGCTTGCAGCTTTTCGTGCATATGATCGTGATCGTCACAGATGTGTTTGCTTTTACGGCGCTTCGGTACGATAAGTGGTTCCTCCACCGGTTGCATCCCTTCGTATCGTACGCTGTCGTTGTAGTCTTCCAACATCGCCATTAGAAATTCGGCCCTCCGACCGATCTGATTGTCCCGCGAAACCGTACGATCAATGTATTTCATCAAGTCTTCCCCTTCCGTCTTGTTCGGACTTGGTGAAACGCTGGACTCGCGTGTCTCCAACTGTTTCTCCATTTTCGAACGCACTTCGACCGACACCGTGTCCTGACTCTCGACGAACTTTTCTATCTTATCAACATCATCCCGTACCAGGCTCGGGTTCGATTTATCCTTTTTCGTCTTCTTTTGCTCCTCCCGGGAGGACAGCTCTTGATCCGGGGATAGTGAATCGGCCAATCGTTCACCAAAGAATTTGTCCGATTTTCGATTACCCACACGCGGTATCTGTGAGGTGGATGGTGTTTTCTCCAGCTCAGCCGTAGTGGGAACTTTGGAGAAATCGCTGAACGCATCATTGCTGGCATCGATCTCAAAACAGGACGTTTGGCGTGCTGGAAGTGCTGCTACATCTGGCCGAGGCGGTGGCACACTGGCGGGTCGTGTAACGGATGGCACGTCACACGAGTGACGACGGCTTTCACGTCCGAAAACATCCTGAAATCCGTTCTTTACCTTCAGCGCTTCATCGGACCGATAGCGTCCGTCAAGGGTGGCACCACGCTTTTTGCGCGGAGGAGCAACTGGAGGTGTATCGATAACTTTTTGCTGACGACCACTACCATCCGGTACGTACAATCCGACACTCTGCCATCCCGTGGTCGTGGTAGTTTTCTTGGACGCATCAACTCTGCAAATTGGAAAAAAAATGGTGATGGAGGTGAGAAAACACCTGACCCAAGGTGACTGAATGTTCGCTTCTACTTACGCGCTGCGGGAAAAGTACGTCTTGCGCATCGGCTGTGTTTTCCCTTTGCCAAGTCCGTTCGGGCAGATTACGCTGCTAAAGTTACTGAATGCGTTCCCGGTACTGGGTGACGAGCCTGTCCGAGGCTCTTTGCACAGCGCGTTACCCATCTGGTGGAGTAGAAGCAGAACGTGTTTTGAGGTTGAGCTCCAATCAAACACACACATATCGACGATCTGACGCGATTTAAATGATCGACATATAGCGAAATGATGAAGTTGACCTAACGCACTCTTTTAATATTGGTCCCGCGTAAAGCATGGGTGGAGGTAGTTCCATTTCACAGCAGTCAGAAGTTCAAGTTTAATCAAGCAATACGGCTGCGACGACTCGGAACAGATTCAGCGGCTAGTGTGTGATTGGGTGTACTCCGCAACTCGGACTACCCATTTACGGAAACTTGTTATTAGTTATAGTCGAATAATGGTACTCCGTGTATGATGATGACAAGCGACAACAAAAAAGGTAGGAGTCAACAATCTTTTCAAACTATGAGTACAGCCATCTTTTTAACATGTTATTAGCCGCTTAGAAAATGGAATCCGAAAATGGTTACCAACGTTTGGGAGGTTTTGTTCATATTTAAATTTGTAAAACAGTAGTGAGCTATATTCCTGCAAAGTGCAGAACAAATGAATAGCTATTGATGATCTCACTCAATTCTTACGTTTTTTAAAAGGGTTTTTAGTAAATTTAAAACAACTGGCTTGCTCTTCTTCCCTTTTTTCGTACGTTGAGCTTTTTCCTCTCACTAAGCTAAGAGCAAATTCTTGCCGAGAACCGAACGTCGTTAATGATGAGCGTTTAGTGACATCGCTCCCCTACCAATACGGTCTGTTTACATCTTACATTTGCGCCTTCGGTGCCATCCGGTTGGATGTAAAAACGATTGAAACTGTGCTAATTGTCCCCGTCTAGCAAGCGTTACCGGGCAGCAATGACCACGACGGTTGCCTCGAACCAATTAGCCCCCAGATCAGAAAATGTGACCGATCATGGACTTTGGTGAGCTCGATACGTTCGTTCGGTATTTGGTAGTGATAGCCACTCCACACGTTTTGATGGATATCCAAGCGATTTTTGTTGTACTGCAATGCCAAATATTATCCGAGATCAATTCTGAGATGAAATTTGCACATTGACGATAATTGAATGTATATATCCATCGGGATGTGGAAAGTGGGATTTTATTTTTGGTAAACATTCTGAACGTTATATGTTGTTTTGTGCTTTTTAAAATGCAAATATCCAGAGATCTCTTGATCGCCGACATTAATATTGAAAGATATTATGAACGGACGATGAAATAACTTATTTATGATGTACACAATATTATCTTCTTTCCTTTTGAAGTATAGCTAGATGACAAAAGGTGCATCTTCTATAGCTGCGTCGCCCTTTATCGTGATGTAACGAGAAAATTGTCAAGGTAGATCACCAGCCGCTCATCCACCGACGCTGATAAATGACTATAAACGGTTATAATGGGCGGACACATGTGTTTTCGGTTTTTTGTTTCCTTCACGTCACGTACGTAACATTGCCGGCGGGATTGTAAGGGAGCCGGGACGGACCGACAAAATTTTACACGCTGTACAACCGACAACAATCGGTTGTGATATCATGCCGTAAATGGGCGAAGGAAGATTGTTGGTTGAGACGAAGAGGAAGCTTCCAATCATAGTGCTAGTGATGACAGCTGTAAAACCTTGATAAACTTTTGTACTATCATCCACTGCATTGCTTCTAGCGCATGAGTACTAGAGATGTGCAAAGTGAGTAAGAGTGAGATAGTGAGTTGACACGTTGTATTGAACGAGTTTCGTTCACTCACCACGAGGAGTTTTAGTGACTCTTTTTTCACTTACTCACTCATGAGTGTAAGCATGTAGCCGTGGTGAGTCGAGTAAAAAATAATAAAAAAAATTCTATCAATTTCCTAAGACTATAATAGCCTTAATTTTTTTGAGCAATTTAGCAAAATTTATAAATTTGCTATATATTAATGTGAACATGTTCACTCAAATAATGCATTAAAATGAAAAAACAACAAAAAAATAAAAAAATATTTTCAACATGAAAATTTAATAAGGCCCTTGCCATTTTTTTGAACAATTTAGCAAAATTTTAAAAATTGATTTATTTTAATAGGAATTGGTTTAAATAAGTTTGTTTTCACTCAAATAATGCTTTAAATAAAAAAAGAATAAAAAATAATAAAAAAAATCGCACACTTTCGTTCAACTCACTCGCACATTTTTGTTTCAACTCACGTTTTTTGCGATTTTTGCGACTCACCACAGCTACATGCTTACACTCATGAGTGGGTAAAATGACCGAACCTTAACTTATACGTTTATGCTCTGAAACGAGTTGTTAAACGAGCTGACTGCCGATAACGACTCATTCACTCTGAGTTGACTCAATAAAAAGAGTTGTTATTCTCATCTCTAATGAGAACGTTTGACTAAAAGAGCACAAAACCCTCACCATTACTACGTCCAAGTCCAACATGATCCACGAGTACCTTCTTGAACTGTTTGGCCTTTTTTTTGCTACCAAAAATGTAGCTTTATTCATTCGCTTCGCATAATGTTCCAAAATGGTGCACCAACTTCATCCCCCAAAAAACCATTAAGCCGATCTTCGAGGCGTGAAACGTGATTNTCCTGTAACACGCGTTATTACAGACCGCATGTAACAGATGATCGTAAACAAACCAACGTGACATTCGAATCGGTTCGAACTAATTGACATCTAGAGTTGCTGAATGTTCACTTGGGTTGACGGACCGCGCACTAGGTGGCGCTAAATGCGGGGATTAGGTTCGGGAAAAGGTTCGTTAGGGTCATCGTTCTACCTTCGGCGAACAACCAAATTTAGTATGCCCAAATAAGGCAAAAACATTTATGCGCACGGATTATGTGTGTCAATAGGTCAAGCATAGGACAGTAGCAATTGAGAGACGGTCAGAGCAAGACCAATTTTTGAACCTCGCCCACAGTAACGCTAAAATAAAATTGTTCTGCAAAAAACCAAAAAAAGGGCAGTTCGAAAATTCTTGCGAAAGTAGATTGAGAAAGTTTCGCTTTTCTCAACAGATGGGAAACTATAGCATCGCCGGAGCCAGGTGACTCTGTTCTGTACAGTTGGGTTCACTCTTCGCTCAATGCGTTCTGTGTGTCTGGTTGGTTTTGTTTACATTTGCCCCCAGCGTGTGTTGAATTCCGTTTGCAAATGTGAGCTAACAACCGGTCGGAGAGATACCAAACGCGCGCGCGTACGATGACATGATCGCTGCAGTATCCGTCACACACCTGAGGCGCCATTCCAGAAATGACTGCACCGCTGGAGGTCATTTAAACGCACCACACACATACACACACACGGCACACACTGTTTGGGGCGGACAGGGTGTTATAAGCCCACACATAGAGAGCATCAGCCAACCAACACCAAAAAAAAACACAATCGCGTTTTGCATTCAAAACATGATGTCATCTTAACGTTCCGGTCTCGCTCATCACGCGCGTCTTGTGCTGATCTTTACAGGCAAAGGAGGAGGAAAAAAAAATCACGTAGCTAATTGCGCGCGACATCTCCCTTCAAGAAAGGGCGACGAGATCGTGATGAGCAATCCGATTGACTGCGTCGGTGACGTTGAGTAGGTGCTTTAGAACCCTGCTTTCGAAACTGCACGCCATTCACCCTCTATTTAGCTTTCCACTAACAAGACGTGATGTCGTGATCGTGTTAATGATCGTATTTAATAATAATCAAACACAGCACCTTAGCAAATTAAAAACAAAAAAACGTCATCACAACCAGCAAAACACTCACTGCATAGAACAAACTCTCGGTTTCCTATCCATTTAACCTTCCGCGGTGACGCTAGTCAAGGTTTTAACATTTGTTTTGGTTCAGATAACAGTCGCGTCCGACCGACAAAACTTAGAAACCTGTCGGTTTCGAAAACAAAACCCTCTCCAATATTCTAATTTGGGCTAAATCGAACTGCCTTATCTCCACTGCCAGCCGTCACGTTGCCACTGCGCTTTAACCGAAACGGAACGAGTTTAGCCGTAGACTTCACCTTGTAACCGACGCCCTGCAGCTCACCTTTTCTGCCTTGCAACGGTGCCAACGTGTAAAAAAACCCCCGACGTCGGTGTGTGAGTTTCGTTGTACACTGACCGTCCTACTACTACCGACCGGTAGCTCGTTGAATACTAGCGATTACTGAATCGCAAAATTCTGGCTGGAGCTAAGCTATAGCCTTCCGTGCTTTTTTTTCTTTTCTCGACCGTACGATGTGATCGCGCTCGGTACCGGGAAACGACTAACACCAGCGGTTTGGAGTTTTATCGTGTTCACATCGTGGATCACGATCACGAGCAAAAGCGGTGTATCGCGCGAACGAATGGAAAGCGTTCTATTGTTTGTGCAAACACACTCTTTGGGGGGGGGTGCATTATATCCCCCCCACCCTTGCAGCAGAGAGTTGCGCGCTCGCTAAAAGGGGAAGCTGGATAAAGCATTCAGCTGAAACTTCATCTTGTTTCTCTCATTTATGTTTTGTATGTATTTATTCTCCACACATTCACAAAAAGCGATCGTACGCTCACGTACGTTTCGCATTCGTTTCGGTAATAATTCCCTAGTTCCGTTTGTTTTTGTAATCGGTTAATCGTAAACATTCCTTTTTTTTTGTTTTCCGTATGAAATGGTAGATGTTTCCCTTGTCCCTAGTGGTGTGCTTTGCAACCGGTTTTTTTTTCAGTCGAATCAACTGCCCAAGTGACGTCACGATGCGGTGCCACTTACGCACACACCCCAGATGGGACTATATTGTGTACTTTCAAAAACCCTTAAAGTGATTGGTAAGAACGTGGCAAACGACTGTAGCTAATTTGCTTTCGCCTCTTTTTCACCCTCTGCGAATGGAAAGGTAAACATTGGATATCTGTTCCCGCTGGTTCCCTCACACCTGTGTAGCTTTTGTGCTCTATTAGTTCCCCACGTGACAATAAGGGGATGGTTGGTACCCCAGTTCACACACATATTCTTCGCTTTCGATCGCTTGATTNGAATGGAAAGGTAAACATTGGATATCTGTTCCCGCTGGTTCCCTCACACCTGTGTAGCTTTTGTGCTCTATTAGTTCCCCACGTGACAATAAGGGGATGGTTGGTACCCCAGTTCACACACATATTCTTCGCTTTCGATCGCTTGATTATCGTTTGAATGTCAACTGCTAAGGGAGTGTGACACTCTGTTTACTAACACCGGTCATCAGTGGGTCAAAGTTGAAGATGACCCACGACGCTCGATCGATTCCAGGATGGGGACGAGGACGTCCACATGTCACATTTTATGAGTCAACCGAGATAGCTGAGCTCATCAGCAAACGTGTAGCGATATCAAATTATTTATACTCTACCCTCAGGTAAACACCCAGGAAGTCGCCTTGGTCTCTTCAATTGCCTTCGCAGAACGGAGCATTGTCCGATTGATGAAGGCTTTGCAGTGGTGAATGATAGAGTTTTTTTTTATTTTATTTTAAATCATTTACACTAAACCATCATTCGTGCCAGGTCGATTCATGGCCAGTAAGGGAGAATTCGTCAGTTTTTGTCAGCTGGCAGCTAGGATTATGATTTCGTGTACATGCACACATCACACGCTGGCAATGGTGAACGGGTATGCGATGGTCACGGTAATTCGATGCTCCGAACAGTTCGTGATCGTTGCCATGATATTTTGCATGGCTTTTTTGGGGGGGTTTTATTACATCTTTATTGCGTTTTTTTCTTCTTTCCTTCTAAGGATTAGCTGTGAGATTTATAGAAAGGGAGGAGCACAGGGAATAGTTTTCGTTGCTTGTACAGCTTTATGTGTCATTAACCCTTCTTGATTCTTTCATGCATGTTGTTTTTAAAAAGAAACAAGAACAGCTCGTATTACAACGACCTGTTGTAGCTATGGAATACAAAGAGCTTATTGGCGTTGATAAAAATGTTAACCTTGGTTAATTCAAGATTTATTTCCAGAATTCTACCTTATTTCACATATGAACATTTCTTATAGAAAAAATATTACTATAATAGATATTATTAAATTTCATTACATTCAATATAAAAAATTAACATTTTCTCATTTTGTTTCAATAATCAATAATAGTGTGAGTATTATTAAAATTCCATGATAAATAATTACCTAGAAATAAAAAAAATATTGCAATAAACGATAAAAAATATCAACAATAATCCTGGACGCATTAACGCACACAAATCAATAGAACATAGGACAAAACAACCCACAACAACAACAGTAACACCAAAAACAGCAATAACTAGAAACCCCAGCATCACAACCGAATATGCCCGGGATAAGGCAAATTACAAGGAGGAAATGCCTTGTGAAAATTGTAATTACTTCAGCCCTTTGTGGTTAACAATACGGCTAAAGCCGTAATCAGGTAATATGAATAAATAAACGAAAAAAAACAACAAATAATTTATAAACCATAGTCAGAAGAATTAATTAATTATTAAAGTCATGTAAAAAAGCTATATAATTTCACAAAGAGTAAATGTTTCATTATGATACTTTTGTTTTAGTTTATTGGTTTGGTTTCAAATTGCGAAAATTCAAATGTCCAAACACAAATTCATACTTTAAATGCTGGGAAATGTATATAAAACACAATAATATTCAATCATTTGATTACAAATAATACAAACTATTGCTTAGCATCTAATTATAGTTTTGTTTCGATAGACCTACCTCAAAGCACTTGAAAATATCCTCAAAAACAGCTGTTTTTCCAAACGAAACAACGTTGTCCATTGGACGCCTACTAACCTTTTCCCGCTCAATGCAAAAAAGAGAAACCCGCCTCTAACTCCGCTGTACACAGTCAGCCGAAACCAAAGGTGACCCGCTTCGATATGATCAACACAAACACATACAACCTCCAACCTGGCCCGTGTACCAACCCCCATTCAACACACTTTTCCATCCTTTTTGGGACGCTGCGTCTCCCAACGACGGTCCGTTTTGTCTAGCGTCCGCACGGTGTGCGCCTTTTCGCTTGCGTATAAAAACGTTGCAACGCTTTTCAATTTTCCCTCATTTTCCGTCCAACCGTTGACGGGAGCGCAAGTCGAAGCGTGTTGTGTGTTTGAGCCGGCATTTGCGGCACATTTCGAGCGTGTGATTTTGTTGGTTTGTGAGTTTTTTCTGTTGTTGTTTCGTTTTCCAATTTTTTCCTGTTCTGTTCGCTTTAAAAAGGGGGGTTAAAAATTTCCCAACTGTCGGGTTTTTTTTTCTCGGCCGCTCCATTCCCGGTAGTGTCCTGACAAGTTGCGAAGTGTGTCAAAAATGAAGAAGTGAAATAAAAAAAAAAGAGACGCTCATCGTCCAAAAACAACGTCTATCAAAACGGCATGTTGGCCGACTGATCCATGCAAGCCAGTGAGTGGAAAAAGCATTTTTCGCGCAACCCCTCAAAAAAACGTCATCAGCGTCGGTATCGGTGTTTTTCGGTGGCCTCTTCTCACACAGCAAGTGTCTGACTGTGTGTATTTTTTTTTTTGAGAAGTGAATGTTTTAGAGCCCTCAGTTTGACACCCGTCAGTCGTCACGGAAGTGAAGAGGAATCTCCCCTTTTTTTTTTGAAGGGAATTAAGAAACCGGAGCAAATGCACAGGAAAAAAGGTAGTTGAACTGTGAGGTGGAAACAGAAAACAGAAGCCATTTTATTGATGTTCGAGTCTGTTGTTTGCTCTATCTCACTTCTGCTTGGGTGATACCATCTTCTTCGATAATTGTAGTGAATAATAGCAGTGTGGTGGCATGGTGTTATACTTTGAGGAATTAAACATTAAACAAATATGACAGGTGGATGTTTTTCTGCAAATAACGATCCTCAATGCTAACCGTGATTTATTTTGTGTGTTGTACAAAGTGACGATCTTAAGCTGTTAAAATGAATTGAGTATTCGTTATGGAATAAATCAGTGTTGCTTCAACAAGTGCAAAGAAAAAAGCCATTTTTCCGGAAAAGAATCTGGTAAGTGTTATACAAATTTTAATAATGATTGTTTCTGTTCTTTCTAAAATCAGTTTTACTTACAACAATAATTCACTCCAATCACTCAATCAATTCACTCCAAAAAACAAAGCTTGTATCATTTTTTTCAATGCTAAACCGCTCAGCGGTCATCCCTTTTTCTGTTATGTCTTTTTTCATAACATTTCCCTCTAGCGTTATGCTCACAACTTAGTGTCAAGGTTATTATTAGCCGGACAACCTTCACCAACGAAGGCGACCGTTTTTGGCATAAAAATAAAACGCTTCCATCCCGTCGCACACATTAAGCTAGGGAGGAAATGAGGGAAAAAGGTTAATTCATAGCTCATTAGGCTCGTACGACCAGCGCACTCAGCTCGATGGTCAGTACAAAGTAATGCCAAAGGCAGAGAAACAATTTCGGACCAGCAAAACTAATCGGCGAGCACAGGATGGAATCCCACACGATTCGTTTCGCACCCTTCCTGGATCGGCCCAACGATGCGACCAAAGCGTGGGATGGACTTTGCGATATTGGTACGAAAATAGATCAATCTTCTTGCGGCGGGTCCCGGGAGGCCGGGTTGAGGTGTGAATGGATCGGTGGTAGTGAGCAAGGTGCGTGTTTAGCGTGCTATTTGACCTCGTTCAAAAGTAAACAAGGATGAACGGTGGGAAATTCACCATCCACAAAATGCGTGCAATCAGTCACTACTACCAGCTGATGGTAGTTTTGAAGTTGGTCTGTTTTGTTTTTGCTTTTTTTTTGCAATGCTATCGATTAGTAGCGTTTAAAGTTGATGTTTTTCTGTTCGCACTAGGACGCTAGAAGCACAAGAGATATATTTGAATTTAAATGGTTTGATTAGATACACAAGTTCAGCATTTTTTTATTTACATTTTCTCGTAAATGTATGTTTTCTCGTTGTAGGTTACGAAGAAAAAAAAGTTATATACGATTTCTAAATGAGTAAACACAACGTTTTACGAAATATAGTGTAAATACAGAATAAATAAAGTGTTTCAAATGTTTGGATACTATCAAAAAATGAATCTAAATACTGTTTTTGTTTAGCAATCAACAAATAACCTAAGACAACAACACTTTTCACACAACGGCGTTGTCTACTTTGTCATCGTTTGTCCACAAATGAACCCCAAAAAACCACCAAAACAAAAAAAACACACATTAAAACAATCATCGTTTGCAGTTCAAAAATATGCACAAAAACCTAGGTAAAGTCTTGTGACAAACGGTTGATTTGTTTCGGTCTTTTAATAGGTCATGTGTGCAAAACCTTTCGGTCAATCCCTCCTTCGGGTGCGTTAACAAGTGACCATTAAACCACAGTTGCGAAAATAGATTGAATTTTGCTAATTTTTTTTGCCATCATCGTTTCCTTATCCGTTTCAATGTCCGTTCGTGGTTTCTTCATGGGCGTTTTTTTTTGCAAGTGTTGAAAAGCACGAAAAACATTTCTTAGCATTGCTTCTTCGCAATCGTTTTTTAGTTTAACTTCGATGAAAACGACCGTATCGAACGTGCGGTAAAACTGTAGCGAAAAATCGATTTCACGATAAATAGCAAATGGCTTAAATTGTGCATGGAATCGGGAAGTGTAGTCGGCCACTTTCGGGTCATCCTTACGAGCGTAAACACAATTTGCACTCGGTGTTGCATTGCGAAGGTCACGTGGTTTAGGGTGTAGAGAAAGTTAGGTAGTTCCATAAGGACGTGCTTTCTGCATAGTTTCCAGGGGAAAGCATTACACGTGACCTCCGGGTGGGGAAACTACTTCAACATGAGTTCTTAACGTGTGATACGAAACACCTTGATTCCGCAGGAGCATTAGAATAATAAAGCGCAAGCAAACCACCACCTGGCAGTGCGAAGTGTGACCTGGTTTATGTGGTCTGGATTTCAAATCAAGTTTTCCTTTCCCATTTACGGGGCGCCATCGAGGTAGCAAAAAGGTATCCAAACCATTACCTACTCCAACATAACTTCCAGCGCCACGGTACGGAATGAGTTAAACGATCACGCGATTCTAGGTTCTCACTGACACGATACATAAATTACACCCTCGTATTAATTCCCTCGTGTCAGCGTCCTTTCTTTACAGGGGTAATGAAAAACGACAAATGTCTGTCTGTTTAGGCAAGCGTAGAACTAGACTAGGCCACACTTCGCACAACGTCTCACACCGAGCGTACGTTCATTGTCGCTGCGACAAAAACCGAAACCCTAAACGATAAACGCAACGAAAAGACACTCAAGAAAACCTATGAAATGAACTATTAATCGACCCTTAGTTGCGACCCTTTCGCTATGGTGTAAATATCGCCGCCATCATAAAAAACCCCCGTACACAGTGCGAATAATGAAGCCACTTTTGTTGTCGCTTCGGTTTTGTAGCGTGAAAAGAGATAACTTTCAGAAACGGAGGGTGTTTTTTTTTCGATCGCTTAATGGTACCGATGGGGAAGCGTGCCGAACCAGCAAATCCTTCCCGATCGTTAGCCGTTGCAGTGAGAAGCAAAAGCACACTTCCTTGGCAGCAGTGTAATGTGTGCAAAGTGTTGCGAATTCGATTACGACTTACGCTCAGTCACGCTATGGCTAAAGCTTTACGGCATTCCGGGTCGACATCAGATTGAAGAGAGGAACCTTGCAAACTGTTACTACTATTAGTTTGGCTGATTTCACCTTGAACGTTACCAATCATGCAATCAGCAGTGTGTGTTTGTAAGCGGTGGCAAAAAAGGAGCCGTTGATTGATTGGCTATGTGGAGAAATATTACAACGAAATAAAAGATAACTGAACCTGAATGGCTACAATTTAGGTACAAATTATTGTATACAGCAGTGATGCAGTACTAGTGAGGTTTACGATACTATAATTACATAGCGGGAAAATAATATTTAACCTTGAGGTGTTACAAAGTAGTTTTTATACAAAACATCAATTTCTATTCGAGTAATTATGATTCTAGAATATTTTGATGGTCGCACAAAAAATCTAAAAAAAACATTAACCATTGGTGCCTCAAATGTCCAATTTTCTTTAAAACATCTTTCCGATTATTTTATACAACAGTAAATAATGGCGTGAGGTCCATAAAGATCGATAAGAAAATATTTATTTTGAAAATTATTTTGATAATTTAAATAAAGTAAATAAAATTTAAATTAAAAAATAAATTAAAATAGTTAATTATTTTTATTTCAGATATTTTCTCCAAAAAATATGATTTACTTTGAACCGAAATGATTTATAAAAATTTAATAAAATGAACATATTTTTGATGGAGACGCCTGGTTGTGAACACGTTTTTGATGGAGACGCCTGGTTGTGCTCAATAGTAGCACGTTGCATGTGGCTCTATGTGTACGTGTGAAAATCATGTTTTCTGTATTATTTTAAAAACCTCACGCTTTCTCTACTTCACTTGATAGATCTACTTCAGTTCAATGACTTCACCAATAATTATGCCTATGGTAGCGTGTTCACTAGCCATTGCAAGTGGAATATCGCACCTGCAACATTAGGAGACACAAGGAAACGGAACACGGAAACGGTTAAATTGGGACGGGGAAAAACGTGTTTTTATTTTTTTCCCCGTTCTCTTCGCACAACAGACAACAACGGCAATCAATAATCATCGTTTCCAGTGCGATCCGGTGTGCCGGGAATGCACACGAGAAATTGAACACCGTTGGCAGGCAAAAAGCAAAGGTAACCAACACTTCCTTAGTGGAAAATTACCCTTTCCATACACTTTCGGGTTAGTTGGTGCTGGGTTTTTTTTCTTTTTTTTCCGCACGATTTTTTGGCAATTCACGCCCGCTGGACGGACTGGCGGAATAAATAACAACGCGAGGCGGATCTCGCATACCAATCGACGACGATGGAAAAACAACTCGTTGTAGCTGGAGTGCGAAAGCGAACCACGGGAACGGCAAGAAAACTCACACAAAAACCCATCGGGGGATTAAACCGGATCCTGGTCGGCATTTTTGGGTGCGCGAGTGTTTCATCGTTTCGATCGCATGTATCGCACCCGGGCGGCATACATGCGTCATTCCACCGTGCTTTTTTGGCGTACGTCATTCGTCGTTTTCAGGAATGTGCACAAAAACACAATCTCGATCAAGCGAATGCTACTGCTGCTCGATCCACTTTTCCTCTTTATTGGGAATGGAAGTAGTTAAGGGAAGGAAGAGTAGGAGGAAACGCTCTGATGCGGCCCAACTAACGTCGCATGAGTGCTATCGGTACTGTTTGGTTTCATTTTAAGGGAAATGTATGAAATTGAAACGGTAGGAGACATTCGTGAGATTATCAATACGTGTTTTTCCCTCAAATTTGACACACGAGCCTATCTAACCTACTTTTGTATACCGTATGTCCCGGATTGTTTTGTGAGCCCAGCCCGATGACAAGCTGAGTGAAAGTTTATTGTTCCAATTTTTTTCCCAATATCCAATACAGTATACGAAAGGCTGATATGAAAAGGTTTAAAAAAATTTTTTGTTGTAAATTTTTTTAAAAAACATTTTATTTATTGTTATTACCTTTCACTGAACGTAATTTTCCTCACAAAAAAACAAGAAGAAATACAAATAAAAATCTCCAATTTACGACGTGTTAGAGGGAGAAATTATGACTCTTGATATTAAATAGATAATAATGAATTGAACTGCTGAAAGGTGCTTGTTACAGAGGCAATACACATTTATTATTCATTCAATGAGATACTAATTAAAAAAGAAAATAAAACACATGTGTGAGGTGTTTGGTTTCGTTTGGAGTTATTGTTATCTTCTTCTCTTTTAAGTCGTTTTGTTTTGGGTCAATATAGCTTGATTGTGAATGGAAAATTATATGATTAAATTTTAAAATTTCAAATCGTATTAATTTAAAAATCATCAACGAAACAACGTGTTCTGCTTACTGAAAATAATGAAAAACATGTGCTCCTTGACCAATAAAATTTTACCATTTTGTGGTATAGACACTGATGTTAAACAACTGGACCACCGCGAAAACCGAAACCGATCGTGCTTGTTTTGCTTCGTAATGCTTCTGCTCTTCATATGGTTTCAACGAGACAGGGGAAAAAAACATACCTTCTCGATGCAGATCCCCACTGCAATGATGCTTAATCAGTGCCCATCTGGTTATTGTGTTTTCTCGCTGCCACACTTTGCTGGTTAGATTTGATTTACGAGCTTCGTGCTGGTTGTTGCACGTGTGGTGTAAAAGAATTCATACAAACAACCAGCAGCAAAACCAAAACACGCCGTAAACAAAGTACGTGACAGATGTTATTAGGACGATCGTGAGGAACGAAAACATTCTATAGTAATAAAAAATGTCTTACACTCATTTTTATCTCTCCTTCTCTTCCTGTCTCTTTCCTTCACACTCTGTGGTTCTCTATCTTTTGATCGTTTTGTATGTGGATGGAAGAGAAATAAATATCAACATTTTAATTTAGCATTCCGTTTATGATGTGTTTCAGCGCATGATGGACGGGTCGCCACCGAAAACCAACCGGAAGGTACGTTTCTCCCTTCCCGAACCGGCGGTACCAGCCGTACCGTCGACCACGCCCGTCCAGAAGCAACGTATGGCTCACGGAACAATGCAGTACGTCAATGGGACACTCATCAGTCAGTCGCAGCAGACGACATCTTCAGCACAAACGCGTGCCCATCAATCGTTGCAGATAACACCTACCCCGACATCGGCCACCTCGACGTCGATTGGTAGCTCGACAGCATACAAACCAAAGGAACTGAACAATAAGATCGTCCTACACTTGCGTCCCTCCGTTAATTCGATCGATAGTGGAAGTGAACTATCCTCACCGAAAGGATCACCAGGCGCCTCCACCGAGGGAAAATCCGCACGTCAGAAAGCTTACCAACAGAAATCAAGTTCTAGCAATGGATGTACCTCCAATGGTGGTGGAACCGGTGGTTCGGGACGATCGCTTAAAAGCTTGCCACAAATAAATCAAAAATTTCCCAGCACAGAGGACGTCAACAATAACGTTGGTGGAGCGAACCGATCCCGACCGAGCGAGGATCTCGGCACGATTGCTGGCGGTCTTTGGAACCATCCCACAAAGAAACCAACCATTATGCTGC
This sequence comes from Anopheles parensis, assembly GCA_016254315.1. Taxonomy (NCBI): domain Eukaryota; kingdom Metazoa; phylum Arthropoda; class Insecta; order Diptera; family Culicidae; genus Anopheles; species Anopheles parensis. The sequence continues at coordinate 10,763,535 of CM028127.1, forward strand.
GTACAATCTCCAGCAGCGGTTCTCAGACGCATCCATCGAAGGCACCAATAGTGGCCCGAACGCGAACGAAATCGGTTGGGAAATTGCAGGGAAATGTAGGACCCGGTGGACGTCACACGAAGTCACTTATCTCACCACATCTAGCACCGATGGATGGAATGATGTTAAGGGTGCAGGAAACTACCAACAAATCGGGTGAAATGACCGGAACAAATGAGCTGAAAGATCGGCGGGTGGATGAAATCAACGTATCTAGTATTATCCGGCAGACAGCTACATCGAACGGTAGTAACCATCGGTCGATGTACGGGAAAAGTGGACAGTATCTTGCCGTACCGGAGTATACCGATCGGTACGAAGGCATGGAGACGGCCGTATCAGCAACGCTTAACGACGAGGAGGAGGATGAGTTCGATGACAGTGAGCAGGATGGAAACGGTAGTAACGGAACGGGAACTGCCGAGGAACGGAACGGAACATCCCACGAACCGGCGGTGAATGGTAACGATCCGCTCAAGGGCATTGTAGGGGATGATGGAAAGTTTCGCTGTGCGAGGGATACGAACCTTGGACGGGATCGTAACACTGCCCAGTTTTGGGACTTTGTTGAAAGATGGCGCACGAATCGAGCGCTCAAAAAGCTAGAAAGTGCCAACCATGAACCAAGCGCACCTGTCAGCACGACGGTACTGATCGGTTCGGACCGAGGCAAGGCGGAAACGAAAAGGTAAGAATATTGTTTTGAATGCGAATAAAGTAAAGTTTTTGTTTCGAATATAAGCAGGAGAAAAACTGCAAATCAAATTTTGGGTTAGCTACCAATTCACGTCTTGTTTGAAGAGATTGATATATTGATAAATATTACTCATTTTTTGATTACAAATCTATGGGGTCAAGAATGGGACAATTTACTTAATTTAAAAAAAAAAACAAGTAAAAGTAATCACACACAACGATACCTCAGAGCTTGGGAAATATTTCACACATTTCAAAGCTCTCAAGTCAGCGTGAAATATTTCACACTCATACTAGCGCTCTCAATCCAATCGTGTAAACGCGCGCAAACATTTTGCGTTCGCTTCGCGTGCGTGTTTTTAAACAGGCAGCTGAACGAAACTGTTCATTTACCATTCAGCAGCTCGTAGTATACGGTCGGTCGTCCGACAGTTCCCAATCGTTTGCTTCCCAACTTTCCACGAGTGTGTTTAGCAAGTGACGGTTTATTTTGTGTGTGCTTTGAACACTATTCCAACTCATTCAGAACAATTTCGGTGTGAATAAAAATACAGTGCAAACTAATAATCAATACCCCGGGGGCGTGAAGCCAACGGGTTTGGCAGTTGATCGTGGTGTGGTTTGTTTTTACGAATTGTTCTAAAGCGATAAATAATTCCTCCATCCTCCTCGTGGTGAGTGCGTTCGTCAGAACGGTTGCCCCCCGCTCTTCTGGTTCCCGGGTTTTGGTCCAGTTGTGTGAAACACGCGCGTCACGGTTTGCCGAGGAAAGCGGAGTAGAAAACACGGCGGCCCTATAAATCGTGAGTTATATTTATTTTAAAACTGCAAAGCTATACTGCGCCATCCTACCCGGTATGCCGGGTTTGCATTAATTTGATGGTGATTTTTGAGTGAAATGTTCGAGTGCGTACTCGTCGATCGATCATTGGCTGTTTAATCGCTACGAGGGAACGTAGTACAGTGCACTAATATCATTTTTTCTGTTACCTTTACTTAGAGCAATATTTAAAAGAGTATTTAAATTTTTGAATATACGTACTGCACGAATATTTAAAAAATCAAATTATACTCCTAGCCATGTTGGACACATATTGCATATTTTCAGTATGTCTACAACCCAATCCCAATTCCGCACGTGGTAGCTTAAACAAAGTTATCGTTTGATTTTCCATCCATAATCCGATGTAATTACACCACTCACGTATTATGCGTATGACTTCCTGCAACGAACCATGCAATCGGTGACACGATTATCGCTGCATTCGCGTGCTGTTAATAAAGTGATTTTTTCTGTCCGAATTCCTACTTAATTATTCAACCGTACCGATGCAAGCAGATAGAGATCGAATTTGGAAATGTTAAATCCGGGTGCAAATGTTCTTTTATGCGTTGTTTTTAAATTCCTCCTCCTCGGCCTCTCGCCACCAGCTCGAATGTAAATCGAAGCGTAAAACGCTCTTTGGAGTGTTGAAACCAACGAAAAAAAAATCACATAAATATAATTAAACGCCACTTATTGGGCGCGGAAATGAATAGATAAACAAACATTCGGCTACACGCTGTCCGTTAAAAATATCAATCCAGCATCGATACACCGCAACCTGGAGGGTGGCACCCTGAAATACGGGGGGTGGGGAATGTGAAGAAAACCCCTTTCCACCGTAACGGATGTTGTTGAGCCGACCTGAGACAGTATGGCGTTTGACATTAACGATTGGCTACCAANAGCTCGAATGTAAATCGAAGCGTAAAACGCTCTTTGGAGTGTTGAAACCAACGAAAAAAAAAATCACATAAATATAATTAAACGCCACTTATTGGGCGCGGAAATGAATAGATAAACAAACATTCGGCTACACGCTGTCCGTTAAAAATATCAATCCAGCATCGATACACCGCAACCTGGAGGGTGGCACCCTGAAATACGGGGGGTGGGGAATGTGAAGAAAACCCCTTTCCACCGTAACGGATGTTGTTGAGCCGACCTGAGACAGTATGGCGTTTGACATTAACGATTGGCTACCAAAAAACGCAACCTCACCCAGCGCCAAATGCAACCCTTCCCTTGCCCAGGATTGCAAATAGTCCTTCGAAAAATTGGAGAATCGAAAAATTGGAGCAAACGGTTCTGTTTGGTGGATGTGTAGCTCTCGGGTGGATGTGTGTGAGTTGTGTTTTTTTTTTGTTTTGCGCAACACCTTTTTCCCATTTTCGTAATACAACCTCCCCCTGAACGGGGAACACGATCACCGTACATGACACGGAGAGGGTGGAAAACTGTCATCACATAAATTTAAAATAAAGAAAAAAGCATACACGAAACGTATGAAACAACAAAAAAAAAACACCCTTCGTGAAAAAGTGATGTTAACAGCTCCGACACCGTTTGGCATTTCGATCGATTTCCAAACGGTGGAACGTGGTGATGATGAACCGATGCACACACATCGGCACTAACTGACACACCGTGTGGTCCATATTATTTATGCCAGTGGGGCCTGGTGCAATTAAAAGCGGCAAAGGAAGAAACGCCGAACGATAGCATCATCCGGCGTTGGCCCCCGGCACGGTTTGTCGAAGCCGAGCGCAAAAAACCTTGCAAATGGCGCTGGCGACCATTGACAGCTAAACAACAATTAGTATAAATCAAACACACACTGTGCTGGCGGATGCAGATATTGTACGGTGTGTGTTGTTTGTCTTGTTTTCTTTTTCCTCTCCGAACCCGTAACTGTTCGATTGAAAGGCGCGTCTATGGGGTTGCAATACGGCAAAAGTGCAATTTAGATGTGACAAACATTGTTGTCGCTAGTTTCGACGACCGAAGACCCAAGGGTTTGGAACGGANGTGTGTTGTTTGTCTTGTTTTCTTTTTCCTCTCCGAACCCGTAACTGTTCGATTGAAAGGCGCGTCTATGGGGTTGCAATACGGCAAAAGTGCAATTTAGATGTGACAAACATTGTTGTCGCTAGTTTCGACGACCGAAGACCCAAGGGTTTGGAACGGAATCCGGAAGAGTTGTCAACAAGATTGACGGAAGTAAAATGTTTATCACTGCGAGAAACAATATTTCACAAACACTGAGGAAATAATGAAGATACACCGACACAGCGAGTGAAATGAATGCATCCAACGTTGAAGATCGAGGTCCCGATCGTTGAATGAAGATATCTCAACTCAATTCGAATTCGCGTTGAAACACCCCAAGTGCTCTTGGTTGAGAGAACCACAAATTGTCGTAAACGCACAGTAAAAACACACACACAATAATTAGCTCTGACTTGGGGCAATAAATAATAGGCTGATCGGTATCTAAATTGACTCGCCACAAAACCACCTCCACCTTGCCGGTAATTGACAGGTGATAATACGCCGGGCGAACGAAGATTTCGGGTTGAGCGTGGCTCGTAAATCAAAAGGGTACGGATCTCCGTTGCGCACCGGTCAGACAAACAAGCGTTGGGCCGGTAAAGTTTGTTTGAACAGTTGTGCGATTCATCCAAAAAAACACCTTCCTCATGCTCTTATCGCACATCATTTCTCAGGCCAAAAGTGTATTTATACGGAGCGCCACTTTTAAACAAATTCGTCTTACATTTTCGGAGGATTTTTACCTTCGAACAGATAAATACCTACTATTGAGCAAGTGCATACGCTTGGGGAAAGAAAAACAGAGCTAGAAACGGTAAAAAGTAAAGTGAAACAAACTGATCGTGTTCGGAAAATAAACAACCGAACGTTTTAGTAAGTGTACGACAGCTTTACGAGGCTTTTATCGCTAAGATCAGCGATCACCAGAGGCAAAGGAAGATTTTATCAGTAGCTGCATTTTGCAAAGTGATCTTCAAAGGCCCTCTTTGGAGGAACTTTGAGGAGACTTCTGAGGTGTGATTTATGGTCCATGCCAATGTGTGCCTTCGCACTCGTTTATTAATAGCTTCCAGGAGCACTACCGTTTTAATAGTACCCCGGAAACACGGAAGGTAAATGATCAGTGAATGTCTGTGTAGACTGATCAGATTGAGCAGCTAATTCGTCCACAAGGTACAATCAATTGATGGTGCACACGGGTGCAAGATGTGGCGTACAAATTAAATCCAACCAATTGACCCACAGAAAAACGGGAACTACTCGTGGGACACTCGTGGACATTACTCATTCCATTGCTGATGTGTGTATGCACCTTGTGTCTAGTCATACTCAAAATGTCCAATGATTTTTTTTTATTTCTTCTTACCTGTTAACACTTCCATCCCATTCTTGTCCACCTTCGCACGAGCGAATGTATATTATGTGGTTCGTGTAAATGTTGGAAAAGAAATGCAACTTCGCACCATCACCCAAACCATCCAGCAGCCCAGCTGAGCTGGCCGAAAAGTTGTAGGATAAATATTTATTCACCAAAGAGATGAATGTATCGCTGCTTCCTTCACTGCCTTGCTCCATCCATCCATCCTAGATCGAGCCAGCGATCGGCAAACCATCTCCAACTGCTGACGTGTTTCGCAGACTTTCGCTGCATGGGTTTTTATTCTCACGCTTTTCCCCCTCCGGACGGATCGGTCTATTTGTACAGGACTTTGGATTTTTGGAAGATACATTTACGCCGGGAAATGAAGATGAAAAATGAACGGTGCTACAGCGCTCGGCAAACTTCCCAATTTGCTCCCTTTTTTTGCGTTAGTACAGTGTAAAATCCTCACTTTCAACTTTGTTAACCACCTTAAACGATACACCCAAGGCACGGCGTCTAGAACTGTACGGAAAAAAGGGTTTATGGTGCGATCATTTATCACAGCGTAGTTAACAAGCCGCCCCCCGGGTGAGAAAACTGTCGACTTTTATTTACACGCGAGATACAAAACAGTTTACACACAAGATGGAGCACGGTTTAATATGTTCTTGTCCAGTGAAGGCAAATTAAACGTCAATCTCTGCATAAATTCACTCATCCATCATTCCGGTCCTGGGGGCACATGTACTCTCATGTACATGTCCGATTAGCTAATCGTAATTCGCTAGCGACATTGCAAAGAAAAAAAATTGTTAAATATGCACAAAAGTTTGATAACGTTAACCACCGGCCTTATCAATCCTGCTAAGCCATGGGTCATACGGCATAACTTTCACTGTTCACGGAAAAAGACGTCATTCAAAGAGGACAAGAAAGAGAGATAGATATGAAAATAAATAAAAAAAAATCCCTCCAATGCCAAAACGTAAACATCAGTCTCTTGGCCACTTGGGTGGAGGTTAGCCGCGATAGTATACTGTCTTGGTAGTTGGTAAAGCATCGAGAGGTTATGACATCTCCGCTGAAACCAGTTAATTTTATGCGTTTGTTTTTTGTGTGCCTTTTTTCTGTTCTTCTATTTGTATTATTCTTGGACATAGTAGTAAGCTGATAGGAAGTAAGACGTAATACGTTGTTACGGCTAGAAGTGGATTTGGAAATTCGTCTGTGCCGAATCGTGACCTCTGCCGGACACGTTTCGTGCCTAAAGCGGAATGAATGTTCTTTTATTCGCGGAAGAGCGCCACATGTGAGGAAACTCACAGTGCGCCATCAAACCACACTTGAGCATGATCAACAAAGTCGAAATTTCATCCTCGAGAGGTGGAAAATATACAAATCTAACGTTAGAAGATGAAGAACATCAAATGAACTGTATCCTTCATCGAGTAGAAATTGTTGTCTACTAACAGACATCTGGGCGATCGCGATCGATCGATTGAGACGCACCGCAGTTGGTGCAGAGTCCGCGAGTTTGCCACTAGCTCCTTGGAAATGTATCCACGCAATAATCCAAACAAGCGCGTACGATAGGTATGATGAATTGTTCTAATTGAAATTTAACGTAAGCCATATCCTTTCACACCTTCCGGCAGCTGAGCTTCAGCTCGTGAATGGCGCACGCAGTCACCAGTAGATACGATCAAAGAGCAACCAAATTTGTTTGTGTAAAATTTCAACCCCTACGGGCTAATTCTTGCAACTTCTTTGTCCTGCACCACTTGTACGCGAGTCGGTTAATACCATCTGTGGCAAATGTGGCGTGCGTGAGCGACCCGTTGGTTTGTGGGTTTAAAAATAAAATTCCTTTAGCCTTTTGCACATTCAAGCGGTACCTCTGCTAGGACACTACGCATCTACACACTGTGAGTTTGAATGCTTTTGTTGTTGTGTTTTCTTTGCTACTACTTCAAAGGAATGAAGTTGGAATGTTTCAGATGTGAGATAGACATCTGTTTCAAATTCCTGATTGATATATGCACCATATGCTTCGTACTAACAGCTACTAAAAAAATATACATAGTACTAAACGAGCAAAAGGTTAAAAACGGTGCTAATTGATTGCATATTTTTAACTGTATTTTTCTTGAATTTTCACAAATTAACAGCTGACGCTAGTAAACTAAGAAGAGAAAACTATTGTCGATCACTGATCTCTAGTATCGCGTTTACAATCAAAAGTTGATGGCTTGATACTATCGTCTTGTT
>CM028127.1:10770806-10898165 GCA_016254315.1 Anopheles parensis
TTAACAGCTGACGCTAGTAAACTAAGAAGAGAAAACTATTGTCGATCACTGATCTCTAGTATCGCGTTTACAATCAAAAGTTGATGGCTTGATACTATCGTCTTGTTAAACTCCACCGTGAGGTGAATCGTTTCCCTCTTTAACGACATAATTTTTTAAAGTCTTCAAGCATTTCAATCGTCTGACGGCCATTTAGCCTTCCTGTCGCTCATTAGTATGCATTTGTCTACACGACCTCAGTCACAGCGACTTACGCTCGCTCGCTTCTGTCTTGCATTTGTTATTATTCTGTTTTTGTAGCGTTTGTTCACTGTTGTGTGCGTCGCAGCGCGTCTTATCGTAGTGTTCAGTTTCGATTAATGAGCCTATTAAAAAGCAACACACTCATCAGCGGATCAGCGGCCCATACCGCGGATGGCAGGATGTAATTGAGCGATTCGGAGAACTTCGCTAGTAGTTCGTAACGTTCCTGCTCCGGAAGTGTACTATCATGAGGTTAAAGAAAGCCGCATCAGCCTGTTAACCATTACGTCAGCAATCGTTGTACGGCGGGATGAATATACTCCCTCCCGGGAGGTGACATGTAACCGTGATTAAGCCCGTGATTTAGTTGGAGCATCGTACGGGCACCGTACGAGACACCCTGTGCTGCACACTGCATGGTGCCATACGGCACTCAAGACGCTACTCTATTTATATCGATTGATCGAGGGCAAGAAACTGGCGAAAGCATACACACCGTTGGGATTGGGTTTGTTCGGGAATGCGGGAAACACTGGTTAGGCCCCATGTGGGAAATGTTGTACTACTTTACTACCCTCACCAGCATAAACACCGTGCGCGGGGAGTGTCTTGCTTCATCTTGCGCTTCCGTCTCAGCTTCCCAATAGTTCCTCGAGACGTTCGTTACAGTCGTGTTGGACACACCGATTCCTCGGTCAACGGCACCATGGTAGTGCGTGAATCTTCCCAACACAACAAATTGTGCAATGCGGCAGAAGAATGCATGAAACCGTACAGCATTCAGGTTTGGCTCACAACTGATGCAACTTTAAGCTCATTTTGCCATGCATCATCGGGAAGGTTTTTACAAATCCCGAACGTTAAATGACACGAGACATTTGGAAAATGAAATATGCTGCCTGGTGCAACATAAACTGAGCATCTTTTCGATCGTTTCGAGATGAGAGAAATGGAAACACTACTTGAATATTCGGTATGCCTTTTTGTCAAATCCAACCGAAACTAATGACGTAAATCTTGACTAATGACGAAAAAATGTAGATTTAAAAACATCAAAAGCTATTTAAATGTGAAGATTGTAGATCAGAATTAGTTATTATATAATTTCTTCTTTTATATGCTTTAATTTCCAGTCCAACACTTAGCTCACGAATACGTGCCCTCAGGATGAGTCTTGAGCAGGTACCGACGGTGACGACACTGCTGCGTGCATCGCGCGACGCAAACGAGTATCTGCTGAAGGAAGTGTTCCGAGACATTCTGGAGAATGGCATCTCGAAGGAGAATCTCAATTCTACTGATCGTAGTGGAAGGGTATGTACTGCACTTGACAGGCTTTAAATTTCCTCATCGATATTAATCTACTGGACGTGTTATAGTAATGCAAGATTAATATTTAATAAACTAAAATTATTATTCGGATCTCGTAAACTTATAATTAATCAATCTCAGATTACCAAAAATTTATATTTTAATCATAAAACTGCGTGTCGTTTAGTACTATTCTGCTAAATATTTTATGCTTGTATGACGAGCATCACGTTTGGTTGAATAAACTACAAGCTCCTGTTAAATAATTACGATAGTATTTATATACACCCACGGCAAAAAAGCTACAGGTCCTTCGACTACTCACAGACCAGTGTCATAGTTCTGTAGAGTACGAATCGGGATGATTGNTTAATAAACTAAAATTATTATTCGGATCTCGTAAACTTATAATTAATCAATCTCAGATTATCACAAATTGAAAATATTTGAATCACAAAACAATGTTCTCATATTATGCGATAAAATAATGTAATAACTCCTTGTCGTTTAGTACTATTCTGCTAAGGATTTTACGCTGATATGACGAGCATCACGTTTGGTTGAATAAACTACAAGCTCCTGTTAAATAATTACGATAGTATTTATATACACCCACGGCAAAAAAGCTACAGGTCCTTCGACTACTCACAGACCAGTGTCATAGTTCTGTAGAGTACGAATCGGGATGATTGAAAACATAAAATGAGAATAGATTAAATTAATTGGAGCGTGTCATTGGGACCAGACTGACAAGGCTTTGTGTAGATTGATTGTCTGTGCAAAGGCTTGTCCGTGTCGATTGGAATGTTTAATTTCCTTTTTAAAGGGTAGAAGGTTATTGCTTGGCTTTATGCAATGTAATACAGTGTTGAAAGTTGGTATATTTGTTTAAAAAAATAGTTTTGAGATGTTTTAAACTCTTTCTGCTATTTATAAGTAATATCTTCCGGAAGATTTGCTCAACATTAATTATACTTTAAGACACCGCCGAGTCTGGTTGATCTATTTACAGTACTGACGTGATCGTCACAGCCAAGCAAAATTCTCGACTCAATTGGTTCGTTTTAATCGTTTCGGACGCATTGTGATCGGGGTTGGAGATAGGTTTCGGGATCGTAATTCAATTTAAACACACGCCACAACCAGTGTTATTGCCGAGCAGCAACCACAACGCTGAATCACCAGCAGGGAGATGTCCGCTCACAGGACAGTCTAGCGGGAAAGATCGCTTACCTTTCTGCCATCTGTACGAGATGGTTGCAGAAAAGGTTTTTCATTCAGGAAAGCATTCATCTCCCGATGTAAACACACAGAAACCATCCATCCACAAACGAAGGGGGACCCCATAACAGTGGAACGAATGCATCGCATAAGAATTCGCGTTGGAAGTAAATTATTTTCCCTCGACGTTGTTACTGATCGAACGTTTTACAAACTCGTGGGAAACCCCCAGGCCACGCTTGGTTACAGTGTTCCCGGAACGGTTTGCCCATTAAAAGTTGCAGTACACAAACCGAAAACCAGAAGGAAATGGAATGAAAATGGCCAATACAACAATGCGTAAAACAATACCGTTTACACTGGCGGAACATTTTCCGGTTTGTAAGGTTGTTTTTCCGTCTGTGTTCACTCTCATACAGTGATTTGTAAACTTTTCATTTTTTTTCAATATTATTTACTTCGATACAAGCACGGTTTACGGTTTTAGCCGATGGTACAATGGTGGGTAGAGGTTGTAATTATTAAATTCCTAAAACGTAAAACGTCAAACTGTACAACTAATGCGAAGGGAGAATTCACCCAGATACACTAAGAAGGCAAGAAAAAAGTAAATTTAAAAAAAAGAGAGAGAACAAAAGCGTGTGCGATCACAAAATGGTTCATCTCGTTTGCGGACGGCGCAATTTGTTTACGCTGTCATCAAGCTGCCGTTTCTTCTCGTTGGCCTTTTCGCGTGAGGTGAGGTTGTGGCAAAGGGACAATAATTGTGTTCGATTTCGTGCCTGACAGATGCAAGAAAGGTTTTAGCAGTGGATGGCCTTTCTGTTGGCGATTTATTAGCAACATATACACAAAACCTGCTCCCGTTTTTGCTTACCATTTTGCTAGATCGGCATGTACCGAACATGTACGTGTTTAAACAGGCGATTTAATGTAAGCCTTGATGATGCAATTTTGTGCTCGTAATTTTCGTAACAAATGTTTTGTAAATTTTGCGACTTAGCTAAGCCAAAAAAGGAAGGAATGACCCTGATTAGAAAAGCAATTAAGTGTGAGGGGTTTTTTTCCCCAACACGATTTATTAGGTTGTATAGTATATGATATTTTGATCAAGACAGGTTTGATGCTATTTATACATATTACTCAAATTGAAGAAAAATGCCTTGAGGACTTTGCCTGGGAGTGGTTGAATAGTCAACTTGACCTTACATTTTGATTAAAAATAAATGGCTCTTCATGTTTGGCCCTTTTGAACGCAATTTTCGAGAAAATTAGAGTAGGAAAGAATTAAGATAAAGATAAATAATTTTTAAATAATCGAGAATAGGTAATTTGAGGTAAACGATATCAAATGTACAAAATTTAACTAAAGAAATATTGACCACAACAAATTTACCATCAGAAGATATTGTAATTTAAAAATCGTTCAATGCTAGATACAAATTTATTATGCTTAATATGGAATACGTTTCCGACATGAAATTACTTAACCTTCCCCGTAAAGTACGTGAGTGCCACCAACTTCCTATTCCGCCTTCCATAGTTCCGTTCATTCCACACTGTATGCATTGACGAAACTCGCCATGGTTTTGAACTGTATCGAATACCTCACCGCTGGTCGATGGTCGAAAACCCGTGGCCACTTCCCGTTTGTTTGGCAATCGTAAAAATAATAAATTCACCGCATGCAGTACAACGTGTTGTGCGTGATGAGTTGCGTCTCCCTTTTCATACAACACCTGGTAATGTCTCTACAATCTATTCTACACTTCCAGACGGCCATCTCGTACATCTGTTCGACAAATTTAACCAACTTTTTGGAGCTGTTTTTACAACTGCCCGGCATCGATGTCAACAAACCGGACAACGAGGGTAACACACCGTTGCATTTTGCGGCCCAGGCCGGTAAGTAAGTGGATGTTGGGTGGGTTATTACACAAGGAGTAGGGAGGGTTTGCTATTGATATGCAATATGTCGCTGTGGGTTTCTTTGGAGCTATTTATGTGTGGAATGTCTATGGAATTAGTTTATAATGCATCGAGTGCGTGCGGTCTTCTTGCAGGTCAATAACTCGCTCTTGAGCGATGTGTAGTACAAGGACACTTGAAACATTTAATTCTTCAGAGTTTGGAATTTCTCATCAGATTTAACTTTTTATTTTTCTAATCAATTCTATTTCCTTCTGACGAAATTACGCAGGTCTCTCGGATGTGGTAAACATGCTCATCACCAAATGTCGCAGCTTGACCATTGATCCGAAGAACAATCTGGGCTTCACGCCGCTGATGAAGGCCGCCCTGCAGGGCAGGACACGGTGTGCCAAGCTGCTGCTCTTTGCTGGTAAGTGTCACACGGATGGGCCGGTGTTTTTTTGTCGGTGAAGATATTTTCCATTTTACCTATTTCTCGCCACGTGGTGTCTTGCCGGTGCTTCGCCATTCGTTTTCCCCTCCCTCGGACAGGGGCATCGCCAGTCGAAACCGATACCGGACGAGGATTTAGGGCGGAACAGTGGGCACGCTTTTGTGGCAGGTATGCAAACCACACTCTGGTTCCAAAGAAACGAAATCAAACGAAATTTGTTCCATCTGTTCCCAGACACACCTGTGCAGAAACGATAGAACAATGCGCCCGGGCACGGCTGCTGGACAAATCGACACCCTGCGGTAGATGGTCGCACGACATTAATCTTCCGGTGGACAAGAATGCGCTCAAGGCACGCAGCTGCAGCATTACGCCACAACCAACACAAAACGGTATGGGGTAAAAAGTTTATCAATTGATGTTTTGTTCTTCACTCACTTGTGTAACGCTCCGATCGTAGGTTTTCGCTCCAAGTTCCGCAAAGTATTTCCGTTCAACTTCAACTCATCGAAGGACACGAAAGCGGTCAGCAAGGAGGGCGAGGAAAACTACACAAAGGATCTGGTCAACTATCTAAAGTCGGCCACGCTGTGCGTGAGTGGACCAGCGCTATCGGCCAATCGAAAGATCATACAGAGCTTGATTCGACCGTTGGAAGTGCCAAAGTAAGCTCGCGAAGGGGGGAAATTCGTTAGGCACTGAACGCGGCGGTGTGATATTGTAATCGAAGTGCTAACAAAACACACCACAAGAGCCAATCTGTACATCTCCATCCAAATAGCAAGCTAACCTAATTGACTTATGCTCCTTTCTCCCATGTCGACCATGTGGCCAAGGAACGTGCATGTTTAAAATTATGCTTTCCTCACGCGCAATAAACTCATCCAACAAAAGTGGGTTCCACCCTCGGAAGTAAATGGACGCATGGGCTGCTGCATGCTGTTAATGGTTAAATAATTTCCCACGATTTTTCAAAGAATTACCTTCTCTGATTCGTCGTAGACTTGAGGTGACCTATGCGAACAATAATGCGCTCATCAAAAAGTACGAAGCATCGATGGAATCGAACGGAACGGCGGAACCCGTGCGTCGTAATTCGGTGGATGGAAGTACCGGTGATAGTCGGAATGCGTCACCGGCCCACTCTCCAACCCCAGTCAGGGCAAAGGTGCGGAACTAAACGGACATCAATCTGCTACCTTTCGGATTGCCGAAACTGGCCGAATCTTTGTACAGGAGAGTTACAAAAAAATGGGAGAATTGGCAGTTAAATTGTTTAAGTGATAGCATAGTAACAGGCTGGCAGTTAATGATCAGGCGCTCTCTATTCATCATGGACCCTTTTTGGTGCTTTACCTTTACCGGACAAAATCTCCGTCTCCTCAACAGACTGTTGTAGATTCATTCTAGTGAGACAACACTTTGTATCTGTTTTGTTGTATTTAAGGTAAAATAATATTAAAATCGCTTGTGCAATACACGTGTAGTGTTAATCCTAGATGATAAATATTCAACAAACCCAATTTGGAAGGATGTTTGATGTATCAAAGAATAATAGTAATCGTCAACGTAAGCATAATCCGCTACATATATCCGTTAGCTAAGTGCGCAGTCAGTCTCTGCGAAAGTCATTCTTAGCAGCGGTAAGCAGTAGTAGATGCATTAGAAAAAAGTGAAACATATTCAACAGCGTAATAAAGTATATTTTTAACAATAATCCAAGGCAGAAAGGAGATTTGTGTTTTTACTTATCTACATGATAATGATGCTTCATGATGCGGTAAGTTTCCGCTATGATGCACAGGTTTTGGACTAATTCTGAGCTTCGAACCAAACCCCTGTGAAAGTTAGTACGTTACCCCGTCATTAAACGCTTAGCAAAAATTTAAAAAAATTCTATTTAAATAAAAAAAATTAAAAAATTCTAAAAATTTGAACATTTCCAAAGGCTATAGCGTTCGCAAACGGGACAGTTGTTGAGCATGTAGTAACGTGGCAACTACATTCTGCGTCAAGTTAAAAGAATATTCTGATGTTAGATAAACCAACATTATAGATTTCGTCATTTTGTAATAAAATATCTTAATTTCGTCGTTCTATTACATTGGCCGCCTAGTTTGAATCAACAGGTCATCCACGCGATCACACAACCATTTCATCGTAATTCTAATTAAAAGGATCATCGATTGCGTTTAAAAATTCCGTTTTCCTTCTTTGTAATGTGTCCACCATCTTGAATCAGTCGATGAGGCCTAATAAGTATCTACAGCGTACTAACATATCGAAAATTCCGTAATTAACGCAAAATTCATGTAATTGTTTCTATTTGGTGTTTTCACCGAAGATGGTGTGAAATATTTCACATCCCAAAAGTGTAGATTCATCTCGAACGTCAACTGTCAAATTGTGTATCTATTTACCTTGACACCACAGAACCATATCGAACGGTATCTCGTGCGCGTGTGTGTGTGTGGAAGCTCGCTGTTTGTCAGAATGGGGTAAAATTAAAAACAAAAAAAGTGAAATAAAATGCGAACCAGCGTCACGGCACGAGAGTTTTTCCTGTTCTGTTTGGAAGTTTAAATGAAAAACAATGGTTTCTTTCGTGTGTGGTGTGCAATGTATTTTGTGTGGAACCTGTGTACGATAAAGTTTTACCAGAAATTTGGATTCCTGTCCGTACAGGTACATGGATAATAGCCAGTGGCAGTGCAATTGATTAGACGCTTCCGTTTTTTAAGGTGGGGGTGGTTTGTTGTTGCGTACGATAGGCTTTTAACTGGGCATGGCAGCGACCGAAACCGAGCCAGATAGATTCTTTTGTGTGCTGTTTCAAATTTGCAAAGTGCCCATATTCGCCAGTGATTGTTGTGTATGAAGAAATCGGGCAAATCACCGATGCTGTGTAGATAGATGGCGGGCGGCAGGTTTCGATCATAGTGAACCTTTTCAATGTGTGTGTGCATGCGTGTGCGAGAGTGTGTGAATGCGGAGGGGTGGTTGTCGCAAAAAGCATGTGTTGATGTACAAATTGTGCAAAAGATGATAAACAACAAAGCGAAAAGGGGTTGAACTAGCGCGGGAAAACGGTGAATAAGTAACGTGCACCTAGTGACGAGGGACGAACCGTGCAAACGCGGAAGCAGCAATACACCGTACCGTGTAGTACAAGAAAAAGGACACGCATCCACTCTTCCCCGCTCGGGAGCCCATTCCAGACAGCAATGACGGAGTACAAGTGCGTAAACTTTTCCGAACTGTGCCGCCTGTGCGCGAGCAGTAATGGGCCACGGGTTGGCATCTACTCGGATGAGGGCCGTAAGAAGAGAATACACCGCAAGATTACAGAATCGCTCGGAATAAATGTAAGTGATGGCGGGTGAAATGCTTCCAGTACCGATGCGCATTTAATACTGTTTTGTTTTCTTATTGCTATGAATTTTCAGGTGAAAGAATCGGATCGTTTACCGAAATCAGTATGCACGGTCTGCTTGAAGCAGGTGGAAACGCACGAAGAATTTCGCGAATCTGCCGTAAAAGCACAGGGCATGCTGGAAAGCTGCCTCAATTCCCGCAGCGTAGAAAACAATGGAAAAGTTTACATACGCGATGTAAAGGCAAAAGAACCGCCACAAATAGTGAACCGTACGCAGACTAGCGTGGTACATATTTCACCCACCGCACCGGTCGTAACTAATCGAACTGTGCAAGCGAAAACGCAGCAACAGCAGCGACAGCAGCAACAGCAGCAGCAGCAACAACAACAGCAACAACAACAGCAGCAACAGCAGCAACAGCAGCAGCAACAACAGCAGCAGCAGCAACAGCGACAACAACAAATCAGTACCACACCGATACTTATCAATACGATTCCAAAAAGCGTGGTTCACACGGTCAACGGTGGTACGATAAGCACGGTCAGTTCCGGTACTAATGTCACACCGACCGTTTCGCTCACAGCCGTACAGCCCGCCCTAAGAACAAACAACACCGGTGGGGACTTTCTCAGCTCCATCATACAGGCGGTTGGCATAAAACCAGACGGAGACACGAACCAAACAGTGGGACAGCAGCAAATGAACCAACCGCAAATACTGACCATACAAAATCAGCAGCAACCAAATCAGCAGTACACGATCACGTTCGATGCACCGACGACGCGAAAGGGAAACCTTTTACACTACAAGCAGGAGAATGGTACGCTCGTTCCGGTCACTTCGAAGGTTACTGAACCACAGCCGCAGACGTAAGTCCGGATCTCGTCGGATTGATTAGGGCGTCACTATATGGGATTCAATTGATTATGTTTGTTTTTTCTTTGCAGAACTTTTACACAAGTTGATGAGTTTATTAAGATAAAGTCGAGTCCACCGAAACCGCTCAAACGAGAGTCTGCGCAAAATGTTAAGGTACGGTAAATTGTTACTAGTTGAAATGTCGTTGAAATGTAGTTGAAAAAAAACCCCATTTATTTCTTCCTTTTTGCAGACTGATGCTACGGAAGCGAAACGGAAACGGATTTATCAAATCGTTAAACATCCAGCAGCGCCACAGACAACACCGCCAAAGACAATGAATGTTGGTAATTTTACGATTGAAACTCCCACCATAACATCGCCCGTTTCAGCTGCTACAGTAGCGCCTGTTTCATCGTCCGGGATGATCGTGTCCAATACAGGCACCGTGTACACCTCCACGCCGCAGAAAACGTACAACTTGCCGGAGGTGAAGGTGATCCCCAGTAACAATAGATGTCTCGTACCGATCGTGTTGAAAAACGATAGTTCAACGGACGATAGTGCTAATAACAACAGTACATCCAACATATCGGTAGTGGGTCAGCAGATAGTGAGCAACGCACCTCAAAACCAGCCGGTTCAGCTACTTGTGAAACTGGAAACGGGACCCGATGGTGTTATGCGTCTAGTTCAACACCCAACATTGGCGATGCAGCAAACGGCAATGCCACAGTATGGTATGGCGACTATCGCTGCTACCGCACAGCCAGTAACCGCCATGCCACCGATGACCATTTTAGGTCAAAACCAATCGATGGTACAAGCTCAGGTCAGTGCTGGCAACTACGTGACGTTGGTGGGAAAAACATCATCACAGACGCAAACGATCGCAGACAGCAATGGGCAACAAATGAGCGTTGTCATGACGACGGCGCAGGTCCCACAAGCGACGCTACAGCCGGTACAACAGCAGCAGCAGCAGCAGCAGCAGCAGCAGCAGCAGCAGCAGCAGCAGCAGCAGCAGCATCAGCAACAGCAACAGCAACAACAACAGCAAATACAAACACAAAACGTCAAGAAGCCACAACAAACGGCTACTGTTTCGACACAACAAAGCCAACAACGTGCCATTGTGGCTCTTTCCACCGGCGGTGCAGTACAGAAGGTAGATCAACGTGTCGTTACCGTTCCACGCAAAGCTATTCCTGCACGTCAACCGACAGCCGCTCCACCGAAGCTAGCACATGCTGCCACGGCCCCGAAACAAACGATCGTAATCAATGGACAGGGTGGAAACAACCAGGGCAAGGGCGGTACATCCATTGGCAAATCCTCTCCGACGGCCGGTCGTGCTGGACACGTTATGTCGTCGTCGAATGGAAGCAACGTTTCGTCGCATAGCAACAACAGCACGTCCGAGAACCGTTCGTTCAGCGATCATGATAGTAGCGGGAACGAGAACGCGGAATCGGAAGCACACAGAACCGCACAATCGCTCGTTGCATCGCAACAGATGAGTGCTATTTCCGCTATGTCCAGCAAACAGGATCCGGTTGCGTCCGATCAGCAAGCGAAAGCGTCCAGCGGTCGTCCTGGCGAGAGAGGTACGAATGCAGGTGGACGTACCGGCGGAGCAGATGTCAGCATTACGACGTGCAATGTGTGTCGGAAAACGTTCGGCCGGAAGGAACATTTGGTGCAGCATCTCAAGTCACACATCGGACTGCGTCCGTTTAAATGTGATGAACCAGAGTGCAATAAGAGTTTTAGCCGTAAGGAGCATCTGTTGCGGCACACGGTTTCACATACCGGGCAGAAGATGTTTAACTGCGACAAATGTCAAAAGCTATTCTCGCGCAAGGACAATCTCAACAAGCACAGAAAGTACGTGTTTTTGTGTTGTATTCTGATTAGGATTCTGTTGCAATTGATTTCACATCTGATCATTTATTTTGCTTTGTCTTTTTCGTTTCAAGAACGCACACGGATCAAGCGAATGTTTCACCGTACAGTTGCAACATTTGCAACAAGGATTTCTCGTCAAAGAATCAATTTTTGAAACATAAGGACACGCACGGTTGTTACGAAGAGGAGACGGAGACGCCAAAGGTAAATATGAGCACTTGTGTGACAAACGATCCCAGCTGAATCCCAGTTTAAATCACGACCAACAGTAGTCGATATGAGATATTCGAAGATATACAACAGTATTTGCTCTTCTTGCAGCCAACGGTGAAAAAACAACCGCAACAGGTAAAGATGGAAACGAAACAACAAACAGGAAATACGATTACCGTTCTTGAGTCGACCGTTGTATCGAAACCTTCACAGCCTCCACCATTGGCTCAAGTAGCCGCCCCGACCGTGGTCACTTCCGAACAATCCCAACCGGCAACGGTTGTACAATCCCTACCGCTAACCATCACCCACGTGCCGACCAACACCACAACCATCCAGTTACCAATTCAGCAGCAGGTTCATCAGCTCATTCAGCAGCAGCAGCAGCAGCAACCACACCATCAGAATGGCACAACCACACAGCAGCAGATTTTCACCATCCCGGCCCAAATACCGACCGCCAATGGGAAACCTATCATACAGCATCTTCAAATAGCGCTTCCTAACAACGTGAGCGGACAAACGCTGACGACGTCCTCTTCCGCATCGAACAGCGGAACCGTACAGACGATAACAAACGCACAGGGCGCTACGCTGGCAAGCTTAGGTGCGGGACGGGCGACGATTATCAATTCGGTGGATGGAAATACGGTCTTTACCCTGCCGTCGAACTTTATCTTCGATCCGTCGCAAATCATAACCACCACCCGTCAGTCATAATTTGTGAGTTTGCATCACAAAAACCGCACCCGTGCTCAAATTGGCAAATTGTTCCAACGTGAAGGACCGGGAGTGTGGTCTATCTCTCCCTCTCTCTCTCTCTATACATATTTCTTTTCATTGTAAGGATGAAAAGTATAAGCATATTTGGCTAGTGCTTAGTGGAGATTCGTAATACGAGGAAGAATAATTGTAATTATTGTAACTATTTGTAAGATTGCTGTAGTTTGCAAAAGTTTTTAAAGATTTCACAGTAGCATTTAGGCAGGAAAAGTGTAAGATAAAATGACATAACCAGCTTAGCAGGTATTAATCAGCATCCAGAAATACCCGGATTTCATCATGATTTTGAGTGAATTTTTTAAAACAACTGACTGTTGTGAAAAGAGAGGAGAAACAGAAAAAACCGATTCACATGATTTGATGAAACCCCTTTTTGCCATCCTTAGCGTACAAAAGCGACATTTAGTGAAATGTCATGAAAGCGCCATAAGTAACAAGCGAAAGTTTCCTTGTCTGATATTTGAATGCTATGGCTTTCTATTATTTAAATGTATGTTTTATATACGTAAAGCGTGTACGTATAAGAGTGTATATGAAATAGGATTGTAAAATGCTTTCAGACCGTAAGAGCTTAAGCATAACATGTGCTGTTTGCTTTGAATCGCACTAGAATGTTAATATAATGTCGGAAAGAATAGAATCATATAGTTAGAGCATTTGTGTACGAACATTGACAAATCACTGGCATATGCTCGATTTTCCTTTACGCTCATACCTATTGTACACATTTGAATTTGGTTTTAACTGTTTTATGATGATTTATCTTTTAAGTTTTACCTACATCCTTTACTGTGTATATTTGTTTCCCTTTCCTCCATGCGTGTATAGTACAAGCACTCTTTATGTAATACGTACGTAATTTATTAAACATTTTTGCTCATATATTTTGTAACATTTCTCGATCACCGATCGCGATCGACAAGGTGCAAGAGCAGTGGTAGTAATTGACGTAGTAGAATTAATTTATTGTCACACATGTTGTAGTTGTAATCGGCATTAATGCCTGTTTCATTGCCAGCAAAACGAACGCGAACGGAAGCCCTAGTGACGAATCTCCGACCTATGGTTTCGTGATCATTTTCTCATTCACTTTACACCTTGCCCCAGCTCCCCAGTGTATGATGCTGCGTGCTGGGCGGGACACGATGTGCGTTAAAAAAATTATAATTAATACTTATAAGTCAAACCAAATACATGTATTTAAAATGTGCCCCATTATGGTTATGGTACGATATAACGGCCTGATAAGTGTATGTCCGAAAATATGGTCCGGATGCGGAAGTCAAAATTTGTTAGAAAACACCAGAAAGTAGGAACAATTGTTTAGCGTACGCACCAGCTCTTTACATTCATCTGTTGCGATCCAATAATGATCTGGACACTTCTAAGAAAAAAAAACGTAGTAAGTAGTATTGGTAGCTTGCAGTATTATAAGTATAGAACGTTACCCTATACGTTATGGCAAATATGCAATCCATAAGATGCCGCCCATCCGGTGTACAAGTGTCAGGCAGATAGGTTACTGTTTTATTCTGTAAATAGTGGACAAAACGAAAGGTTAAGATCGTTCCGTTATGGATTATGCTTTGCAAACGATAGCATACAAAATGGTTCCGGTGACATTTGGTGATGGCGTATTGAATGACCTCAGTTAACCAGCTATCCTCCATTGTGCTATTGGTGAATATACTCATTGCAGTCTCCATTTGAAAGTGTCCTTCAATTAAAATTTTAGTACGATTTAGGACACACTCAGCCCGACACTGTAATTGGCAAATAATGCCGGTTATGCAGAGAATTATTAGTAATCATTGCATTTAGATTTGTCGCGTTTTGTGGCTGTGAAAAATTATATTTGAAAATGTATCTTTTTCTTCGATTCCCCACTAATTGTGCTGTAAAAAGTCTATAAAACATCACAAAATAAGATAAATATCGGGTTATTCACCCTCGGCTTACATTTTCACTTGCCAATGACACCGGAGCCGGTGGAGTTGGTAGACACGGCTCCACAACGTCCGGTTGGAGAAGATAGGGTATGGTGCAGCAGTTACGAGGATCGATTAGGTGAAACATTTCACTACACGACAGAGTATCCTTCGAAGGAATGGAATGTTGACTTTGTGGTACACGTCTGCTATAAAACGGCCACTTACCCGTTCCGGCGGTCGGTTAGAGGACATTTCTAGCATTTCTATAGGCAACTGGCCACGTACACAGTTGCTTTGCAAAGAATGAATTAACCATATACACACCAATAGTAACATTTTGAGTGAAGTGGATAGGAATGAGCTTAAACTTATTTATCTGAATCTCGAAGGCAGAGAATCGATTTTTAACGGCTTTTTAATATTGTAAAACAACCGTTTTCATGTTACGCTTTTTTGCTATTTCGAATTAAGTTTTACATTTTTTTTTTCTTCAAATGTTCTAGAATGTAGTTTTATTCTTCTTTTTTATTATATTTTTATTCATCGTTATGCATATTACCTAACGTTCAGCTTTATGTTGAAAGGAAGCCGCGTGTCTTTCAACCGAAGATGGGAAAAATACGTCTGGAATCTAAATCTCATGGACATGGACGAACAGATATCGACACCTGGTCAAAGTGGAGCCAATGGAGCATCGATCGTTGTTGAAGGTCCAATGCACGTCGGGACAATCCTGTAGATCGAGGTAGGGAAAAATTGGTTTTGCATTTATCCACCTCCATGTGATTTAATTTTTTGTATGGAATATAGGGATATATGGATGAATATGGAATCCTTTTTACCCTGTACGCGATGCTAAACGTGCATTCGAGAAAATTCAGCGACGATGGAATACATTGGGATGAGATCCGATTTTTAGCCACATCTGCCAGATAAAACCTATCTATCTGTATCGAATGTAAAAATTGTAGAATATTTAATTTTGCACAATTTTTATCTGCCTTACCACTTGTGAATTGTAACACTTTCTAGCTGTCTTTTCAATCGCATGCTTCCATAAAATTATACCGCTCGGGAGCTGTTGAAGCAGCACCTTGATCGCTTGCTCTAGAAGGAACTGATGGTTCACTAGAATGCCCGTTTCATTTAGTACGC
The DNA here is from genome assembly GCA_016254315.1 of Anopheles parensis. Taxonomy (NCBI): domain Eukaryota; kingdom Metazoa; phylum Arthropoda; class Insecta; order Diptera; family Culicidae; genus Anopheles; species Anopheles parensis. Next base: position 10,786,172 of record CM028127.1, read on the forward strand.
ACTCTGCCTGGCACTGAAAAGGAAAGTTTAGTTTGATTATCGTTAATTTTTCGATTCGCTCGTTTTTACTCGTGCTGGTAGTGGATCGGGCTCTCCTGGCAGGCTGGGAGGAAGAGAACGATTTTGACAGCGCTGGAAGACATCCCGTGGTAGTAGACGAGGCATCTTGCAACAATCTTGAAAGTTGAATCCTGTCAGAACCTGTCTGCATTCGCTTTCGTTGTACTGTTGAGTAAAGAAATTATTTTCTTTAGGGAGCTTCAATTAGTTGTAGTAGTTTCACTGCAGATTATTATTACTTGTAGCAATACAGGTGGTAAAGTGCATGAAATTAGAAAGACGACTTTATGAATACGTTCCATTTTGGTGATCCGTTACGGTTATCTGTCTGCAAACGACTGTCAGTAGTAGCGTTGGGTAACTTTGCATGAAGACTTTTTCTTTTTTAAAAGCGATACTATCATTAATATTGTATTAGTGAATAATCGTCCACTTACAAGGCTTTATTGTTCATCATTCAATATATAATTTGTCATTTTTTTATCATTAGCCACATTACTTAATGATAGATTTATGTTGAAAAGAAGTAGCGTGTCTTCAATATGACGAAATAAAGGTTCTAAATTTTCCATATATGCAGGAACAGGTATGGACAGTTGTTCAAAACGGACACTACGGAGCATCGATCATTGGTTACGTTCCAATAAGCGTCGGGACAATCCTGTAGATCGAGAGAAGGGAAAATTTGAAATTGCAACATCCATGGAATGTAATCCGATTTTACCCTGTACACGATCGTAAACATGCACTCGAGAAATTGGAGCGACGATGGAATACACTGCGATGAGATCTGATTTTTAGCCACATCTCCCAGATAGAAGGGTTCTTCCTGTATCGAAAAGTAAAAAATTGTAGCATATATCAATTTATAAAGTGTTTATCTGCCTTACCACTTGTGAATTGTAACACTTTCTAGCTGCCACTTCGAACACATTCTTCCATACGAGACTACTGTTCGGAACCTGTTGATGCAGCACCTTGATCGCTTGCTCTATAAGAAACTGATGGTTCACTAGAATGCCCGTTTCATTTAGTACGCACTCTGCCTGACACTGAAAAGGAAAGTTTAGTTTGAGTATTGTTAATTTTTCGATTTGCTCGTTTTTACTCGTGCTGGTAGTGGATCGGGTTCCCCTGGCAGACTGGAAGGAAAAGGACGATTTTGACAACGCTGGAGTACATCGTCCGGTAGTAGACGAGGCATCTTGCAACACTCTTGTAAGTTGACCCCTTCCAACCGTTGTTTACAGTAGCTTTCGTTGTACTTTTCAAAAAAAGAAATGAATTTATTAGGAGCTTCAATCGGTTGCAGTAGTACTCGGTTCGTTGTAGTTTACATTTATTTGTAGCAATCCTAGTGGTAAAGTGATTGAAATTAAAAAGATAACTTTACGAATACGTTCCATGTTGTCCGCCTGCAAACGACTGTCAGTACTGTAGCATTTGGGTAACTGTGGATAAAGACTTTACAAAAAATAAAACGACTCTTTCCCATTAATATCGTATCAGTGAACAATCGTCCACTTAAAAGGGCTTTATTTTGCATCGTTCAATAAGCAGCGAGCGTTGTTATAGGGCGTAAACACGCACATAATCAATCGTTAGTTCCGGTTCGGTCCATGTGCGATACCACGTGTTGCGATTCTGGTAGAAAAAGTATTCCGCCTTTGGGCTGGTATTGTTCCATGGTTTAGCTGTTTTCGATGGTCCTGTTTGGGAAAGGTCGGGGAAATCTTTTACCCCACCAACACCAACACCAAGCGAGACGTAGAACTGTAGTACGGAATGAAAACATTAGCAAACAAGTGAAAACAGTTGTGAAGAAAGCTTCCTGCACGGTACGAATTTACCTCACGATCGAACGGTGCAAGCGGTGCCTCCGCATTCCATAGGTTCGCCTGGGTTAAGTTGTGGTGTTGGGCGTGCTGCCGGAAGTTGGTACGTACCGCACCATACTGAAACCCATCGATGGTGAGTAATATTTGTTCCGGCGTCCATACCAACCCGTACACGTGGAACTGATCGCCAAAATGATCATCATTAAGATTGGAGCGCAAAAAGTCGGATCTAACTGGGGCACTGTTGGTGATCAGTACACCACCCCGCAATCGATGGCCATCAATTTGTTTGCCGTCACGTGCCACCAGCATCCGGTTTGCCAGGATGTGGGCGATCCACATTTGTCCGGATGCGTAGTCGGCATATCCGTAATAGTTTTCGTACGGCTGCAGGAAAAGTTCTGTTGTGTTTGTGTGTGAGAGGGAGGAAGTATGAAGGAATTGGTATAAATGTCTATCAATAATGCAATATCTCACAATACGTGAGCAGGGAAAGGAGCCGGGGTGGTTACAACAATATGCTTACGGGGAAAAATCCAATCTCCCTTCGGTAGCTTGGCACGTATCTCGACACGCCCATACCGGAAGCGGAAATAATTTTTGGTGTTCAATTTAGCCGACACCACGGGTGGTAGAATCGTCGAACGGGCAGCTTTTCGTTGACATTCGTACGGATTGTTGGTAGGCGAGGTACAGCTATTAGAGGGAAGGGATATTAAAACGTAAATAAATTACTGTCGCATAACAAATGGTGTGCTTCAAACCATGGCCTTTAGGGAATCCAATACTGGTGAGCGTTTTTGCGTAAAAAAAATCTATCTTTAATTTACTTATTTTTCAGTGTCTAATGCAGTATTCCCTTTACTTTGTCGCTGCTCTACGGTTGTACGGAAACAGAAAAAAAAAAAACGAATTGATAACGCGTGGCAAAAGTATTAACTTACCCCTGCAATATGAGGTCTCCCGTGCGGATGCGTTCATCGGTGTAATCCGCATTCATGTTAACAAGCGTTGGGACAATGACAAGACGACCCGCTGCAATGTAGCTATTGTCCGGCAAGTTCTGGTATGACACAAATTCTGCCGACTGAAAATAACGCATTACAAACATTACTTTTGTCGTACTGTCCTATCCATTCTTTTCGCTTACATCTGTGTCCAGTGGAATTCGGATTTCGTGCTGCCACTTGGGTGCGAAACTACCCTGCTCGAATGTATCCTCAAAGATTAGCTTCCCGGCACAGGTCGATTGGCCACCGTTGTACGTGGTGAGTGTGGGAGGACACGGTGCCATCGTTGTAGTGGTAGGTTTCGGCGTAGCCGCCGGTCTTGGTGCGGCCGTTTTCGGAGCCACCGTACTCTTGGACCGGAGAACGGTGTGTTTCTTGTCCGTTAGCCAGTAACCTTGGTTATCAAACTGAACGTACACCCAGTAGTAAATGATGGTGCCATTCTGGAGGACTGGTTTGTTTGTGTCGTACGTCCACATTCCATTCTCATCCGGTCGGGTAACATCCTCCGCATAATCACCCTCCTCGAACCTTTCGAACGGTTTGTTGAGGCGCGCATGAAAGGCAAACATCTCTAAGCCGGGAGTGTCTACGGAAGCGAGTTGTGTTTGATTAGGCGCATTGTGTTTAGAATTCGGAAGTGAGAAACCACCGCGTGTACATACCGGGGATGCTGGCACGGAATCCTCGCGTTCCCGGATACTCGAAGCGTACTGTGGGAATTGTGTAGGCCACCGTTTGACCAAGAAGCACCAATATTAAAGTCCACTTCATTGTAAGAATTAAAATGCGCCCAACGCACGCGGGGAATCACCGCAAAAACTAAAGAGGAAGATTTTGACAACCAGACTAGAACTTGGACAATCTTTACCACAACCGGCAAGTGTCATGAACTGACTGTTGCGATATGTGCTCTCAAAAACTGGTTCTTCAATGCTCGATCTCCTGGCTCAGAGCTTCTTTAACATGCATTCGTGAAATCGCGTCTTCCTCTCTTTTCTCTCTGATCGGCACAACGATCAGCTGTAGATCAGATTGCTCATGAGTCGGGTGTGTTAACATTGACCGTAATACGAGTGATGATTCTCTCCATCTTACACGCATACAAAGTACGGGGTGATGATACTAGGGAGTGTTGTCTTGTTGGAAGGGGATCCCCATGCGCAGTGGCGCATGCTTATCGCTACAGAAAGAAGCATAAAGGTAATTGGGTGATGTATTCTTGAGATTGTACGTTTTGTAATACTACAACAGGAGAACAAATATTGTAGAATTATTTCTCTTATGTATAGGACATTAAACTCCTGATTGTCTATTGGGCTGGATACGTCATAAGAATATAAACAAACAATCCGATCTTTAACTCGGATTTAACAACTCAAAACGTTTCAAATCTTCCAAAATGCGAATAGAGTTCTAAAAGAAGTAGATATGGTAAATGGAAAAATAGTCCTAAGAGTACATGGCTGCATTTCTGCATTAACAGCAGCATCTGATCTCCCACAAGATCGACTAGATCGACGATCTATCACTGCCATTTTGTTCCGTTTTGCTCCATCTCACATTTGCTCGAAATAATGTCTTTTCGTGGGCTTCATTTTATGCATTAGTTTACTTTCGTAATATTTTTTCGATATTTTTTACACGTTAAAGTATAAATGTATCATATTTTCTTATGGACTATGCGGTAAAAAGCTTAATCGTTAATTATCCGTACCTGAAAGCTGGCGTCGCTCACGAGCCAATACTCTCTCTAACCAGCCATTTTCGTAGTTCAAATTGAACGATTCATTTCATTAATGGAAACAAATGTTTTGCTGCGGCAAGACCTCATCAGAAAATACATTGCGGAACAACCTTTCATAACGCAATTATCCGTCGGAGCCATTCATTGCGTCTAGATAAGTTAATCGAAAACAAAGCACAGCGCAGAACAGTGGAAAAAAACTCAAGAACAAACACGAAAACTTCATCAAACAAGAGAGCAAAAATGTGTGGCATGCCTGTAAACATGGCCGGTAAGTCTGTGGCCTTGCGTTTGCGACTGAGCTTACTAGCAAAAAAAAGAGGGGCCGATTGCTGCCAGGCAGGCGTATGGCAATGATATAATTTATTAATACTATCAGCCCGTACATATCCCATCCTCGAAGAATTAAGCCATAAATTCATTACCCACAAACGAAACGAACGCGAACGCGTTTCAGGCCGCCCCAGTAGTCGACAAACATTGGGGGCTGAAAAGTGAGTCGTGGTTTGACCGCAATTTGTGTACATGCCATTTTCTGCACCATTCGACCTGCGTTCGCTACCAGAATGACCAGAACAGTGAACCTGCTGACTGTGAGGTAGAACGCCCGAGGACACACGTGCAGCATTAAAACGAAACGGAAGCCACCGGCGGGGAGGGGAAGGTACTGTTGCACGAAGATGGAAATAATTGAGGATGATAAGAAAAAAAAAACACACACACCCAGCCACAGAGAACTAAACAACAAACCAAAGCAAACACAAATGGTCAAATGGTTGAAGCCGGTGCCGTCGGCAATAATCCAGAAATACAACCATCCCAACGTCAATTCTGCAGGAACAATCTTCCGATTGTTGGCATAAAGCTTAAAGCTTGACGCTACTAACTGCTGTCGAAATGTTTTTGGGGTAGCGCCTGGCCACGTTTGCGTTGAGTAAACAAGATGTTAATTAGTCGAGAGAAATGGCGAAAGGTTTTTGGACGGGGTCGGACTCAAAACTTCCGGCACCTTGCCTGATACACGGCTGTTCCTATCGCTGACGGTGGTGCGGAGGTTTATTGTGGGTAGGGACCGGTTCCGACACGGTCCAATTTCCGGTAATGAGTAGCGTGCCATTCGGTGAACGTTTGTTAGCTGAAAAGCTGGTCGTGGAATTCTTGACAAAGTAACGAAGCAGTGTGTTAAAAGTTTATGATGTTGAGTGTACTTTTTTGTTCTTTTGTTTTTGGTTCCCATTTTGGTACGGGAAGAAGAAGGTAGATAACGTTTTTAAGGCATGAAAGTGTGGTTTACTTTTAGACTTTTGTTACGATAACTTTGGATTGATGGAAGACTCCAAAGACTCGACCTCAAAAGACCTCGAGATAGCATCAAAAACCTCTATGTAATGGGTGATTTGATAAGTTTCATCTCTGAGCTAGGAAAGACTCAGAGATAGAATAGTATAATACTAAAATTAACTTCTGTAGAACCTGTACAACTCCAGTTCTCATATTCGCCTTTGAGACGTGGAAGTTGTCCAAAGCTGACAAAAATTCATCTTGGAAAAAAAATCAAGAGAAAGTTGCTCAAAGGGATTTTCGACCTCAGATGGGTAGAAAGACAATGGACGAGCTGCAATAATGAAGAACTATACAAAATTGGCTCAATATAATGTATCGTATCGTACAATTTATTTAAAGTCTTCAGAAAAGCTAAATAGTGAATAGATAAAGTAAAAAAACTATAGACTAAATCATATCACTTAGAAAACGAAATCAATTCGATGTACGGTTCATCAATTTAGTTTACTTAAGCGTTTAATTAAATTCTTACTTTTGTACTATAAATTCTCCAAATCCATGTTAGAACGAAATTTCGAAGAAATGTAACTGTCTGGATATTCGTTTAACATTCCTATAGAATCCACCCGTGGCCTTGTATATATGAACTTTCAAAACTCCAGCGCGCCTTCATTTCCTGTTATACAAACTGTCTCCGTATCGTTTTTACCCCTAAATTATGGCCGATATTTTGGGGAAGCACGTTAGTTATCTACGGTCTATCCACATGCTACTATACCCATCGATTTCGTGCCCATCCCCAGCACCAGACAGTGTCGAGGCGTGTTATAATTCTCTCCCACCCTGAGCTCCTCACGCTCCTTGCTTGAACCATCCCAGCTGTCGGTTGTCGATTTCAATCACTCCAACCCATTCTCTTGTCGCTGGAGGGAAAAGCTCCTCCTTTTTGGTTCCAACACCGTTACCCCGTTCGCCCTACCGATAGTGCTGGAGGCGAAGGTCAAAGGACAATGCTTCCGGCATTTCGATCTCCGATCTGATGGCAATTTAGACACTTCGCGCCAAACCCTACGCCTATCATACGCTCGCCTCCTCGTCTCCTCGCTGTCGTCATTGTCGTCTTGCAGGCAGCTTCCATAGAAATGCTAATTTCTTTCATTGAAAGCAAAACTTCACTATCACCAGCGCCCATCGCCGAATGACGTCATAGAAGCGATGGTCAGGCCAGGGCAGAAGAAACCCGGGGCCAGCAACAAGCAAACAAAGCGCCAGGGATATAGCGCCCCCCCTCCCCAATGCCCAACGATCAATGCCTCGGCCGGATTCACGCGCGAACGCGGTTGTGGAAAAATCGATAACTCCAGCACACTCACGGGATGGGAGGCACAGGTCCTGGCAATCGTTGTCATACTGTTGTGTTGTGTTGGCAAGAGGGGTGAGCAGGGCAGTGAAGGGAGTTGGTGGTAGATTTACTTTCGAGGATGTCACCAGCCTTACGAGGAACGGACCATGATGATGGAAGGATAATGAAGAAATCTAGTCATTAGGCACGGTACTCGGAGATCATTCAACGCGATCTCAAACAACTTATCGCCCCGTTTTGCCTGTCCGCTCCATGAAAACCGTTCGTAATTCCAACCCGGTGTGATTGAAGTGTGTCTTTTATTAAGCGACGGGCACAAGTGTGACGGTGTTCCGATGTTCCCTCCCAAAAAAAAGGAGGTTAGATTTTTTTACAATCAGCTAAGCAATATGATGGCCCATTGACAGTGGCTGATTGCTAAATACTGAGCACACGGGTGCGTTCCGGCTAATGACTCAACCACCAATCAAACCGGAAACCCGTCCCATCAGTGTCCGATCTCTGTCATCGTTGCTGTCTCAGGGTCCATGGGTCAAAAGTGATGTCCGTGATTCGTTCGCGTTCTCCACTCTCTTAGCGTGACACGCGGGGAGGCTACGCGAGACACAATACGGCCGAGTGCTTTTCAACAACTTGTGGCTGTAATTATGTTTGCTTACTTCCAGTAAATTATTCACCCCGAAAGCAGCTTAACTATTGATGGCGATGCTACTAAATGGAAATTGTCCACACAGACAGCTGACGGACCGTGTTGGATGGATGTTGTTTTGAAATCTTATTTAAGTAAATGCTTTGTGTATTTAATTGTACAAACAGTCTACGAAAACACTAAAGAATTGAGTTTTATTTTTTATAATCTTATTTGAATAAGGCTTAATTACATTATTTCTTTTACTTCTTTTATTGAAGATGTATTACGTTCCTTCACAGAATGAAGTGTAAATTTAATAAAAAATATTTTAAATATAATAACTTTCTTCTGCTAAATGTTACAAGACTTCCTATTTGTTACATCACTTTTACGAACCAAAAGCTACATTCAACGTTTGAAGTGCAAAACAAAAATCGCCCAAATTATTCCCAGAGCCCCCTTCGGGGGAACACTGCTTTTGTCCATCATGTCCTTTCTAGCTTTACTATTCGATTTACCTTCGGGTCGGTTTCGTTATGCCATCCACGTGCATACACACATTGACGCCATTCCATCCAGTGGGCAGATGATGGAGGCGCCACCGCCACGGACAACCTGGCTGGATTGGAAACAAACGCCAAACAGAAGTTTGCTTTCGGATCGGGTGGAGAAACCGAGAAGCGTTTTGGAAGCACAATTTATTACGCCATCAGTTTTAGTTCGCCACTACCCCAATCGTGGAATCATCAGTTTGGTCGGAAATGGTAACTCGGGACTCGGGAATGTCCTGACGCGGAAGTTCCGACATGGTACAAACTTCACACCAGTTAGTTTTCGGTGTATCTGTGCGTTGTGTATTTTATTGCGAACGATGGAACGATGGCGGAGCGTTGGAGTTGGAGGCAATCGCGGAAAATAGAGTGTAACGCTTCTAGGACGTCCGTGACGTCACTGGTGTGTGATTGTGTGTATGTGTGCATTGTAATAGAAGTGCAGAGGTTTGTTAATGGTAGTGGATCGGTGCGTAAATGCCATAAAATACTGAACAGGGAATTGTTCTCGTAAAATTTCTACCAACGATAGTGTTAAAGTTAAAGGTTTTGTTTTGCTAACCTCCATTTGCTGTATTTAGTTGCTGCTGTGTTGTCGATATAATCGGTTCCATATGGCATCCGGTTTTTTACTGTTTGCATTACATTTTCGCTTTGTAATGGTGGGTGATAGAAATGATTATAATTAACTTAATTTTATGACCCTTTTTAAATTTATATAAATTTTACTATTCTACTAGTGTTGTTGGTAGACTTACTTATTCTTACTCCTCATTAAGCCGGCTTTGCAATAGTCAGATTAATTTATTGCAATTACAATAAAAGCAATTTATCCACTTTGCCTTCTACCTTGCATTGCCATACTTGTGGCAGTGAGTGGATAATGATTTCAATGTTTGCCGTTGATAGTGGCTACCGGCAAGGGCATTTGAAACTTTGCATACATTTTTGTTTAACTCTTCAGCCCCTTTTCCTGTTCCAATTTCCACCAAAAATACACCCATGACTGCGTACAAGACAAGATCTTCCCCTTCGGCGGGAACTGGTTTTTGATATCGAACGTACAGTATGTCACTGATAAGCTTCAGCCGACACTGCGCGTCCATTGGTTTTCGTGCCGGGGGTTGTATCCCTTCCTACCGCATGCCGGCCGCGTGGATAGTTACCCCGTAAAACGCGTCACGTTTCGTTACCATCATATCAGCGTGTGTAAACAGAAGTGTGGCGCACACATCAAACCGACAACAGCGACGGCCAGAAGCACGTGAAATTCCCGAAAGCGGTACGAAAGTTTCCCCGTGGTGCGAATATGTGTGTATGCGCGCGCGCACGCATACTTTCGTTCCTATTTCCTTTTTTTTTGCTGGAGACTGTTTTGTTTTACGCCAAAGCGAAGGAATAGACAAACAAACCAGACGCCATTCTGGCCGATAGTGGCCGAATCCTTGGACAGGAAAATCAGTCACGATGCACACACACTCACACACCGGGTATAGTGTGTGTTTTCCTACCCATTGTATCCAAACACGTACACACCAGCAAACCGATTAAGGGGGTAACACGAATAACCATGCACCATGCCGATACGAGATTCCGGACGAAAGAGAGAGAGAGAGAGCGCGCGTACACGAGCCAAGGGTGTTCGGTTTCTCACGCACTTTTACATTAAAACAGCGAGCATTCGCAAATAGGGGAACATCTCGGCTCGGTTCGTGCAGTTAAAATTCGAGCAGTTGTACGAAAAAACGCTCTGCGAATAGTAATCTAGTATTGCTCCGGTCGCTCTCAGGTCGCTCCAGTTTACTACGAATGGTTGCCGCGATCGGTTGCGCTTCTTGGCGGTGCGTGTGCGTTGTGTGTTCGGTCAAAATTTGTTGGATAGCATACGCTGCACTTCACACGGTGGAACGGAATTGTACGGATGTACCGTAGGGACGAACGGTCCTTTCGGCGAGAGGACAAAAACACGGTTCCATCGCACGTCATCAGTCAACCAAGGGACCAAGGGTTGATTCGTACGGAGGACGCTGGTGGACGGCATTCTCGTCGCTTCCGTTTTTTTTTCTTCTTCTGTAGCTGCGATCGAAGACATTTGGTGTCTTTTGTAGTGTTGTACACAAAAGTGGTGTGTGCGTGTGTTTTGCTTGGCAACCGTTTACAAGCAAATCGATCGTGTGATTGCAAACGTGCAAATGTGTTCGAATGGTGCCCTTTTTACGAAACAATTCCGACTGTTAATTGTTCGAAGGTGGTTGTGTTTCTTTTTTTTTACTTACGTTTTTTTAAAAACATCAAATCGCCCTTTTTTCTCATCTCGGTGTATCGAGTGTTTTCTGCTATCTGTGTGTACGTTCGCGCGTGTTTAACATGGGTTTTTTTTTCATTTCATTCCGGCAAAAGGTTTGGTTCGGTGGTGACGATGGTACAGCACGGAACATCTGCAACCTATTTGCTGCTCGAATTTCAGATCAAACGCCACCAACGCGTACGCTTCACGCTGTCCCAGTGTATCGCTGTGTTGGACAGTTACCATATGGACTTGTTCGCCTCCGTGATACGTACGTCCGAACGCGGTGTTGGTGTCGGCTGTAAGCATTGATCGTGCCGGATTTAAGCCTAGTGCGTCCGACTTTTTTTTGTTTTGTTTGGTAACCTTTTATTTCTTCCATCTTGTTTCTGCTCCCTTCTGCTGTTCTGCTCTTCAACCAGCATCACATATCTACCGGCTACCGTGTCTGTCGGTATGAAAATGTGCAATCCATCTTAGGTAAAACCGTATACTACCCCGCGCACTCTCAGCACTGTTTCTCAGCTCGTGGGTCAGGTGTTCCATTTCAATTGCTCCATTTCACCCCTTTTTTCCCTTGGGCAAGTTCTTTTACGCGGTTTCGTGAATGATCTCGTTTGTCTGTGATACCGTTTCACCGTAAACCGAATGCGCACCCGTTCTTGGAGTTGGCCGCAAGTGCCCCCCGGCTAAAACAAGCAAAAGCAAGTGGCCGCAGTTTACAGGATCGAATCGAACGCTTCGAAATATGATGGTTTGCCGCCATAGAGCGACGTAAATCGGACGCAACGAACACACATCAAACGACGGCCATTTGGGAGAGTAGAAAATATTTCATCTCCTCTTTCGGGTGGGTTGGGGTTTGTTACCCCCATTACACACATTGTTTACATCAGGGCGAATATTGTGTTTCTCTTCTACCAATAAGCAGAAAACCCGATCACCTTTAAACCTTCCAAGTGGTTGACCTCGGGAACAGCGACGTCACAATACGTGTTTTTGGGTGTTTCCTTACCCGCACCCGATCGCATACTTACTCATCCGTGCTGTCCTCTTATCCTCCCAAAAGCAAACTCGAATCCTTCGCGGTATTTAAGTGCTACGGGCCGACCCGTATAAAATAAACGGTGTCCAGTTTCCGAAGTTCAATACAAACAAACTTTTTTTCCTGGGCGAAATATATAAAAAAAAATCCCTATCAGTTTACTGCATGAGTGATAATGCTCTAACTTTTTTTTTTATTTAAAGAATATTAAAAACAGCAAGACGAAACAACGAAAAAAACGCGAAAACGTGCAAATTGAAAGAAGATAAAAAAAACGAACAACAGAAGATAGATGATCCAGTTTACACTTTGATGTTTGATTATCTTCCCCACTGGATGTTGTTGACGTTCGTTTTAGTTCGTGTCTATCGATTTAATTCCAATCCCATTCTTCATCGTCTCTTCCCCCAAAAAAAAATCAGTGTAGTTTTTCGCTTCGACGGTCACACCACGAGTTAAAGTAAACAATTTCGAGGGGGCATAATTTCCAAACGGAACCAAAAAAAAACACAAATAAAAAGTGTATTTTGGCAGCTTTAAAAAATCGCCCCACCAGTGGTGTAAATTGGTGGATGGATGTTTGTGACATACGTCGCCAGAATTGGCACCCCAAGTGTACCATCCACTGTCATTGGTTTCCGGCAGCCATTTCATGCCGTACGGCGCAAGATTCGTGCAGTTTGCTGGCTGGAAAAAGTTTCCTGCAAAGTGTGCTGTGCGTGTGTTGCCGTGGCAAAGCATGAGCCGTTTTGGTTGCTGCGACGACGTTATTGTTCGGTGTAGTAAAGCGTGCTAGTAGTTGCTGCCGACGGACGGAAAGCTTTACCTGCCCGGGGGGGTCCGGGAAGTAGACAACTGTAAAGTTGGCCTTTTCCCCTTCCCGTTTCTGGCAAAGGATAACGCACGGTGGTGGACACGGCATAAAGGCGACAACCAAACTAAAGGTAGGTGATTTAAGAGCCTTAGAAAACTGTCTTAGACTTAGAATAAAAATTTGTTATAAAATTCACCCTTTTTTAGGGGTGTAAAAAATTTTTTTGTTGTCACCATCTTGATGGCGCGAACGTGAAGATAAAGTAGAGATTCGTGTTCTAAATAAAATAAAAAGAAATACCCGCAAAAGACCGAGTTTTTTTTACTACACTGCAGACAGTGTTTATTGTTTACCGTCACTTAAAACGAGCTGATAACTCGAATTCCACTGTTCCGCCGCTTGAGATCTGTGTCTTTCGTTTTGCCAACAGCCAAGGGGACAAGCGAAAAAGATAAAGTTTAAGCTTATCGCAAGCGTACGCGCAACCGGATGTTGCCACGTTCCGTTTCCATCTTCCATGGTGCTCGAGTACCCTTGATGCTGTCGATTTGTCTTGTCAACCAGCTCAGTTTGAAGTCTGAATTCGTTTTTTTTTTCTTGCTATATTCACGCTTATTGCTTCAATGGAAAGAGAAAAAAAAACACAAAATTCATGTTGCACATTCCAATGTTATTACATTTTCATCCATCGGCGGCTCACATCCCACTTGCCTCTCACGGCGATGACAATTGATTAGTGGAATTTGATCGCAGCTTGCAGCTTTTGTTTTATGAAGCTTCCAGTGAAATCAAAAAAGCTCGCGAACAAGAAAAAAAAACTAACGATACGTGTCGGAAAAATAATCTTCGACTCGCATAAACTACTGGAACTTCCCCCCGCGGGTGGAAGTATGTTTTCAAAACCGATGTACCAAAACAGAACGTCATTTGATGCTCGTTATTGTGTTCGATGGAAATGTACTTTATTCGGAATCGAAATCGATATAATACACCGTCGTTTTGCTGTACAAACGCGGGCGCACAACGGAAGTCCTTCAAAAGCCACGACGACGCCAGGAGGAGGTTGCGTCCTTTTATGGATGCGCTCTTTTTCCGAAACGAACAAACGTTTCTTTCCTATTCTAAGTAAACGAATGTGTTTTGTTTTTTGCTCATCTTGTAAAAATCTTCCCATTCGGATGTGTAAGAGGATGAGAGTGGATAAAATTCGCATTTGTGCTGTGGAAAAGTTCAATCGCAAAATAATTGCATTAGAGCGTGCCGTTTCGTTCGTTTAGTTAGCTGCGCCGGTGCTGAGGATTGCAATTAATTGCTGCACTAATTGAGCTTCCCGAGCGGTCACGGTAGTGAAGAATGATTATATTTCAAAACAAATTTTCGATAGGCAGCGGGAAAGCTGAAATTGTTGGGGGTCATCGTACGAAAAATCGTACACTATTAACAAAGTGATGATAGGTTAAAGCTAGGCAATAAAAATACTTCAGTAATAAGTAGTACTGAACTTGAAGACTTTGACTTATAAAAAAAAATTATTTAAAAATTATTAAAAAAAACAAAAATATTAATCTCCAATTGCGTCCTGTTTAAGAAATTTACATAAAACTTACATCTACGAAGAATCTCATTTCTCGAACGTATGGTAATTCGTGTAAAAAGGTGAATGAGCATTTAATAATCGAATCTGCATCTTTCCATTCGAATCGAACTCTTTATCCTTTTCACTTCACTTGCAACAATGTGCTTCAATGGGACCAGCCATGTGGGGGTTTGTATGTGTTTTTACCTTCCGGAATGTCTACTTTTTTCGATTTGCTATCCGAAGTGCATCGGGTGTGTGTTTGCGATTGAACTTCATTTGCAATCATCGTTGTTGCACGTCGAATGTATGCACATTTTTTTCTACCGACGGACCAACCGATACCGACAGCGAAGTAGGCATTTCACAAGCGTACGGTACCGGAGACCATTCCTCGGACACAACATGTGGCTTACCTTCCGCATACACCGTATATCGGGAAAAATGTAAATGAAACAATGAATAAAGAAACAGAGACCATATGCATATCCGCCCGGTAGATTGGGCGAGAGCTGTTTGCACAAGTTTGTGTGATTGCATCGTATTATTTGTTCGGTTTTTGTTTTCTTTCCTTTTCTTCCCCGTCGTCCGGAGTCACTACGCTTTATCGGGGATTGCAAAAATTGTGCCACGTATCAAAAATAAAATCCCTACAGCAAAAGCAGCCGGTAGTATGATTAACGTTGGGTGATGCTGGATTTAATTCTCCGTTTTGGCCTGTTTTGCTTAACCGTCAGCAAAAAATCCGTCATGCACGAACAACAAAAAAAAACGAGAAGAAGGTTGAGCTGAACGGCTGTCACCCGGGTACGAGTGATTAGTTTATCCAAGAAGTGATGTTGCCGGTTTTTTGTTGGTGTCTTTGTACAGATTTGTTGAGCAAAAGTTTCCCATTAAGTGTGTTTGCATTTGCCCAAAAGTAAGGAAAATGGACGAGAAAGTCAACGAGACCCGCGCGGTATGTGGAGTCATATGTTCCGGGAAAGTTTCGTTCATTAAAAATGAGCTACGTCCTGTTCTTGTTAAGCAAACATGTAAGCATTCACTTTGACAGACGTGTTGATCTTCTTATTGATGTTGTGTATGAACTTGAATAAAAGTTTCGTGCTAAAGTTGCCGATTCGTGGAAAAACTTGCTTTGCGGATTGAGCTTGACGTTTGGCCTAGTTTTTTGTTTTTCCTGAGAACAATTTGTTTTACGTCCAAACGATCGCAACATTACACACACGATGTTGTAATAAATGTTTTTAATTAGTGGCAACCTCCGGGGTGTAAACTAGAGATGTACAAAGTGAGTAAGAGTGCGATAGTGAGTTGAAACGTTGTATTGAACGAGTTTCGTTCACTCACCACGAGGAGTTATAGCGACTCTTTTTTCACTTACTCACTCATGAGTGTAAGCATGTAGCCGTGGTATGTAAGTCGAGTTGTAAAAAGAGTAAATACGTGAGTTGAAACGAAAATGAGTTGAAACAAAAACTGAGTTGAAACGGCATACATGTGTACAATACCTAAACTAGCCAAATGAATATACTGCTCGCTTTGTATAGAAAAAAAAATTGAAAATTTCCTAAGGCTATCACCTTAGCTAGCTTTTTTGAGTAATTTTGAAAAATTTTATAAATTGATTTATTTTCTTGCGAATTCGTTGAAATAAGTTTCTTTTCACTCAAATAATGCTTTCAATAAAAAAAGAATAAGAAATATAAAAAAATTAAAAAATTCTAAAAATTCGAAAATTTCCTAAGGCTATAGCCTTGGCTTTTTTTTTGAGTAATTTAGCAAAATTTAAAAAAATTGATTTATTTTATTGCGAATTGGTTGAAGTAAATTTATTTTCACTCAAATAATGCTTTAAATAGAAAAACGAATGAAAAATAATAAAAAAATTAAAAAATCTAAAAATTTTAAAATTTCCTAAGGCTATAAAATGGCTAAGGCCTTACCTTTTTTTGAGTAATTTTGAAAAATTTTATAAATTGATTTATTTTAATGCGAATTGGTTGAAATAAGCTTCTTTTCACTCAAATACTGCTTTAAATAAAAAAGCGAATAAAAAATAATAAAATAGTGCTATAAATTTGCCCATCTCCTAAGTAGCTGATTCCTAATAACGACTCATTCACTGTGAGTTGACTCACTAAAAAGAGTTGTTATTCTCATCTCTAGTGTCAATATTCCTTTTTTTTCTTTTTTTAACACAAGGGTGTAATGTTTAGAATGTGGAAATGTTTCATAAATGTGGATAAAATGAGTAAATGGAAAAATGAAAAATAAAATGAAGAGTAAATGGAGTTTCCGTTTTCCAATTCAAACTTCAGTCGATGAGTGTTTTATGCACCTGCTAATCGCACGTTAACGATATCGGGGAAAACATACTTAAGATCTGTGTTAAACAGCGAATTTCAATCGTAACCATTGAATGGAACCAACCGAGAGTGAACAAGATGTAATGCCGGACTGCATTGCCGATGTTGCTGTCCTTTCTGCCCTCCTTCTGGACCCTTAGGATTGGTCTTGCTGCATCAAACACGTTATTGGCACTCTCCACATCCATCTGAGCTGATCATGTCCTATTCAGTTACCATCGACGTAACCAGGCTGGATGCTGTTTGCGAAAGGTTTCTGAATGTTCAGGTTTCATTTCCACTGGGAAGTTGAGTGGAGTTGCATCTTCACTTCCTCCAGTTTTTTTTTTGCTTATCACATCCTCTCGTCGAGGGTCGTTGCCAATTTACGTCAAATGATCTTTTTTTTACCCCCCGTAAGCACTCGAACCAAACACAGGCTGACTGAACGATAAAAGTGTCGTGGTGGTGGAGTTGTTTCGAAAACTCATTCGGCCGCATATCTCTCGATTGTTCAAGAGAAAAAAAACCCCATAAACGTCATCGACCGGTGAAGCGTTTTGAAGAAGATCGCTGCAGAATTGATATGGTGGTGGTGCCCTCCATCTTTTGACTGGGTTTTTGAAGTAGGTTTTTCCTTGCTTGGTGTGACTTTGAACGACCATGTGTCTGGAAGCCGCATCTAATGTCCATTCGCGGGAGCCATACCGCTTTCATGAGAAAAGTGCCTTAGCAAAGAAGGAAGGCTTCTTCCAACTTTCCAGCATTTATTATACGGGGTGTTAGTGTGGGCTATAAAATTCTATCGAAATGCCGCGCGTAGTGCCGCACCAGAAAACTCGAAGTCCGGACGAAACTGTGTGTCTGTGTGTGTGTGCATTTCGCTAGCAAATGGCTACCGACGTTGCCTGGAAGCGCACTGACATTGGACTTCGTTTCTGGCGCTTCTACGGTCATGGTGAACCTAACTTTGCGCCATGTGTGCATAACAAAGGAATGGAGAGATAGGAAGAGTAAAATAACACACACAAAAAAACTATGCAAGGCACCGAGAATAATAGAAATCATTGCAGACGGTTGCATGAACCGCAGGCTCCATTTGGAGCGAAAGTGAATGCATTCTCCATTATGGTGTGCCCATCGGGTGAGGCGAATGCCATTGTATCATTATATTTGTGGCACTGATTTCGCTACTGTAAAGGGTGCCTTGTAGCCTTTTAACACTTTCGCTTCTTTGTTGGTTTTTATGTGACTTGAGGCGTTCCTTTTTCTTTTGTTGTTTGGTTTGATGTTGCACTCAATTTTATGTTGCGCCCGTAAACAGTGGTTGCTTATTAAAATTTATTCTATTCCTGACGCTGAGTCGTTCTGCGGAGCTCAGATGTCAGATGTTGCAGCGTAAAAGTGTATTCACACACTGGAAATGGTGGACGATTCTGGTGTGAATTTTTATTACAGTCATACATGTGGAAGTAGGAACCCTTTTTTCGTGGTTTCTTGAAAATATATCTTCTGAAATGGGGTATATAAAACAAATCTAAATATGTATGGAGCGTCAGAATGTCAGAATACAGAAGTAGAAAATTTTATTTATATAGAGATATGACATAAATTTCACATTATTCTCACGAAGTAAATCATTTATCATTTAGTTTGCACGGCTTGATAACTTTGATTAACCGAATGCAACACTTCCACACGCGCTCATTGCCTGAGTGCCGTTTACTGTAGTCATTAGTCGGACTAGATGAGATTACATAAATTAAAACTAGAGCGAGAGAGAGCAGCACCCGGGCCAGCATCCATTTATGTTCATTGGAATTGGATGTCTTAAGATTGGCTGTCTGCAGCTGGCCCGATGGGTGCGCAGGGGTCGGCGACTACACATGTGTGCGTACCTAATCAAATAAACATCGGACCCGGGTTTTTTGGGTGATGTGAGGTGCGATCGTTTGTGGGCGGATCATCATTGAGTGATGGACACGAAGCGTTCCACCGTTTAGTGTGATGAGCAGTAAAATTTTGCTTTCCCAAACCCCCGCCTCATGAAACACCTGGCGTAACATTAGCACCGCTGCTGCGGCATGTGGCGCCCACTGCGGGTCCCTCCGCGTGGTAATAAATTCACATTGCCAACGGTTGAACGAGTGTGCGGAGTGTGGCTTAGGTGAGCATTTATTTGCATTAGCGCGTTTTGCTTGTTTACGGATGAAAGATTGCACGGCAGGACGATATCGGTGTGGATGATAATTATTACAACCGTATGCTACTGCCGCTATAAAGCGTGAGATCGTGTGTGTTTTTTCCCCTTTTCTTGGACGATTGTTTATTTGGTTTCTCCAGCAAAATCGTAGTAAAATTAATGCAGCTATTTGGGAATGCTTAAGATATTAGAGGGTTATTGTACAAGCGACTCCAATTGTTTATTTTTGCATAATTCAGTGTACCAACATTTCGCGAATGAGTTCATACCCTTCAAGGACACTCAATGTGTGAATTAAGTTCTGGTAAATTACACACGACACATGGGACAAATTACTCACATCGGCATAGTCATAAGCACAAGGATTTGAGGATCAAACATTCGGATCGGATGATTTTCTCTACTTCCGACACAAACACTAATGTTGCCGCCAAATCCCTATCGATTCTTTATTCGTAATGTTAAAACAAAAATAAAAGAAATCCTTCCCAGAAAGTAAGAAAAGACCCCGAAAGTATCTCTCGTTTGGATTGCAAACGAGAAATATTGGTCATCGTCATCCTCAGCAATTCAGCGCCGTTCCGTTGGTTTGCGTTTCCAGCGCAGTGTCCCGTGACATACGGATGATAAATTATGTTTCTTCCATTCCGCTTCTCCGGGAAGCCCTTTGAACCCACCGCTTGTACCAGCCGAGCGGTTGCTTGTCCTTGGATTTCCGTTTCGGGGTTTTCGAGAGTTTCTTAACCACGCAAAAAGGATTATTGTGATATTAGCATCGGCTAGCCCGATGTTCCACCATCATCACGCAATGAATGCCACAGGCGGGTTTGAACACTCTCTCATTCTCTCTCACTCTGGCGTTCGGATTATTCAGCACAAATACTTGAATTTGGTGCCTTGAAGGTCGCCAGTAAGAGTGACGATGAAACCGTGAATATCCTTGTCGTACGTGGCAACACCAAAAACCGGAGTGGATATCTCGCGGTTGTATCGCGATGGGACTGTGACCCTGCGTGATGCGAACTAATGTGTGATTTTCG
This sequence comes from Anopheles parensis, assembly GCA_016254315.1. Lineage (NCBI taxonomy): Eukaryota > Metazoa > Arthropoda > Insecta > Diptera > Culicidae > Anopheles > Anopheles parensis. The sequence goes on from CM028127.1 coordinate 10,805,969, forward strand.
AAAAATCGTGAAACACATTGATTTGTGGGGCTGAGACTGTTGCCGAAAACCTGGAACACATGTGTCGATTACGAATTAAAAAAGCTTTTAAATTTTTCAATAATGCTTGTAATGCTGAACAAAATAATGATGACAGAACAGATGATGAATATCTTCCATTTTGTTTCGGAAAATTGTTTTTAATGTCCTTTTTAATAGTTAGAAGACGTTTCCCAAATAAACACACGGTGTGCAAATTGTCTTAATGGTGCAGTAAAGTCGTTTCACGTTCCGCAAATCATACCCGAGACGAAAATTAATCTTGCATTTTCAAACTTTAGAATTAAATAACCGCAACCTCAAGGTAGAAAAGCCCCCCTCTGCTCGTGCATTTAACCCATGTTTCCATTTGCCTGGCCATAATCTGTAAACTCGCTTCATGAAATATGAAAACGCATAAACTACACCACCACGGGTCAAATTTACGAAAATATCTTTACGGCCTCCGAACTACCATCATCCGTTTAACGATGGCGATGGGGTTAGACTTTTCTCTAGGTTTCGACGGTGGTTTGAAACGCTTGTAGGAAAATGCATTACCGTTCCATTCAAGTGGCTGTCCAATTTTTAATGTTTTCCAACAACTTTAAATTAGAAATTCACTCTGATCGACCGTTCACTCACTCAACCCCAACCCAAATGGGTCTTGTAAGTAAAAAAAAAAATCGAGTGCCACAACAAGCAGTCAAATATGCAGAGAAATTATAATTCATAATTTACAAAAAACAACTTCCGCCTCTCCCCCTTCTTTCGTCTTTTCCCACCAGGATAGCCATCTTCCGACCAGGGTTTTGATGAACAGAAATTAGTTACATCGTAGTTTTGAAAAAAAATGGAACCGCTTCTGGTCGTACATTGTGTCGCACAAAACAGCAGTACGCCACGATCAACGTCACGGGTACGGCTTCTGAGGGCAAACATTCCGAATTAACCCAATTAATTATTTTATACTTTGTTTATTTTTCCTTCATTTCTGTAAGCTGTAAGTGTGTGTGCGCACACAGTACATCATACACAGTTCCGCGGTTCTGTGGTTTGGATTGAAATCCCGGGAAGATAGCGAGAGCGAGACTACGGTACTCCGGGAGTGCGTCCCGGTAGAAAGGCGCAGGGAAAATTATTCCACCCGGGCATCGTAGCGTTCCCGCATGGGCTTCGATGGCTTGGGTATTGCTGTAAAATAAATTTTCCTTTACCGGGGTGCTACATTTTCTATTTTCTTGTTTGTTTCTTTTTTTCGTTGTGACCGATGTCTTCTGACGCAATGTTTTAGAAAGCAGAAGAAACTTTGGGGTGAATTGATAAGTGATTATAAGACCAAAATTTACAGGGAAGTCACAAAAAATTAAAGTTGTTTCATGATCGTGTTATCTTACAAGAAAATTGTATTATTATTTGAAATGTTTTATTTCATAAAAGTAAAATATTATACTTGTTGCTTATCACATTAATCATCCCTCGGAGGCAGACCTTATTCTGAAGATCACACCAAAACTGTAGATGTATGCTTTAGTGTGGGTAAGTTTTTTTTCCGTGTATATCCCGGCTAGGGGTTATGGAGTTGTTTACAGCAGAACGTTTGCATGTATTTGTATTACACAGCCATTTTACGTGATTAACCGGCTGTATAGGGTTTTTCTTTTTGTAATTTTCCTTCCAACCGTTGATGCTGCGAGGAGGTGTAGGAGTTTTCTTTTACGATCATTGTGTCCTACCCGGGGTACGGGGTGATGATGTTTTCTTTCACCTTTTTGCCTGCCACCAGTCAAAGACCACAATCGGGACGCGAGTTGGCTGTGTCTCTACTCACCTTGGGCCGGTACTGCTTTCAAACCGGCGTGCGGTTTACTGCTTTAGCCAAAAAACCGGTACCAAACGGATGCAACGGAATGGCTTGGTGTGGTGTGTTTGATGTTTGCAATAATTTTGCTTGTTATTACTGTTGATGAAGGTGTATTGGTTTGGGGGGTTGGGCGCCGCTTCTCCACCCGCTTTCTTGGGGGCCTTGCCTTGTTTGTTCAGCTCTCATCCCATACGCGTGTAATCGCTTCTTATGCTTAACTCATTAATCTTCACCATTTCTTGTTTCGCACCGGGACCGTGTGATGTTTTCATTTAGAATATTCACACATTTTGCGCCACTCCTTGCATGCGCGTCCTGAGCCGCATGACGGAAATGCTCGCGTAGGGAAAATTCAATTTAACTACACTGCCACAGATCATCTGGGCAGCTGTGCTGAGCTGTGTGGTTTTTGGTAGGTGCGCCTACGGCTCGGAACAGTTGTTCCAGCGGAATTTGTTTTTCCCTCGGACAACACACGGGGCGGGCCACATTTGGTGTAACCGATAATTTCCTCGTACACAAAATTTATAATTAGCCGCTGTTTCCACCATTCTTCGTCCGAGTGCGAGTACCCATCAACCGTGGTTTGTAGCGGTTTGGAGAAAAGTTGAATTATAAACGAGTCGCAATAAATTGAGCCTTGGCCTAAATAGTGGAAAATCCGGCGGGGCAGGCAAGTGTGGACCAGTCTTTGATCTTGGATTTGATTTCTTTCGTTTTTCTTTCTTCTTTTCACTCACCACAAACATGAGTGATGTACGATAAATTTGCACTGTGTGATAAACATGGAATACTGGTTGCAAGGGTGCGCGAATCGACATTGGTGCGGATTGCGTTTTGGGGGATGTGAACGAAGGCGAAGTATTCTAATGATTGGTTAGGAATAGCGAAATAAATTTTAACTTTAATTGTGTTGTTATATTTGGAAACATGATCATCGCTAAAGCAGATTGAAGTTGTAGAACATTTGTGTATAGGTGTTTACAGTTTATTGAAATATTTTATGATAATAAGATATAAGTTAATATAAAGTTATTCAAATTTCCGTAAAGTAATAAATCACTACTTGGAAACTATAAAATAAAATAAATTAATATTCGTCACATGACAATACTCACAATTAAATAATTAAATAAATAATTATATTTCGCGTAAATCAGATTTTCTTCTGAACATTCTACGACAAACAATTTTTTTTATACATTTTACATAAATATACACTGAAATATAACTTATGGCGTATCACGAAACTTTAAAATATTGGCTAAAAATTTATCATCAGCTTCCTGGGGACCATCGATAGTCACTTTATAGTCCTCTGACCGTGCTCATGATCGTACTATTTTCATCATCCCGTTCATCTGTCGGTGAAATGATACAAAACTCCCGGACAAAATCATCGCAACGGCGCGCTGTCGGTGGCATAAAACATATATTTTTCGATAATGTATGCAGCTGTGAACATAACTGTCCCCGGGCGCGGTAGTACCTTTGGTCCGCAGGAAAAGGCTCCTGACCTGAATCATTTATCCCTGGGTTAGGGACAATTTTAACTTGTCAAAAACTTCGACAAAACATGCTCTCTCGGGGAGGATGTTTGTGCCGAGACGGTACCGATGGTGGAACGGTTGTGCCCGGTAGTAGATCCGGCTGTTCAGCAACTGCATCGAACGAGAAGAATCTTTTTTGGAAAACTGGTGAGGGATGGTACAAGTTGAAAACTGGGCGACAACTAGAACGAACGGTCATAGTTGTTTTCATATTCCATGAGCTTAGGTCAATTCTGTATTGCATTGCTTATACCTTCCACTATGCACTATGTTGTTCGGGAAGAGCTTTTGAAATAAAACAGAAACTAAAAACATACGAATCGTGACTTACTAACATATATTTCGGATGATTGGCAGGTAGAAAAAATAATGCAGTTTACGTCCTTACGTGTATGGAATGATGAGTTCAGTTTATATATTTGGACTTAGAATGAAATATTTCAAGAGCCCTTTAAAAAAAGGACAAGTTCAAACAGATTAATTAAATATTATCATCAATTGACAACCTCACATAAAACCTGTATTGTAATTAGCAGGATTGAATAAATGAAAAACGAGTCTCACATTTCTCTATATCTGTATATGTCAATCAAAAGGTACAGGATGAAGCAGTATTCGTGCAAAAGCATAATTTAATTTCTTCCAAAAAGCAAGAATAATAAAAACGGGAACAAACAAACAAAAAATGATGTTTCTGCTTTATTGCAACAAATACGCAAACGCATGAATAGCCAGGATACATAGTGCAATGAATTGCATATCCTTCGGGCGTTGCGCGACCAGCCGAATGTGGCGGTCCTTGCTGATGATACGTCGCACTGCTGGAAGCAGCCTGGAAATCGATACCGGGGGCTGGAGGTAGCGGTACGTTGTTCTTCTGTTCCGGTGAACAGTTGTGGTGCATCCAATTTGTACGTTTTGCTGTTTCTCCTTCCATCGAACCGGGCGTACACTTTCATCTGCCCGGGGGGAGGTTGTGTGTTTTTGCTAGCGCTGCCACACATCTGGCTACGGTGAGGTTATGTATTTTTATGCGTTTTTTTTTGTTTTCAAAATTTCATTCAACTGCTGTCGGCTCTGGTGCGCTCGGTATTGCTCGGTTTTGTGAGCTGCATTTCTGGGAGTTAAAACTTCGAAGCGCTGCAGCTCTAAAAAACAAAACAACACAAAAAAAATAAACAAATGGTTGTGATGGAAGTAAATGCTTTTCACCAACAGCCATTTTATAATCCATTGATTGAAGAGCAATGGAATGATAACACGTTCACTTGCTGGTAATGGCCATGTTTGTGGATGTAGATGAGGATGATGTTACCAGTTGTTTGGATGTACGGACTGATAGTTTATCAACTTGAAAAATAAACATAATAATCTGATTATTCTAGGAGAAAATATATAATCTTTCGTAGAAAACCCCTAATAAAAATCAGCTAAATTTGCATACAAAAAAGCTCAATTTATTTAACAAATACAGGATTGTAATTTCAAACTTTTGTACATTTACCTGCCTCAATCACATTGTTAAGCACCTCCTCGGTGTAATTTGTTACCGTGGCATGTAAAATAAATCATACGTTACTTAATTGGCGCCAAGATTACATTTCATACAGCGATATAAATTTGAGGATACAACTTTTACCCAAAAGCATTGCCCTACTCAATTAACCTAGCGCATTTTTTTCTCTCTCTTCTTCTCGTAAATAATAAATCTTAGTACTTCATTTAGCTTGTCTTTAAACGTTGTGCGATTTTGCACTAGAAGCGTGAGTTTTTATTTTCCTACCTGCCACAGCGCTGGGGAGCTGTCTCGTATCTCGAGTCATCTCGTAAAAATGACAGCATAAAAGCTGAAGATGATATAAAACGGCTCCGTGTGCTCAGTTCACCGAGCATATCATGCCACGGGTATGATACACGATAAGGTTCACCGAGCATTTTGCAAAAAGCACATCATTATAAAGCACAGCTCATGTATCATCGGAGATTTTCACACTCCGCATCCCTTCGCCATTTATTATTTGTCTCATCGTCAGCAGTAGCGGCGCTATTTCGCTTCCAACCGGGTGGTAACGATATGGGTTTGCAGTTAAATTTTATATTCACCGTTTACCTTCACAGTCGCTCTGTCTGTCTGTCCACGCGGTACGCACCGGAGGGGAAGGGTTGTTAAATGGATGGTTTTGAAATGGAGAAGTGGCGATGAAGCGATGGACAAATGGGAATGTGGAAAGATCGTTTGGTTGACAACCATTTTCGGTAAAAGATTTTCACATGTCATGTTTTTTGGGGAAGAAAAAAGGCTACACTTTTATGGTTGCTTTTTTCTTTTAATCCTTTATAACACCCAAGCATTAAATGTTATTTAATTTTTGTTTTAGATTTAAAACGAAAATAAAATAAATCAAATAAAATATGTTATTGAAAACCAAACAGTGGCTTCTTTCATAGCAAACACTTTTATAGCAATTTCATGTGTGTATGTTCAATAAGGTATACATGAAAAAGTCTGTCTAAAGTATTCAAATATTTTCACGGATTTTCTTAAATTTCTTTCATCCAAAATAATTAAATTAAACCGAAAGATCGATTGTTCGACCAGTGTCCAAAAATGGTGCTTTTTTCGAAAAGAATCAAACATTAATCGATAGAAATGATCAGTAAATATTGTATGCGCATGGCTCTCGTGTAAAACTAAGATGCTAACTAAGTCTCATTGCTTCGGTACCGAAGTAAAGCTGTGCGTCGTATGCATTTATACATTTTTAAACATTGCTAATTACATTGAGAAGAATTACATTCAGAGCGGCAGAATGGCATTTTGCCCTTTCGCAAGCTCCATTGTATTATGTCATGCTGAATGAGTATTCTTCAACGTCTACACATTCCATTCTGACCGAGGTGTAACCTCGCCTCGCCTCAAGAGGGAAAACTTTCAGCATTTTCTTTTAATAGCAGAGAAAAGAAGGAAATGCATTCACAACCACGCTGCTCTAATTTGATAACAATAGGAGCGCGCGCAAAAGGTTATCTTTGTCTGCGTTGTTTGCCTTGCAGGAAGCAAGCCGTTGCGGGACGCCATTTTGGAAGAATAAAAAGGTACTAGGCCAAGCTAAAGTTACCCTTTCACGGTTGCTGTGCTTTGCTAGATAAAGCTCGTTTACCGCCGGTACCCGGGACTATCGAGATAATCGATTCTTTTACGAAAAGAAACATTTATTCTTTTACTGGCGGAGGTTTTTTTTCCTCTCTTCTTCCTGGTTGTTGTCTTGTTCGATTATGCAACGAACAGGCACGGCAAGCACGTGCGCCAGCACCACTTATCAATGAAAATGAGTCGCCTTCAGTTGTCGACGTGCCTTTATGTGCTATTATTTCTTATTCTTTTGTATTTCGGGGTTTTTTGCTTTTTTGCCCTCTGGTAGAAAACGGTACAAGCGGTCAAAAGTGTGCGGAAGCCGGTCGGACAAGCTTGGGAACAAAACTTCTTATCGCATTCGCCGATTCCCCTTTTTCCGTTTTGTTTTATTTTTCGTGCAAAATGTTCAAGAAAATGTGTGGGTAAGCGGAAAATCGTTTCCCACTTCCTTCGCCCCGTTCGCTGTTGTTCGTCAAAGGGTCAAGTGTTTTCTTGCGGATGTTGGTCATCCCGCATTCATCTGACATCCGTTGCCCGGAAAAGCGAGCTACCGGGGGGCAATGCATATTTCAAGCGAACATGCTCAACAACGCTACTATTCGGATCGTTTCCGCAGGAAAGGGTATCGGTAACTGTTTTTCGGGATACTACCGGCTTTTCGAAACGCACTGAATCGCCCTCGCGAATATTTACTACTTCCGGCACATCCGGTCAGGCATCGGGAACCATACCCATCATCGAAGGCGTGAGTGATTTGGGGGTGGAAAAGTAGATAATTATCCTTTGCAACTTAGGATCCGTACCTAACGGGCTTTCAAGATAATCGCTTCTCGAATCCGTTCAATGACGCAGTAAGCTTCCATGACTTTCGTCTAATTCTGTTTTTTTTTTCGTTTGTTTGTCCGTAAAAGAGAAGCAAAATGGAATCCACGCATACGCCAAACAAACAGTTTTCGCCCCAAAAAATAATCACATTTTCCTTACGATGGTTTTATTTCTGCGAAACGATGACTTCCTCCCTACACCCCTGCCCTCCGGGTTCCGGGCCCATTGAAACAAACCCGAACAAATGCTCAAAGATTCATGGTTGTAATAAAGTTTATTACCATCATCTCATAATCGGCCGGTTTCGGCTGTTGCACCAGTCCGGATCCCATGGGTATTCTGCTTGCTTGCGCAACGAGATGAGCTTCGGCCTACACTGGTCATGTGTAATGATTGTTTGGGATGAAAATGGGATACCACAGTTTTTGGGTGATGAATAAAATGCGTATACATATGTTACCGGTGCGTGTGTGTCGGGTAATAAATTTGTACAGCTCCGGGCTACACGATTTAGATAACTAATTAATTGCATTCATTACGTGGGTAGCATGCTTATAAAGCAGGTATGGCCTCGGTGTATGCGCGTGTAAATGACTGAAATTTTTATGATATTACTTTGTCAACTCGGGTAACACTTAAGGGTGATAAGAATTTTGATTAACATACCATGTTTCAGAATTTGTTACACGATAAAAATCGATTCTTTTTTTTTAGGTATTTTTGATCAGAGATTTGATAGAAGCATGTGAAATTTACACCAAAATAATTTAATTATCTAACACCTTTAATAAGACTCGTTCCGCTCAGTGATGCCTAACCAATTATTACCCCAACATAGCACTGCGGAGTTAATAAAATTATGAGCCTTGTGCACTCCTACTAACAAATTCAGTGATGCGAAGTTCAAATTTAGCATACACCAATGCTTTTGCAATTCAATTTACAACATACTCCATATTCCCCAAAGGCTCACTAGTACGAAATTAAACGGTTTATTTGCTCCGTGAATATTTGTTGCGAATATTGTCTGTTGACAAATGCATTCGGGCATTGCGCTGAAACTGATACGAACATGCATCATGAAAAAAAGAGGTTAATTGATAAACAAGACAGTCCCCAGCCATGTGCTCACGATGCCATCCATCAATTCATTGAGTTGCAGCAAATGTCAAGCAGACCGTTGGGTGCAGCTTCCTCACTACGCTACGGAACCGCATAGATCGTAATGCATTATGCAGCAATGATGATGACGACGAAATTGATTCTTCCACTCATCCACGCTCAGTAATGCAGTCAGTGTAATAATGTTGACAGCACGTTCTTCCTCTCGCCCGTTTGTGCCCAACCCCCCCGGGGGGGGGGAAGGAAGGATTTTGAAACTGTGCCAAATGCACATGCACATCGGTATGAAGATACACTCAATATTTTATGCTTACTACGGCAAAACATCCATGATACGCCATCCCGATGTCACCGGGACAGAATTATACACGCCACTCGGTTCCAGAAACAATACAGTAGCCTGGTGTACCGCCGAGACTCGATATCGTGTGCATCCGTGATGCTATCGGTCCACCGGTCCACCACCAGTGCTTCGTCTCGACAGTTATTGTTGCATTCTGTCCCGCTAGACCGGCTGGAGTGTGTCAACTGCTGGTGAATCGATTTTTCCATTGCAGTTGATCAGCGCGTGATACAAATAGAACAAAATGCAGGCGGTGAGCAAGGCGAATCAACCGCATTCCTACCGCTTCCTAACTATCATCAGGTTGAATGTGGAAATCCGTAGAACACTGATCGGTATTATTTATTCATAAAGTAAAAATAAACATACAGTCCAGGTTATGGAAAGGAATTACGCGGTGTAGTTTTATTCGTAGAAGTTTCAGCTTTTATTTGTCCTTTTGTCACATGTTGTCACCATCTGATTAAAGTTCATTGTGTTGCGTTTCGGAGAGTATGTTTGAAGATTAAAAGTAATTACGTAGAATGTAGTTCAGAAATACAGAAATAAATCGAATAAAAAGAGCTTTTATAAGAAACTAGCTTACCCGGCAAACCTAGCTTTGTACTTAAACATGCCTTTTGTAATTAAAGCAAACATTTTGAGTGTTCAATCTTGATTCGTGTAGTATTATTAGAATGGCGATTGGAGAATATCGTTGATTATTTGAAAATTCTTAAATTATTGCCATTCTTAATCCAAATGATAATCCCAATCAAAGCAATTTTTCTTCTTTTTTGTGGCTCTTCTTCTTCTTTTCTTCTACTTCAGGAAGCATTTCTGGCTTTCCTTGACGATTGGGATTTAATATCAGGTACTTCCGTGTAAGGCGCCAATTTCACATGTACCACCGAGCCGCAAATTTCCTAAGGCTATAGCTTTAGCTTTTTTTGGAGTAATTTAGCAAAAATTTATAAATTGATTTTGTTTAATCCGAATTGGTTGAAGTAAGTTTCGTTTCACTCAAGTATTGTTTAAATAAAAAAAATAAAAAATAAAAAAAATCTGAAAATTTGAAAATTTCCTAAGGCTATAGCCTTAGCTTTTTTTTGAGAATTTTAGCAAAATTTATAAATTGATTTATTTTAATGCGAATTAAACGTGCGAATTCATGTTGAAAAAATTGTCTTGGCCTACTTGATAACTCTCGTAGGAAAAACAGAAAAGAACTCATAATACTGGCCAGAGGTCATCTAGCGAAACGAAAAGTAGCGGTAAATTAAATTAGCGGTTTTGATACAAATCGGTTCAACCGTTTAAGAGGAGTTTGCACACTAACACCGCGACACGAGAATTATATATAAATAGATTTATTATTAAATAAAAAAAATCCGAACATTGTTGTAAGACTTTTTACGTATTTTAGTGATGAGTAAAATTCAAGATTTAGACACTACGAACCTGGTGGTGCATGTGATAAACGGCGCTAGTCCATAGGGCAGGACCGGATTCAAATCCCATCCGGACCGTCCGCCCCGTAGCAAGGACTGACTATCCCGCTACGTGATAAAAATAAGTCTAGTAAGCCAGAAATGGCCGGCTTGACCTGTCAGGTCGTTAAAGCCAAGAAGAGAGAGAGAGAGAGAGACACTACGAACCTTGGTTCCCTGATACAAATTGAGGATAACTCGCCTAATTCGTCTAATTGTCTAACATTAATTAATGAACTATCCAATTTGCTTATAAATCCTGATGATTGTAAAAGCAAATGTATTTTATTGCTTTAATAAAGTGTGTACGAATAATCTCCACAATAAACCGGTAATAATCTGATTACAATGGTATTTCCCTTAGTATGAGTTTCCTCACAAACAAAGCATCAACAATGCAATCAACCGCTACTGCCAGCAATTCTCGTCGTAAAGCTGAGCTTGCAGCGATTTTCGTACTCATTGCATCTAATGTTTCATTGTTTTACGATTCATTTCACCACCGATGGCAGCTTATTCTTCATTCTGCCTTTATGAAAAGGTGTTCTGAAACGCAGTATTCCGCTTAAATACCACCCGCAACTGCAGATTACAAGACACGGGAGCATATTTATGCAGCAAAAATATAATTTAACTTAATTCTTTTCTCCCCAAAGTGTGCTTTCCGTCCACAGCCCGGGTAGCTGATGCGTAAAAGCACTTCATCTCCATCAGTTCATCTTAGCGTCTATTTATTTACACCGTTGCACCCACAAAAGGAAAACTTTGCGTCCACCGTGCTTGCGCAATGATTGCCCCTCGGGGGTGTCTTGGTTTCGTCGTGCGGATGTCGTTTTCATTCCATCTCATAACGACAGCGCCATTTGCCAACTCAAGCTTCAACTTGACGTGATTTTGTTTAAGGATTTACACTTCCCTTCCACGGCTGACCTTCACCCCGGCACCGGTCCACCGGTAGCTGCAACTACGGCGAAGCTTTTTGATGGTTGGGCTACGTTTATGTTTCATCGCTTAACGTTCGTCCCCCGGCACGGGGGAGATGCAAGGACGGGACGATTTCGGATGACACTCAGCCTGGATCGCTCCGGGCGTGTGGACACGTAATGGCACTCGTAACTCACTCAACGAGCCATTGTAACGGTGCGAGTGGGGAATGGGGAGCGCGCGGGCGAGCGCGTTGGCTGTTAAAAGAGGTGTTGGCACTCGAGATGACGCTCGAAGGACCAGACGTGCTGTACGCGCGTCAAACGAACGGTTAAACTCTCCAGGACAACATCACGATTGAAGGATAATCTACGTGACCGGTTATTTGGTGAAGCATTTGCCCTGTGTGTTTTTCTTTTTCACCCTTCCCGATCGGACTGTGATGAGCTGTAGTTACTGCTGGACTTGCTATCACTATACTTATTTCATTCATTTGAAGGCGAGAAGCGAGCAGTTTTATCACGTGTCGCGACCACGCGAAATACAGATGGTGGTAAAGAAAAATCCACCTCCGTAGGGAATGGACACATAAAATGGAATAGGAGATGACCATCATTATGGGCGAAACGGGTTCAGTAGCAACGAACTTCGAAGTGTTCTTTCAGGGTAGAAAGCTAGATTGGATGGACTGGAAGTAGTGGAGTGCATATCCGAAGGCATGATAAATGAATGTGATCAAAACTGAATCAGCGATACTTTAAATGATGGCAAACGGTAATGGGAAATTAAAATCAATCGGAATATAATTTTCTTTCCGATTTCAACAAGGGTCAAACATGTATCACGGTTTGTACGCTTAATAGAAGATTTTCTTCAAGTTGATGTGAAAAGTGAAATTTTTTGATAATTTTAGATAATCGCCATTCAACTTCATTTCATTTTAAATTACTGATGCTTGATAAATAATTCTTTATTTAATAAGAGTCATTCTAAAGAGAAAAAAATCCTTCTCCGGGTTTTGAGTTGCCTTAGCGTTTAAATCTCTTTAATGTCATTCTTCATTAATCCATTGTTCTATTAATCGTAATCCGTGTAGCGGCAATAGTTTCACACCTTCAGATCAAAGCTATCAGAAAACTGAAAAGCATTAAAGGTAATCATTCCAAGTCACATCAAAACCTTTCCGTTTTCCGATTGTTGACGAAACGAATTTCCGAAAGATTAGCACCAATATAATAGGACGCAATTTTACTATGTGAGTTACACCTTCTCCTTATATTACGCTCTTCTCATGGTAAAATAAAAAGTACGACAAAGAAAGATAATGGAGCACAATGTACACGGTCCCATACTGTCCCATATAAGCTCTGGTAGAATCATAAGCAGTCAAAAGCGGACGGAAGAATAGAAAAATTTACACAGCTTAATGGAGGATAGATCGTCCGGTTGGGTAGTAAAAAGTAACCGGCCATGAATTTGTCTTCTATCGTGATAAACCTACGAAGTACTCGCAAATGTATTGTTCGGTGTTTTTTTTTTTGGGGGGAAACAAGCAAGAAACAACAAAAAAAAAAACAAGATGAAACCCATTTTAGAAGCTGGTAATTGGATTACACGGAAAGTTGATAGTCCCAGCGGTCCTTATTACCCGGTAACAAATGGAACATAAAAAAGATGCGTCTAACTTGTTCTGTTTAGTACACCACCAAATACATTCACCTCTCGACCATTTCAGCCAAACGTGAAACCATGAAGTTTTGAACACTTTTGTCACCGGAAATGAACATTCATTTCATGCTTTAGATTGTGTTATTGATGGTTTGTCTGTTATGTTTAGTGTAAAAGATTTTTCTAAAGGTGTTTCCCAATTCTGCTGTGTTGGTGTTAGTCTTCTGTACTGCATCATTCAGTTTTTTCCCCATGTTGTTTTCCTCCCGTGAAGTACACGGTATAGTAAATGTGCCATTCTACCGTCTCTAATCTAGATCATCCTTGCATAATCCCAGCATTGTCATTCAAGTGAATCCTGAAAATGGTTCCATGAATCCGAAAGGAAGACAAACAAATATCACAGGAAAAGGTGTGGCAAAAAAAGTGGACATAAAACAGGAGAAGAAAAACATGGTATGTTAAACTCATCGTGCTCTGTATTTGACACCGAATTGTCGTCACCATTGCGGCGGTGTTATTGTCCAGCTAGCTGAAGGAAACAGTAATAAATGAAGAAAAAAGACACACATAATCCCACATTCTGCGGAGGATGAGCATGCAAAAGTCAGTCTTCCGGAAAAAACCGATGCAACTTTGAAGATTACCTGTGGCGTTTATTGCTTTTCTTGAAAATGTTGGGAAAGTTTTCTTAACTGATATTTGAAAATATGTATTCTTAGGTAAGATAGATACATTTTAAACAAAAATTGGGTTTATTTTAATGTTCACAAGCAATTCGCAAAGGGAGTTCTGTTTATTTGTTTAATTGCATTAGGTACTGAATTAATCAAATATAAGTACATCACTCACGTAATATATTGCTTCTGTGTGGCAAAAGGATCCTTTAGCTGTTCCCGTCCTACCTGTGCGGATGATAAAAGTGATTTGGCTCCCTGTTTTTCCTGTTATTGAGGTACATACAGCATCGATTATTTCGTTCAATTTTTGCACAATTACCTACCGGTCAGCCATTATTGCATCTGACAGCAGTAACGCCATCGTCCAGCGTTGGCAGCCTGATCTGCACCACATTGCTGCTGTTGGTGGTCTGGAAATGATTACAGACCTTAGGCAAAGGCGCCTGTCATTGACGGCTTGAGTCAATCAAAGCTACCGCCCCCATCAAACGGGACGCCACCATTATCCTCCCTTGTGTCGGTACCGCAACTCCCCAACTTGCTGTCCATCACTGGGGAGCCCAATGATCTTCCACTACTGGACTGACGTCAATCGGAACTGGGATCCGCCTCACGATGACGATGCCAACTGTGCCGCCTCAGAGTCGTAAAATCTTTTATGCTGTTGTTCACCGTTTCCCAATCTTCCCCGGTCAGTGCTTTTCCCCCGTGCGCTGGGAACTTCACTCACTGCTCCTAATGTTCGAACTTTTTGGGGCGCGAGAGTTCTTTTATCGCGCACGAGTTCACGACTTTCGTGCAAGACGATTTGCGATTATGCTGGGGCTTGAAAAATTTCCATGATTTCCAAATTATCAAAATGTATCTGAATTACGGGTATTGTTTTGTACGTGGACTGCACTCGTCCACGAAAATGGAGCAGTAAAATTCAAAAATACAAAAAAAGATAAAAGCGCTCTGTCATCCACACTGCTTGGAGGCACGTAGTTTATGCGGGATAACGCGAATGTGTTTTGTCAGTGAGTTTTGTCTTGATTCACAAAATAGACATCAGATGAGACGTTAAAGTTGATAAATTGTGCCATAAATCGCCTACCACTGCCCTTGGGCGGGTGGCACATTTTCCTTTTCGCGTAACGATCCAACCACAGGAGGTTGTGTATAGAAAGCAAAGATATTTCTTTTGAAGCTATCGCTTTCTTTTAAAGCTGATATTTTGAATGTATGAAGAATATGCGGCAAAAGACTGTTCATTATCTGTAATTGCATTTGTTAAAAGCTGTAAGTACATTTTGAAGATAAGCAAATTGTGGATATGTTTTTAAATATTTAGTTCAACTTTGTCTATTGGATTTTAAAAGATAGAACCCACGCCTAAAGAGATAGAAAAAGGACTTTTACAAAACATAATGGGAAAAGTCGTTCATGCAAATAAATAAACACAACTAAAAACAACACCCGAATGCAGTTTGCTTCCAGTTGCCCTTAATGCTACAAACGTTTCGTGTTTTGCAGGTAGCAATTATCTTATCGTTATGAGCTAAAAGCATAATGCAGTCTTTGCATAAAGTTTTACCGCACCTGTCTTAGTTACGCTGCGTCCATGTGTACGTGGTAACACGCGGTGGAAGGATTTAAAGCAGCATAATGAGTAAGACAAACAGCGTGAGGGGAGTTACTCATAAATACGTACAGTAGATTACGGAAACAGTAAATCGCGTGACCTACGCCCGGCGCTACATCCGTTGGCCGTTTGGAACTAGTTTTTCGCTTTTGCCGGTTTCATTTCCTGGCTAGACAATGGATGTAAAGTTTTTTGTTTTGTTCCATGCCCCCACCAAATGACGAAGGCACCCGACTATGCGTGGAGCTCTGTTTGCCGCATTGTTACTCTATCGGCATGGCTCACCATTCGGTCATCGCCGTCCGCAGTAGTTTTATTTTCGTTCCAAACCAAGATGGATGCCTTCACAGTGTTGCCTTGCAGTGTAGTATGGCTTTGCATTCGTACCATCGTACCTTCCGAGTGGTGTTGCAGTGAATGGAATGATTTCCGGTAGCTAATGACTTGTTGAATAATATTAGAGATCATTCAACTATTACGTAACAGTGGAAGGGGGAGGGGGGGGGGTCAAAACTTGTGTTAGGTAACATAAAATAAAATACTTCTAAAATTGGATTTTATGCTGGATAGTTTGAGTAAGTAGGATGAAAAGTAAACTAAAGTTTGACTCTTTCCTTTCATAGACTTCCCCATGATCCGCATAATAACGAGGGAGAGGGTCAAAAATAAACACTTTCTTCGTTACGTAATAGTTGAATCATCCCTTATCATCAAATGGTTTGCCCTGAAGGTTCAAAGTGACTAAGTCTATGGTGAATAAACTCGGTACAGGATGAGCCGGATCATTAGTTTGGCGTAAAGAAAAAAAAAGGAAAATTGCACCATTCGGAAACGGAATAGTTTTCTGGTTTTTTTTGTTTGCCTTTACTTTTCCGGAACCGCATTTGGATACTGTCCGTCCATTGTTCTGCCAATGTCGTCCGACCGATGCGTAGTAAATGACATGCAAATTTAATACTGCATGTGAAATGAACTGCAGCTATTCGTAATGATTTCAGTTCCCTTAGCTTTATTGTGTTTCTTGTGTTGTTTTGAATAGTCCGATCGGACCAAACTGTACTTGGTATGGGAAGGATTAACCATCTTTTCGACCTGAGGTAAAGTCTTGACTGTAATCGTTCCCTCAACAAGTCCATGATAGACAATTACTATGTAAGTAAGTACATATCATATCATAGCAAGAAAAAGACGCAACTGTTATTTATTCAAGTAAATCAAGAATCTCATATACTTGTTGGAGTTTGGAGTATATCTAGTCTACATCAAGCAAACTCAGAAAGTCTGAAGTTTGGATGATATTTAAAAAAAAATTCTAAAAATTTCTCAAATTTTCTGTTTTGTTTGTTTAACGGATGAATTTCTTAAATTATTTAAAAAAAAAACACTCTTTTGACCTTTAATCTTGCCCATTGGTTTAACATCTCGGCCCTGTTTGTGGGCATCGTTAAGCAGTCTCCAGCAAATGCTGCAATCAAGCAGACCCACTTCACGTAACCGGCAACCGTGTTTTTTTTTTGGGTTTTGTTGTTATCATTCCGATCCCTTAGCCCTTACGCAACGGAATGCGCTCGGGTCAAGGCATGAAACACCGGGACTATCGTCGCGCTCTGATGAAGATATATTGACCGAAAGAATGGGAGTTAATCTAACGAACACCAAAAGCAGAAAAGAGAACAGCCCAACAGGCCAACATCGCCACAGCTCGTTTGTGCCAGTCGTATTTTCACTTTCGCCGGGTTTTTGTCGGAACCACCAGCGTAGATGAACCGTTTGAAACAGACTCACTTTTACTCTCGCACGCGGTCGGTTGAGCGTACGGTAATGAGCGAAGGAAATGTGCGATTCATTAAGAAGTTGTGATAAAAAATGAGCTTCATTGAGGGCAAGGTTTCTCGTTCATCGCGGGCACATTTCGGGACAGGGTTGGCAGGGTTTGGGAGTGTTGCGATGTGCGGTGACAAATTAAAAGTGACCGTGGCAGGATTAGGATTAACGGCTCAGTATTCTTTCTTTCTTCGCATTACGAAAAAATAATTCAACCAGCCCGATATAGAAGTCTCTCCTCCATGTATTGAGGTTAGTTTGGAGTCAATGTTACTGGCAGTTGCAAATTGAATTTTGGGCGAAGACAGTTAGTTGAAAATTATGATCCTAAATTTGAGAAGGGAGATATTTATTTTAGGCTTTATGCCTTTCGATACAAAAGACTCGACCCGTTTTAATGTTTAAGGTTATTATTTTTAAATAACTCATGCTAAAAAGCAATCGTTTCGTCACAAGAAACGATGTTTATATATACTCTGTGAAAATACCAAGGTAATTAATAAAACCATGTTAAAATTTTGTTATTTGGAATACGATAAGTAACTTCCCAACATATCACAGACTTTTAATTAGGTTTATTGCAACATGTTTCCTTTTACGTTTATAAAAAAGGCAGCAAATTACCTGATTTTGTGCATCGTTACCATCAAATTCATAGAAATGGTAGTGTACTTTTATCACAAATAACCTATCAACCTTTGATTGCACTTCTCGCACCACTAATTGGTTCGTCCCCCCCCCCCAAAAAGCGATACATTTATTCCAGTGTCTATGTTTGTCAAACCCTTTCCGCTAAAGACAAAGGATCACCTATACCTAACACCGGCTATAGCACTGCATAGGTCATTGGCAACCATGTATGCTGTCGGAAAATATGTATGTATGTCGCCAACGGCAACCAACCGGTATGACCGGGATACATGTGTCGCTTTTCGCCGAATCCCTTTTGTACGACACAGGGTCGAATGCAAACCCACAACGGCTTACGTGATAATTATCATGTATAATTGAACAAAACCCATCCTGATCCGGGGATGACACCGCAGCTGGCAATTATGGCACGGGTTGGGTCGGTTTTGGTTGGTCTGTTGGTCACATAACTCATGTTCCCGTTAATTAATGTTCCATCCCCCGATAGATGGACGGCCCCGTTTTGGTGGTGCGGCCGCCATGCACCGTCATATTACTGAAGCGTAATACTATTATTATTATTATTGCTGTTTTCATTATAATCATCACAGTGATTATTATTACCAGACGTTTGTGATACGCGTGTGTACACGTGTAGTTTGGGTCCGAAAATTTGCTTGTCCGTATCACAAACGTCCGGTTACGCTTTGTTACTGAGACGCGTAGAAGGCAACACTTTCGGATGTGGTTTGGCAGAAGCTCAATAATAGTTGAGCTTGTACGGGGTAAACCCATTTTAGCATGTGGTGTTGCTTCAAGCGGAAGAAATTTGATGCGAACACTGGGCGCCTCCATTCGATGTGACGCCTATAAATAATTTTAGAAATTATAACGGAAAAAAAAATTGATCATGAAATAAAAATGGAGGGCTTTCACTTAATCCATAATTATCTTTATAAAAGTTAAAATTTATCATCTGGAAAACTTTGAATGAACAGGAAAAAAATTATGTACACTTAGCTTAATAGCTTAGCTTAATAGAAAATTAAAATAGATGGAAAAGCTTTATTTTTAATTATTTACGTTCTGCTATCCAGCTTTTCGTTTAACACATATAAGTCTGAATGCTTTAGAACGATGAGTTTGCTGGAAAATAGAATTCTTTAGTATCCTAACACATTGTTTGCTAGTTATTTGAAGCTTTTCATGGAATTCTGCTCACTGGGTGAGAAAAAATAAAAATGTTTTTATATAATTGAACTACCATATCAATATTTAAATTTTCTTCACAACCACGTGGATTCAACAAACAATTACATTTAGCATCTGTTGACGTCTGTCAATATTAATTTTTTATCAGAAGTTAACTCTTTTCGACGAGAAGATGCTCTTTTCGACGCAACATACTAACAAAACGAGCTAACAATAGCTTTTTTTGTTGCCCATGCAACCAACATTATTATGCTTACACAATCACAAGACTCGCTAGCAAATGCGTTGACGCACAACATCGATAAATATCATGTGAATGTGCAACGTTTGCCAAGCGCATAATGGGCGATCTTGGCTGGAAACTCGATTGTGTTAACTTTCCTACTCACTCGCTTTGTTCATTTCAACCACAGTAAAAGCAAGGTTGATCCATTTCACCGAACCTTTGCCGTCGATGAAAGAATACGTCACGCTTTCTGGGATGTTCGCCTACGGCAACGGAAAGCTCATCCATTCATCGGGGGTTTCTCTCTCGTTTGTGACGTCAATTAAACAACAATGGGTAATTTCTTAACAATTGTTCTCCGACCAATTCCGGCAAAACGAGGGAAATTTCTGCAAGCTCCCGACTGAGGTTATAGGACGCTACGGTGCAAAGCAAGGCTTCGAAC
Source organism: Anopheles parensis (assembly GCA_016254315.1). Classification (NCBI taxonomy): domain Eukaryota; kingdom Metazoa; phylum Arthropoda; class Insecta; order Diptera; family Culicidae; genus Anopheles; species Anopheles parensis. The sequence continues at coordinate 10,825,529 of CM028127.1, forward strand.
ATATCACTCGTTACAATGTTACAATATGCTTTGTGTTGCAACATCTGTGCTAAGAACACAATATTATGTGTACCTGATGACGTTGTGTTTCCATTAAAAGCTAATTTCGGAACTCAAAACCTTTTATACATCGTCCCGTCACTACATGCTTAGCAATTGCAGCGTTTGCGAACTTTTTTGCGGCTTTTTTTCTCAATTCATGACCGTCACCGTACCATCAATACTCAGGTAATCATAACCACGAATCCGATACAGTTTCCAAAAACACCTGCATGTACTTTGCTATGTTCATCTAGCAAGATGGCCAAATGCGTTGTTTTTGCCGACATTGTTGAAGCAAGATCAACGTACCAGTCATAAATTCATAAACAAAGAAGCAATTATTTGAGTGAAAAGAAACTTATTTCAACAAATTTGCATTAAAATAAATCAATTTATAAAATTTGGCCAAAATTCTCAAAAAAAGGTAAGAGCCTAAGCCTTATGAAATTTTCAAGTTCAAAATTTTTTAATTTTTTTTATCATTTTTTATTCGTTTTTTATATTTAAAGCATTATTTGAGTGTTAAGAAACGTATTTCAACAAATGCGTATTAAAATAAATCAGTTTATAAAATTTTACTAAAGCTATAGCCTTATGAAATTTTCAAATTTTTAGAATTTTTTTATTGCTAAGCGTTTAGTGACAGGATCATGTGAAAAATTTCATACAGCCAAATAAATGCACTTTATTTACTAAAAAGTACGTTTAAAGCTTCCTGATTTGTTTTTTTTTTTCAAATGACTAATAAACTAGCTAGGTTTAACAATTATTGCTGATCCTGTCTGACTAAATGAATATTTTTTTCTCTATCCAAATTACTTCGTATTTGGGATTCTGTTTTGTTTATACAACAGAGTGTTAGTTTCAAGCTTGCAATGGGTTTCTTTTGAGTGTTTTTTTTCTGGTAAATAACCTCTTCGAAAAACTTTTGCACAACATAAAAGTATGGTAGGAACGTACCAGTTCCGTCGCCAAGCGCTATTCATAAATATTCAGCAACAGGCGAAGCTAAAACGTACACTTTTATCACACATCCGCCATCTACGATAACACAAACGACCGTTCTTCTCAGCATCCGCCATTGCATCGTATGCAAATTGCGTTACAATCGACACTCTGCAGCAAACCGGGTTGCTCGCATAGCCACGTAGCCACGTTGATTTACGCGCGCACGGTTCGTTGAGATGATTTACTTGATACGATTGCATTGAGCTGCCGGCTTTGGGTTTCCGTCCCCGAGGGTAGTCGGTTTGACAATCATTCATTATTCAACTGCTCATCGCCTTTGGGGTGAAGTATATGCGCAAGGTCGACCGTTAAGATAGTAAAGCTTTTGCTGTGGCAGTTTTTGATGGTCTTAACAAATGATTTCGACTGTTTTGCAAGGCTATGGAATAGACACTATTCTCGCCTATTTTTCAGGCGTATTAGTGTTACTTTTACAGTATTTTTAGGTGCGGCCACGTAAACGGCGCCGGTTCCACATGACAGGATGTGGGATCAAATCCCATCCGGCCCCTTTCCCCGTAGCAAGAACTGAGTATCCTGCTACGTGGTAAAATAAGTCCAGTAAGCCAGAAATGGCCGGCATAATCTAAGGGTCGGTCAGCTTTCAAGAGAGAGAGAGAGAGAGAGAGAGAGAGAGAGAGAGAGATAGAGAGTATTTTTAGATCACGAAATTAAAACAATTTTTTTTCTTTTGTATTACTTTGTAAATTTATTTTGTTTAATATGTATATTGGATTGTTCCATTGATCAACAAATAAATGGATGTATATCAAATGACACTCATCATCTTATCGTTTAGATCACCTTTATTGCCGTTTTTATTTAGTAGAAACAATTGTTGAAAAAAAATCCCTCAAAATACGACACGTTACGATCGATTAGGCTTCAATTTGGTACCATATCGCGTTCGTGTGAAATCATGCAAAGCAAACGAGATAACTTGCCTTTAACCTACAATCGTTAGTAAAAGACCAGATCTGGCCATAAATACTTTTAACGACCATGCCCATCCAACGTACCATAAAACCGAAAACCATGGAAACAATGTTGACGACATCGACGGCTATCTTTCCCAACCAACGCGGTTTTAACAGCCATATCCTATTCCATGGCAAAAAAATGAAAACCACGACGCTTACCTTTCGCAGACAGTGGCGTGACTAAGGTTCCGTTCACTCGCCATCCCACCGAATACTTGGTCAATGTTATAGTTTTCGGTTGCATTTGTTACTGAGTACCGTTTGAGTCAGCAGAATGACTTTTCTATACTACGTTAAGAAAAAAGGGAAAAATAATAAAATGTAAAAAGCTCTAACTGAAAACCAAAATGAATGGTTCGCGGATTCTAACAATGGTACGCAAGGGTGAGAGAAATTTACGGAGACTGTCAATTTACGGCATCGTGAATTATGTCCTGAGCATCTAGCTCAGTTATAGAGCGCTAGCAACGTTGTGTGGTACCATCGTTTATTCTTGCAACACCAAATGGAGACGCCCGGTTGTCGTTACGGTGAATACGAGCGGCTGCTGGCAGAAAAAAGTTTTGTCGCTCATTTACATTCCGACCACAGTGTGGCAACCAATTTGCCAACAAGCAAATGAGCGTACCGCAGCACGTGTGTGTGTGTGTGTGTGAGAACTGCCTGCGTTGCATACCTAAAGTGGCGTGTTCCAATTTTTGGGGGACAAGAATGCCGCCCTTGGCAGTATTTTATTAGTGAAGGCGTGCGTACATTTACGAACTATCTGATTTATTTCCCTTGATCAATACGTAACATAGCAAAAGCGGCTGGAAAATTTCATTAAAACAATCACATTATAAACGATCGATAGCGATGCAGGAAAGCGTATCTCGTACTATAATGAGAAGCACCAGACTTTTAAGTATTCCCCAAAGCTACTACTTCACGTGATTGCCGCCTGAATGGAGGTCACGTTTGATGTTTTGTTTTGCTGAATCTTGAAATGTGCAATATTCTCAAATGACTTATTTTAGCCTTTTATGGTAATTACTACAGAACTACACCATCCGAATAAAATAACGTTTAGAACTACTGTTTTCATTTAATTTTCTTTCGATAAAAATACTCACAACTTTTATCAATAATATTAAAAATCAAATCACTTAAATTATCCAAAAGAGATTTTTTTTGTGACAAACAATTTAAATTGATAGTACCATTATAAATTACGAATTAAAGTAAATGTTTACATTCTCAACAAAAAAACCAACCAACGTCGCAATTTCCGCGAACCACATTCTGAGCGAGTGATACTACACACATCCAGTACCGTCGTCATCAGCGTATTGAAATTCAATCATTTTGAAGATCATTTTTCACTATCCCGACCGTCTCATCGGAAACCGCAGGAATCGGAAATGTCAACAGCAGCAGCACCATGGTTCCGATGCTTTCGTCAATCTTCGGCACGTCATTCGGCACGATTATGTAACATTAATGAAAAATCGTATTATCGAAACCGAAAGCATCGGGCATGCTGTGTGTGCGCCGCTGCCCCTGATCACCTACCAACAACCCCTTTTTGTTGTTGTCGGATTTTGCCTTTTCCAAAAGTTAGTAATCCACAGAAAATGAGAGCTCGGTGTGTAACGATGTGCGGCAGATAGCCCAATCCATCCATCTATTACCATTTTTTTCGCCCTGCAAAAGAGCAAAGAGAATGATTTTTCAACCATCAATAAGCAGCTAACACGACATGCCACTGATGCAAAAAAGGCTATGTGTTCCAATCAAGGGTTTTGCGCATCAGCTGGCGGAATGGAATGGAGGGAATTGGTTCGGCTCATTTTACAAAATTGAATTATCTTCATCCGGAAAGGAAGAAAATGCAAATCATCGCGAGTCATTGGTTACGGATGCGCTCTTTTTCCGGAAACCGGTGTGAGCGGCAAATGGCAAATGTTTTCCAAAAATAGACGTAGTGCTTCTGCAGATAAGTAAACTTTCCATTTTCCCATTCCGTGTGGTAGCGTTTCTAGCGAAGCGATAACGTTAGAACGTCAGCTTAAGAATGGTACGTTTGGTTGCAGCTTCAAACCCAAACATCTTGGAAGTTGGAACACGGAGTCAACTAGCCCGATGTATGTATTATTTGTTCAAATGTGAGGCAAGGCATAGCACTAGCTGATTGACGACTGGTACGAAACAGGCATGACGGACAAGAAAATAAACTCTACAACAAATGGGGTAAAAGTTAATGGAAAAAGGGTTGGTCGATGACTTTGTTCTTTACTGCACGAGTTTGAATATCTTGAGTGATTTTATTGCTGGAGAGACCACAGTGTGGACATGTCTAAATGAAAGTGTTAAATATTTTGCCAACAATGTTTGGCCATGTTTTCTTAAGACATATTGGTCCAGTTTAGAAGCAGTTTTAAATAAAAATACATTGTTTATTTCCATCGCATGTTGAAAAGCGATAATTAAGTTCCTGGGATTCTTGCTTCCCAGGATTTCCAGAATTCTCGGTAGAATTGTTCGAATAGCTAAATATAATCCAATTATTCATTCTAACAATACTTTTAAGAAGCTTTTAGTTTATTTTATCATTTAAGTATCCTCTTCCAGTTAGTGTACGGCATTAATATCCTTCAAATTACTGGAAAAGCCGAAGGTTTTAATGATATATCAATTACAATACACTTTTTTTGAAGGGTACGCTCATGTACCTCCGATAACGCTATCAACATTTTATATTCTATCTCCCGGAACTACACTTCACTTAGCTTGATTCTTCCGGAATTATCATCATGCATCCACTTGCTCACCAACTGCTAATCGCATTCCATTCCAGCTCGGTGCACATCCAATTCTCCAAAGTGTAGCGATGCTTTACATGTTTGCGTTTTTATGCTGATGCTGCATTAGAGGCATTTTTCAGCTTCCGAATCAGATCGTTCGGTTCGCTGGAAAATCATGCCTGCATAAGCCGGGGGTTTGATATTTCACGCTACCCAATCGAAGTCTGATGTATGCTGAAGTTGGTTGTGAATTTCTGCAGAAACTTACATCCGTCCATCGCCATTGCAGTTTTCTCCCTCGCCCGAACTTATGCAAACATTTTGCATGTGGAATGTGTTGCAGTAATAAGGCATAACTCTAGGCGTAATCAATGCAATGGAAAGATAAATCGATTCGAGTGTGAACTGACGCTTGACCTCGATTGTATGTTACACTTCCGAGAAGAAACGAAGGAATCATATTCTGGCGAGATATTTCACCCAAGTGTATGCATCCTTGCGGTAGGGACACAAAGCATTTAGATTTTCTTACGATCGTGGGCGAGACGCGCAAGGTGGCGAACAAGTAAACGAATTTTATTTTCATTCCATTTTCCATCCATGACGTAGTAGATGATGTTTGGTCGCACCAATTGCACCAATGCATTCGCACAGGAAAACGCGCGCAAATCAGATGAGTTGGCACATATTTAGCTACCGCTTCGGTTGTGCGTTACGATTTGATGAATAGTAAAATTGGATCGTTACGAAGCGAACGTTTTTATTGAAACCGTGCATGCTATAATTAATGTAAACGAAAAGTACCGGGTGCATGCAGCTTGCATCTTATGGCCACTTATGTTAATGACTTTGAACGAATGTTGGTTTGGATGTGGAACTGAATGTCAAATAAAATTAATTTGATATTAATTTAAGCAGTTTTATTCCATTATTTGCTGCTCTTTACTTTGAGAGATACAAGATTTTAAAATTATTTTCAAGTGCAAATGAAGAAGCATCTACAATATAAACTTTTTTCTTATCACTTACAGATATATCAACTAATGACTTAGGTGTCCTGCACATCACAGCACAACCGTAAGCAACTGCGTGAATAAAGCGTAGAAAGCGTAGAAACATTGCATCAAAAGACAGATCGTCGGCATAATGGCTTCCAACATACACAAATGGGAAAAGCTCTCACCTAGCGAGTTTCAGCAGCTGCAGGACTTAGCCTCATGTGAGTTTTTTCTTGCGAATTTCTTGCAACTTACCTCGTTCGACTTACCGCTTTGTCACTTTTGTTCCTCTCGATTGCAGATTCAACGAAAAAGCTGCAGAATGTACTGCAAGAGTTTTGTTCACCGGCCACACCGTCCGCCTCAAGGTTCCATCCAGACGGGGTAAGTACGGGCGGTTTGTTCCGCTACCAAGAGATATTATCAAGATTTTATGCTTCTCCCGTCTCTCCTGTCCTCTCCCGCACTCCTCATAATTCTCTTTATGCCCAATTCTATCGGTTGGTAATTTTATTTCCGCCCTATTTCCTTGTGAGAAACACTTTTATCGCCTGCTAACGATAGCTTTACCAGGGTGCGAATCGTAATTGAATTGGGCTAAATCAGATGGAAGTTATGGCCAGCACCTGGCAGATGGTACGATCGGGTTCGGTCGCTCGCACCATGATGCACAGGGAAGAAAAATCACTTCCCGTAGTCGGTTTCGGCACAGCGGACGGGGTCCCTGTTTTTGCCCACCCTCATCTCATCGTCAAGGCAGCAAATTTGGTATTAATATTGATTGGGATTTTCAGGCGGTCTGAAAATCGCTTTCGATTACGCCCGCGTGACGCAAATCCTCCCTCGAACCGGGTGATCGGGATGAGCTTCCATTTCACAGACACAACTCGTTTGATGTGTACCGGTGTGCTTTCCGTACTCCGAGCACGATGCCGAAGGATGCTCATAAATCTGCCAACTGCCGTAGCTTTCCCATGAATCTTACCGCTTAAAGTTTGAGCCCATATCCAACGGGGTCCGACCCCGATTTAAAGCCCCGGGTGAATCGGCATAATAATGGCCAATCATCACCCCCCCCTCCCCACGACTATAAAATGCGTCAAATGGGTGAAGGGATTAAAAGAAGGACTGCTTTTTGGGCTAGGTTGGATGAAATTCGGCACCGGATATCAATATCGGGTAAAACTGTCCACCGGAAAGGATGACGATCCTCGTACTCGTTTACGGTTTGCGTTTGCTGTTCCATGTGGTTTACCACACGGAAGCCGCTGCCAGTTGTCCCTGCCCTTTTTCCGTTGGATTTAGTTGTAGGATTATGGGTACGGAATTGGTTTGACCTTTCCAACGATTAGTATCCGCTATCGTCTAGTTCACTCACTCGGCTGTGCAAAGAGAATGGTGACGATGACCACAAGGAAACTGGTGGAAGAGTAATAAATGAGTTCGCTATTAATCTCTGGATAGGTAATCGGTCGAAATTTATTTGAGGAGGTATGGTCTAAAGTCTTTTGTCTTGTGCTCGGGTTCCTTTTGTGTAATATTTCCATTGTTAAGGAATTTTAAAAAATATCAAGAAAAAATATTATTAGATTGGATCGTCAACTTTTCTATTTTATTTATCTAATATCTCATTATATCTAATATCTATATAATTATAATAATAAAAGTATAATTATAACAATATCTAATTTATTTTATTTTCAAATATTTTAACCTTAATATTGAGCTCAAAAATACTACTTTGTATAGTAGTATTTCTTAAACTAAATTTAAAATATAGTAATTCTTAAATCAAATGTAAAACATACTGTGTTGAATTTACGAGTTCAATTGTCATGTAGTGTAGAAACATCATACCTTTAAACTGACAATATCTCCTAAAAGGCATTATTCTGACAAGACTCGTCTCCCTTGACTCTAAGACACCTCGCAAACTCTGTTTTCCACACTTCCTCACGAATGGGGTTAAAGCGAAAAGAGCACAAACAACACTAGACAACCATCACAAAAGGTATGAATTTGTGCACCGCTGAACGAAATAAACGACGTGTCGAAAGTGGATACCAACTAGAGCATTATTTGCAGCCTTCCGGCACCAGCTAAAGGACCGTATGCAAAAAGATAGCGAAATCCTGTTTACCTACACCGTACCGGTATAAATTCAAACGCTACCGTCTGCACCCGTTTCATCAATCGGAAAAGAAAAATGATCCCCAACCTTTGGCAGCGTGTGCGGGAAGAGCATAAGGGTTGAAGCAGTGAAAGTGGAACACCTGGCAAAACGATATCACCTAAGAACCGCCTGTCAGCACTCAAAACACCTTTCCCGCTTGCCCAACGCCCTTTCACCGAGGAAGTGTCGCTCCATCCTAGTAACAATTTGTCGACAGATTTCATTCCTTATTGTTTTTTGCGGCATCTACTCACTTCGCGGATCATATCGCGAAACGGTTGCAGCGACCTCGCATGGAATCTCCATGCCTACCGGCTCCGGCAAAGGCAAATGGCGCCTTCAAAGCGTGGTTTTCTTATCAATTTATCTGAAGTTTTTTGTCGGCAAGTCGGCAAACCGAGACGTAATATTGTTTCTTCCTGCTGCTTTTCGGAGCTCCTACAGTCGACACGCGTAATTCAATTTGTGTTTCTTCAAAATGGGGCCTTTAGCGTGCTAAATAAGGCTCCGTACCGAAAGCCGAAAGCAAGAAAAGTTGAAACACACAACAATGCTTCTTGTTGTAACAACCAGTAACACGGTACTGGTTACGTTGAGTGTGTTTTTGTCCGAACTTATTTCCGGTCGGTCATTCGGGTGAATGGTCGAAAGGAACATTTATGATGCACGATAAATCATCCCCCAAAAAGCCGGACTCATAACCTTCAGGAAGGAACTGCCACACCACTGAAGCTATTTTTACACTTTCCTCTAACATGCTCTTTAAAGAATGGAGCGTTTGTACATTTCATTGTCGTATTATTAATGCTCACAATGACCCATTCATGAGCAGTTATGGATATAATTTATTCCAATTAATAAATACTTCGAAGTCATATTTTATTCCTGTGTTCGTGTTGTGTAAAAAATACTATAAATGACTGAATGAAAGCGTGCTCGATTGAATCGTTAATATTTTACAACCATGCAAAATGTAAATATTTTTAAAATATTTTTGTCAAAAAATCGTTCCTATTAAAAACCTTGAAGAAGGATTTTTATTAAATCCATATTCGTACAAATTGATAACACCACTATCACGTACTATTTTCCTATCGTTTTTCCATCTCTAGCGTTATCCTATATCCGTTACGGTTTCTACGTACTCAATGTGGAAGTTTAGTAAAAAAAAATCTCTCAAAAAACACTCTCCACACAAAGGGCAAATGTTCGTTTCGGTACTTTCAAAAGATTTCACAGACTTTTTACTCCCACCCAACTTTCACCCATGCGTAACAATCTTCTTACCAACCAGTCATAAAAAAATCACCCTCACCCTAGGTAATGTGGAACGGGTGTGGAGTTTTGGCTTAATGTTCGGCAGCTTGGCTCCTCAGCAACACCAAGTGAGACTGATGTCACAGAAGGAAAATGGTTTGATTTTTTTTTTTTGCTTCGTTTAAGCTAAATAAGATTAAATTGAATTGTAACTAGATGACAGAAACAAAGTTGACTTGGGAAACGTTTGCCATTTTGCTCCCGATCATTTGGGGACGCATAAATCTGTCGTCTCGATCGTTCTTTTTACAAAATGATCCTGATGTTCGAGAGTAGTCTACTGAGGAAACTTTGTTTGAAAAATGTTCTGTCGATCTAGACAATGAAATGAAATCAATTACAAAATATAATTTTCATTTACCACAACCATAATAATCATAAAGCTGTTAATGTGTATCATTTCTATAACATTTTTTTAAATTTAATATGCGTAACCGATTACAAATTGAATATTTGCAGGTGTCTTAAATGGATATATTTGGTAAAATCCCATAATCCACGCTCAAGCAGCACTCGTAAAACCTTTTCAAAACCGCACCATGGACGATGGTTGGTAATTTGGATAATCTTGTCCTCCAAACTCCAACTCCAACTCCAACCCCAAAACAAGCTGAGTTCTCTCGAGAACTTTGGAATATCGCGGGCAATGAATATTGATGAGCGGAACGCGGAACACCTTGTTCTTTACCACACACAGCATACACACACAAACAGTCTTTTGCTGCTTTCCACCGTTATAGAGAAAAAAAATGCCTCACTCAAGCTTTTCTGATAAACTTGCGGCATCCCCAAAGGAACCGCAGGATCGTGTGTTACCGAAACGCCACACCATGACAGCCGCGTACCAAAGCAACATTCTTACAATATTCTCAAAATCAAAACTCTAACCAACGGTGTCGGTGGCGTTGAATTGTTTTCTTTATGCTACCTGAACCATCCTGTGCTTTTTTTTTGAAGGGTATTATTTACACGCCAACAAAATGAGCCACGGCAAAAAACCCAAGGTGTGAAAAACTTCTACTTCGTTTCGTGTATCACGGTCAGAACCCACGGGAGTTTTGTGATTTTTGGGGAAACTTTGCTTTCATCAAACACTTTTGAAGAAGCTTTGACTCAAAAGCATCCCTGTAGAATGCGGAAAATGATATTGCAAATTGAAAAACCCACATTCCACGTGGGGCGATGAGCGGCTTTGCTTGCCTGCAGGTGCCGATAAATAGCTCTCCGAATCGTTGCGATCCATTTTTCACGTAAGGTAAAGTTTCAACCACTTCTCACTCGCGTGAATGTGTGGTGTTTTTTTTTTGGTACAAAACTTTTATCCATCCCACCAGACTTAAATGGTTCGATTCGTTGGACGACATTGCGGTCTAATATATTGATAATCAGCAACTCGTCGACAGAGTTTCCTGCTACCGTTGGAAAAGCGGCGAACAATCGGGATGGCACAAATTAAGATGTGCGTTCGCACATGATTCAAACATCGTGAATATTTTATTCAAATTAGTGAGCCGTTTAGCAAAAACTTTGCCTGCTGCTTCGCGATATTTCACCACCTAATTATGTTCCCATCTGCCCTGTTACTATTTTCACCTGTCACGGTGAGTAGCTTTGTAAGCTTTTCCGGCAGATCTTCTTCGTAGTCGGTGGCTTAATCATGGGGATTAGAAAACTTCACTTCACTGGAGCATTCTCGAAATGTTTATAGCACAGTAAAAAGCTTTAGTTTGTAGTTCCTCGTCCAGAAGTTTTTTGTTTCTCTCGTGCTACGAGTTAAATGCAACTTTTCCCGTTAGTTTTTGTTTTCGATGTTGCAGCATAGTGAATAAGGGAAAATTGATTCACTATGTTACCCGGATTGATTATCCAGCTAGTTCAGGAAAGGTCCCAGGTTATAGTGCTATAAAAAGAATAAAACATCACGAAGAATTTATAAACCAAAAATGGGTTTTTATCATTTAACGGTTTCACAGTTTGAAGAGCATTGAGACTTTAAATTTCAACCGTTTTTTACACCATATGTACATACATCCCATACCGTGCACGATTTCTTGACTGTTTGAGTGCAAGTGCTTTCATGCTTACAGCACTTTATGGCGCCCACACTTAGTCATAGCATCGTTCTGCTTATGACGCAATGCCGCCCCAGACGTTCCTCGCTAAAGATTTGGTAAGAATGTTCGAAACATATTTTTCCCACTTTTGCTACACTGCATAGCACGGGACTGGGATGCCCAACTGAATTCCGAATCCTTCCCAAGGGTAAAGTTACTCTTGGAAAGTTTTTGGGGGCCAACGATGCAACGGTGCGAGTACCCGGGTTCTCTCGGGTTCACAGAGCGCACTTAATTCCGTGCCAGTTTTCTGCACACGAGCATTGTAACATACCGACGAGCAGAGGGTGAAACATTTGGTAAAATTCTTAGCACAACATATTATTCCGTCAATCTTTCGCGCGACTCATTTGAAGAATGAGAAATGTCTCGTTGTAACATCGCTTTAATCCCCTTTCACTTCAAAGCAAACCTTTTCGCTGGGAAAATGCGCGAAACGTTTAGCGTATTTATCTTCTTACTGAATTGTTTGTCTTACCTCTGCAATGATTTGAATTCGATTCAGCACATAGTTTGAGGAAGGGTTCATTAAAGAGCCTTCACATCGCTCCGTTTCTGTGTGACATTTTCCACGTTTTCCAAGAATCACCGCATCCACTTCAGCTGATGCTGAGGTAACAAACGAATTACTAAACAATCTAATGAGCTTCCGCAACATTCCTGATGTTCATTTTCCGGTGGAAAAGTTTGCGAGTTCGTTCGATATTGGGTGACTATCATTTTCCAAAGGTGTTGTGAATAAAGTTGTCGTCAGTTCGTTAGCGCTCGATACATAATTACATCAGATATACGCTTGTGCGAGTATTTTTCGTTCTTTCTTAGAATTCCACAATGAAGCCATCGTTAACGAAGTCATGGCATGATGGTATTTTTTGCCATTTATTTTCCGCATATTACATAATAGGTGTTTCACTCTTGTGCATCAAAAAAATCATTTACTTTATTGCTTACATTTTTTAAATTCATTATTTTTAATAAACTTGTGAGCCAAATTTATTTAAAATATCCAATAAAACTTTTGGGTAAATAAATAATAGTTAGTAATTTTTTTCAGTCTGGAACCTTAAAGACATGATTATTAAAGTAATGTAGGATTATGTTCCAATGAAGCGTAGCAAATATTAAATACTTAAATAATCACATCCGCCATTATACGTAATTTCTTCACGACTCAGAAATTACATACTTGCTCTATCTCAGCCTCTACCCATCGATCTGTAATTACAGCCACATATAAGATTGGATTATCCGACGGTTTGATTCAATTTGGACCCGATCCAATTGGTGGTTCAATATCCAGACAGAACCGCAAAAAAAAACACTTCACCGAGGTGGTTTGGCAACCACCAATGATTCGATTTTACCCGCCCGTTTTGTTTTTCAACATCGTCCAACCATGCCCTGCTGGCATGCAAAAAACCCCCAGAAAAGGTGACGACAACGGTGAAAAGCAACACGTACGTGATTCGATTCATGCGTCGTACGTGTGTACAGGGTGCCCGGGTAAAGGAAAATCTGTTTCGCTTGGGTTTATCCTTTCGGAAGGATATTCCAAGCACGCATTAACACTAACAACATCCAATATTCCTTTTTAGACTAAAGATCACCATGTTGCAAAACGGTTTCAGATTGATAGTGATTGAGGGCATATCGGTTAGAAACATAAATAAACTAATGGTTAAACAAACAAGCTTAGGTATAAAATCATGTAACAAGATGGTGGAGAAATATTTCTCTATTTCTAGATCAATCATTGAAATTGAAGTCAGGAAACAAAGAGCTGTCTTATGGCAATAATGTCACTTACCAGTTAGAAACCTGATGTTTATTACTTCTAATATAATTATTTCCTTGCTATTAACATCTTTTAGATTACTCATTCCAAGCAAATCGCTTATTAATAGTTTCAGCTTTAAAGGTTGGAAGGTTCACAAGTCAAGGTTCAAATTTGCAAAAGAACAGATCACCCAACCTGGTCTGTTTGTTTTTGTGTCTTTTTCCCCTTCTTGTTCTCTACACACATACCCATTAGTGAAGGTAATATCGAATTGTTTGGCTGTTCTTGTAGCAGCTCATAAATAACAAATAATTTACGAAGCAGATGCGGTCGGGTGGAATGCAAACATAAACGTGTTGCTGCAAACATCATGCCCAGGCCGTGTCGTGCTACTCTCGCTTGCATCGGTGCCTGTTTGTTTGTTTTCGTGTAGTATGAAACAGAAAATGCTAAAGCTTACATAGCGCACAGAACTATCTCGAAAAAGCCTTCCGTGCGTTCAGTCGCTTGAACGAGCATAATTGAGTAAATGCTGGTGCCGGATAATCTCAGGGAAATTACGGTCCGGGGTAATAAGACTCATGGATAAGATCAATTATTTAGCTATTGAAATTGAAGTATATTTATGAGTTACTCGATACTGAAATGAATTGTGTTTATGCATATTTGCTTGCTACCAGATTTGTGGCTATTTGTGCTGAGTTTCTGAGTATAATTTATGACTTACGGATACATTATTTCTGATCAAAAATTGCTTGAAAAAATGCAATCATTTCATCTGTTTACTTGTTTCGAATATGGACAAATGTATTCTTGTTAAACTGAAACGAATTAAGAAGAATTTTTCGTAAAATACCTACCTTAATTGAAATCATGTTCCACTGAATACCGCCAGCTAATATGTTCGCCGTGAAAAATGTACACCTTTACCATAATATCGTTAGTCAATCATTTTGCGTAAAAACGGACCAGGGCTATGCGTGGTTCCAAAATAGCTTACCCTGAAGCGCCAACATCCGTGTTGTATCTGCTTTTTTCCCTTACTTTATTTTTGTATGATTGTCCCAATTTTTGCACACTGCGAAAGAAAAAAAAAAACGATCTCACCAAACCCAACCTGAGCCACAACTTACTGCGAAGAGCACCATCAAAGAGGAAAGAAATTTCCGAAATTGTCATGACATTCCACTCTCGGGAATTGGATTATTATTGCTCGGGGAGTTGGGAGTTTTTCCATCCGGCATTCGGGCACTGTTTCGCCAGTTTCCCACACGGTTGTGATGTGACATTTTTGGCTTTTTTTATTTTTGATGTGTGTTTTCTGCTATCTCTTTATACATTGGCATAGTTAGAGGTAACATTTTCTGACCAGCTGGTACACATGTAGGAAAATTAAAAATATTCAAATTTCCACATAAACGTCACTCAACTTCAGCGCTGATAACGCTTCTCAATGGTTCCACAGTGCATATAACTCCTCATTCAAAGCTGGAACTCTCCATGGCTTCATTAACAAGATTGCTTGAAAATGGATTAAATTTTTCCAAAACTTCCACATCCACTGAGTGCCCCAAACCCTGAACAGATCTACGTTGATGAATGCAATAAAAACCTCCGGCCCGGTTGCGGTTCGGCTATGTTCACTGAACCGAACTGGTGTTTTCAGGCGCAAAACAATTTTCAACTGCTGTCCTTTATTAGCCCCATAAAAACGTAAACTTTTGCTCGCATTCTTTCACCATCGGAGCACTATCGTACCGTTGAAAAGCGAACGGCATATTGTGGATGTGCCGTTGGGGTTTGNACTGGTGTTTTCAGGCGCAAAACAATTTTCAACTGCTGTCCTTTATTAGCCCCATAAAAACGTAAACTTTTGCTCGCATTCTTTCACCATCGGAGCACTATCGTACCGTTGAAAAGCGAACGGCATATTGTGGATGTGCCGTTGGGGTTTGCAAACGACCACCAGTTCGATGCCACAAGTGCATCCCATTTTGGACTGTCGCCAAAAAACGATGACGTCAACGTGGTAGCAGTTTATCCCGATGAAACTGCAACATGGAATTGGCTAGTATGACGTCAGCAAATGGACGATAGAAAATGGAGAGGATGAAAGCTTGTCTACCATCTGTTAGCAGCGGCAAACAAACGTCATCATTGCTGGATGTCCTTTGTTTCTCTCGCTCTATCCACTCGATCCGGGTTTTTCCGGCGTATAGGTTAGGGACCAAGCAAGGATTATTCACAACTTAACCTATGGCCGCGACAAACCACGTCTGGTGTTTCGGTCGAAAAATGGAAGACAATGTCTTGGGAGCATGCTTTATGCCTTTGAGGCCATTAACAATTTATTGCTTTTCTGGTTTTACGCCGGACACTGTCGTTGGTTGATACTGGGCTTGAAAGAAAGTATTGTTGCTAAAATGTATCAAAGTTTGAAATATAAAAGTTAAATACTTTTTCTTGAAATTCGCTTTTTTTTCAAATTTCAATTTTATATCCTTTCTTAACCGATCGTCGACATCATCACGGAATGATTGATTTCAATGTGTATATTTTTGGACACTTACATACTTAAAAAAAAATGATGTTAGAGTAGGACAAAAACAACAAAAAAAACATTATTCAATCAACATTTGTTTAAAAAAAAACTTCGAACAAACAAGGGTTACAAACCCCCGGAATAGCGCAGTTTCTTCTAATAGATCATGTCCTGAAAATTATATTTTTTTTTCTTAAACCGCTTGATACATTATGACGATGGTACAAATTGTCATAATGTTGCGAAAATAAATAGACCCTCTGGTGCCATCCCCAGCATCGGCCGTCAATCCATCGAGCGCTCACGGCACGCAGACGGAAAAAGGTTTTCGTGTTGACTTCAAACGTAACTACGCTTCGCTTCTCGTTTCCTTTCCGGTAGTTCCCAACATGCTTTAGCAGTGTTTCCCAAACCTTCCAGGCCCCCCTCGGTCTAAGTTCAGCACAACACAAACATAAACCTTCCCCCGAGGGAACAAGCGAAAGAAATTGAAGGATACTTTTCCCCATTCACATGTATTCCGAGGTTCGTTTTCTCGCATGGTGCGTAAATCGGTTTATCCTTAGCGGAAGACAGTTGATTCCCCCGTGTACCTTCCACCAGATTCAGCCTCACACCCATTCCAGCGCAGGCAGCACCGCACAAAACAATCAACCGTGCGTGTGAGCCAACACGGGAAGCATTTTGCAACGGTTTCGCGTTAGCTTTTATGCTCACATCGGATCGCATCCCATGTCACAGCGGCTGCCTATCAAAGTGACATCGTGAAATCGGCGAAGGTCAATAGCCGGCGAAAGTCAGGCAAAGATTTGCGAGAAGGAATGAGAACCCTGGCAGGGGAAAAAAAAACGAAAAACAACGATAACACAAACAGCTGACGATTGGAAAGGACCTTCCATTTACAGCATTCCAGGCTTTGCTCGGCGAGAGCTTCTACACACATAGCCCGTGTATGGCGTACCATAGCTTTTCCAATGCGCTGACAATGATGAAATCCTTCACGGCGATCATTCAAACCCTCCTAACCGTAACCATCCTTCCTCGCACCACGAACGGTGCATGGTTTTTTGTGAAAATGGGCGGATATTTCTGATGTTTCTCTCCGAACAATATTCCGCCACCGCAACACACGTTTGATGATTTTTCTCGGCCTTTGCCTCACCGAAAAGTCTTGTTTCGATATCGCTTTCATCGTGAGGACAAAAGCTATACGGGGGAAGGAGGGGGAACAAAATACGACGCACTCAAATGGCGTAAAAGTGAACAGGAAAGTTGCTTCATCTCTTCCACCAATTTACCCACAATCAAATAGACGATTGTGTTGTGCAAAGCATGGGCCGGTTGGCCGATGCATGGAGCACGGATGCTGGCGGTGTGTTCGGTTCGTTTCCAATAATTTTGTGCGTCAAGCGCAAAACAACGTTACGAACGCATGAATTGTGTGAACCTGCTCGATGATTCGTTCGTCAAGTGCTAACCGATGCTGCGGAAAACGGAAGACCATTCGGAAGGATAAAGGGTATTAGCGAAGGGTCATCACCGGTTCGTTTGCGGAGAGCCGTATGGTAACAATATTTTATACGACGTCAAATAAACTTCACATTGTTTGTTTTGGGGCATTAATTGCGATCAATGTTGAGGGAAGTAATGTCTTATAAAATGGTAATAAAATCAAAATATTTCAACACTCTAACAGATGAAAAGGAGACTACTTTATTTAATTTTCAAATGTAAAACTTCATATTTTATATTTAGTTTTTAAATTGACATATTTTTAGTCCCAACATAGTTTTGTTTGTATCTCTCAAGCTCAGTAATAAAAATTAGTATTTAGTATATTTGTTTTAAGAAAGAAAATGGTAGTTTATTTATTTAAAAAAAGATAAATAAAACTGTAAAGGATAAAGGAGGCAGAAGTAAAAATACAAATTTTCCTTATCATAAAAAACTGCCTATTAACGTCACTAGCAGATTGCGTCATTGCCAAGTTAATTGTAACTAGAAATACATTTCATTACTTTATAATTTTCTTCCACACGACTTTTTTTGACATCATCCCCCGGAGATACGCTTCCTACATTCCGCGGCTAAAGTATCTGGCAACCGATGGCAAACCGATGTTTTCCACACTATCCGACGCATGTGTTCGTTCCCGTTTGTTCCGGCTGTACCTCTTGTGGTACAGTTTTGCCTTAATCCCTACACCCTCACCCGGTTGTTTGATAATTATAACTTCAGACTAATTAACTTTTCCACCAAAGTGAACTGTAAGAAGCGGTTAAGCACTGTCAGCAACCACGTAACCTTAATGGAAACCGACTACTGTCTAAGGCCAGCCGGCAGTGTAAGACGATACCGGAAGCTTTCGCTCTATCGGCAGCCATTTTTCCAATCACTATCCACTCAAATGTCAATGTCGCTCGGGGTGCCCCGGGTTTCATGTGGCGCCTGTAGCGGATTGTACGAAAAATGATGATGGCAACCAATTTTGTAGCCTCCGCTTGTCGCGGGTTTCCGGAGAAAATTTCCTCCCTGCCCATCCGCCCCCGAAAATCCGGCACCCGCCTGGTGAACCGTGCCGGCACAATATGCGCCTAACCTTATGGTGTGCCATAATGTTGGCTCACTTTTTGCCTCACGATCACTGATATGACAGCATGGTAATAAATTTTGATTATAGCCTTAACAAGGAGGCTTAAACATTCGGCTTCTTCATCTTGTCGGTTTTTGTCGGAAGCAATATCTAAAGGCGCTTTCCGCTTCCCTTCCGTCCCAATTCCGTGATCGCGCATCCGGAAGGTTATTCGTTCCGTTTTGGCTTTCGGTTCGCCGCCGCTAACCACCGACGTTCGACGAATACTAATCATACGTTGAGTAGTCCGGAGATTATGGCTTAAAAGCCCCGCATCTTTCAGCTACGAAATGATTCCCCTGGTGTCTTTTTGCGTTCGGCCCCTCCTGCAGTGCAATACATCCCAAAACATCGTCCCAACACGTGGGTTTTGTTGATTGATAGAGCCCGTTGTGTATGAAGTGTGGGTGGTGGGTACCAAAAAAATGACCTACAAAGGGTAAACAGCAACGGGGAACGGGATGTGCACACAGTTCTAATGAGAATGGTATGTTTTGTGGATACGTGAACGGCACTCCCAACGACGACACGTATCCAGACCACATATTCGTGCACAATCCGTGTACACGATTATGCCTTTTGGGGGCTAAAATCTGAAATATGCTGCACCGCACAAACTTCCCAGATTGAAGTGTAGTGCGATTATTGGAAGTCAAGCCTGACGGGAGGGCTTGCTGATACGTGTGGCTTGCTGTAAAAGGGTCCACCGATTGGAAATTGAAATCTGTTCTATAATGCAACATTAAAATCCTCTCAGAATGATTTACATAGTGGCTCTTAAAAATATAGCCATATTGTTTCTTTAAAAAATATATTTTATGGCATTATTATGGCATGTTTCGGATACAAAATTCCAGTTCCTTTGCTAGTTATTTTTAATCGAACCAGTACATACAATTTAACTTAAACAAATTGCTTATTCCCTCCTCGAGTGACTAACAAATTTAGCGACCTTCATCTTAACTGGGGCAGTGTTACAAAACTTGTACTGTTTCTAATATCATTAGAAGCCCCGTAAGACTATTTATCTTTTTCAATGCTCTGGTGCTGCCGGGACGAGAGCGCTCGTACTGCTCTGTACGACCGTGTCTCAAACTCGTTAATCTTGTTTTTGCAATGATGACACCCCTTAGCAGCTAGAAAAAAAAGGTCCTTCAAAACAGCGGAGAACAAAAAACAAAACGACCACTTAATTGAAATAGCTGTGAAAGTGATGCGAAGGAGAATAAAAATTCTTGTCACAAACAACCTAAGAGTGTTGACAAAAAAGACACAAAAGAAAGCGTTTTTTTTTGGGGGGGTTTGGGTTTGGTACGTTTCAATAAAGGAATGGAAAACTGGCAAGGTCTTTACTGGCATTAAGTCAGATGCCTGGAATGGTTGGGATTTTTTAAAGTGGCATAGAAAGTTGTAGAAACCAATTTCAATTTTTAATATAATTTGGTTATTTTTTTCTGAAAAATTTTCTTAAAACTAAGCGGTATAAACTTGGTAGAATATTTAGTTTATTCTATAAATTCTATGATAATTAAAAGAAAGACATTCTTTGACAAATTCTTAAATCATCAAATCAACTTTTTCAATATTTTTTTTTGGGAAAAATTTAAATTTTTAAAACAACATACCGTCGACAATTCACGAACATTTCAGCATCATTTCGGTACATTCATATTCAACGCCTGGATCTAGCATTACATGGATTTTCTGGCAATTCCTTTCCGAGAACCTTTCAGAAACCCTTTTCCAAATCACCACACTTCACCTTTGCACCAAATCGTACCGATATCTGCAACGGACACCTCACCCACACTTGCTTCCTCTCCCAACAGGACATCGACTATGATGGGTTTCGAAAGTTTCTCGACTCGTTTCTGGACTGCGAAACACCGGAGGACTTGTCAAAGCACCTGTTCATATCATTCCTGCAGCCGGCCCTCTACCAGGCACAGCAGCAACAGCACAGCCATGGGAAGGCCCTCAGTCAAATGGCGGCAATTAGCAGCAATGCGGCCTGTGCGCCAGTAACATCCCATAATCGAGGTAAAGTGCAAAGATCGCATTCACATACTTTTCGGTTCGGTTCGATTTTCATATGCAACGGCAAACAATAAGGATGAAAATTTCGTGCTTTACCTTCCGTCCAGGTTCCATCCCGAACCTGAACAGCATCGTGGACATTCCGACACCGCAACCATCGCAGGAATCGCAGCGGAACAGCTTCGTCGAGCGGATACACGGGCTCACCGATAAGCTGCAGTCACTCGGCCATCTCGGTCTCGATAGCGGTGGGGACAGTAGCAACAAGGGCAAATGTGGTATGTACCGGAGAACTTTCGCACTACAGGATCCGTGGGTTGTGGTTTGCGCCATTTTTCACTTCTGCTTACTTCGCACCCCCTTGCAGGGACGGTCCATCCGATGCTGACGGTAACGCCGAGCCCGATGGGCTGTACGCCACCAATCCTGCAGCCACCGTTCCGTCGCTCGGCCGACTCCAGTCCCTCCCATTCGCATTCGCACAGTCACTCGCAGATTTCCCGGAACTCGTCGCGCAAAAGCAACAACTCCGTCAACTGTCGCATAGAAGGTAAATATTTTTCGTCCCGTCCCGGATGGCCTACTTTTGCGCTACCGTTTCGAAACCGGCGAACCACCGTCACGAAGGACGTTGGAGCAATACGAATCCGAATCGGTTACCAGCAAAGACAGCTGTCCAAACACCGGTTTGATTGTAAAATCAGCCATACAGGAAAAATGCGCAAAGCATCTGTCAATCTTCAAGCTGGGACGGTTTTGTTTCTTTTTTAAAAATTCATCTCTGATTTCACTCACTGTAACGNGGATGGCCTACTTTTGCGCTACCGTTTCGTAACCGGCGAACCACCGTCACGAAGGACGTTGGAGCAATACGAATCCGAATCGGTTACCAGCAAAGACAGCTGTCCAAACACCGGTTTGATTGTAAAATCAGCCATACAGGAAAAATGCGCAAAGCATCTGTCAATCTTCAAGCTGGGACTGTTTTGTTTCTTTTTTAAAAATTCATCTCTGATTTCACCCACTGTAACGAAAGAAGCTACCTGTTGCATGTCAATTCACATATCGATTCTGTTTCATACGGATTTGCTACCGGATAGGCGGAGTCGAAAAGGGGTTTTTGCGCCGTGGACAGTGGGACGAGCTGGAACGTTAAGCCTCAGCTTAGCTACCGACAGGGGATGATGTTCTCCCATATGCGTTACCTGTTAGTGATTCAACCTTCATTGCGTATTATACCAACTTCGCCGAACCGAAGGCACGTTCGCACGAACAAATTTAGCGTGCCCGGGAGCTTTGGTGAATTCTCAATTTCCTGGAATCGGTCAACAAGACCGGCGAGCGTGATGGAGTTGATGACGTGACGGCAGGGATTTAACTTCTACACTTTTTTCTACACGTTCCTGCCGTTGAGGGGTTCGACCTTGCGGCACCTATAGCCAGCGCACGGTCATCGAGAACGGAGTTTTCATCTATCTGCGTCTAAAGTGTATTGCTAATACCAAGAACCCTGTTCATTCCGTTGCAGATGTACGGCTGATTCCTAGAAAGCAATCATTTTTGGATCCGTTACTGCTGAAGGTACCGCTCAAGGACGTTGTCTGCTATCTTTCGCTGCTCGAGGCTGGACGACCGGAGGATAAGCTGGAGTGTAAGTATACAAAGAGGGTGTATTTCAATGATTCGCAATGGGTCGAGAATATTCCTTTGTGAGCAAAGTCTATCCTAGGTACTCACGTGAAATGTTTATTTTTTTAAATAGTTCTTTTCATTTGCCTCAGTTCACTTACAGCCACTTTTGTTAAATATCCCAATATACACCGAGATATTAGCTCCATTCTCTTGAAGCCTAATTTTAATAGTAAGATTTTTGAGCAAATTGCACTGATATGACTTGCAGCTAGTGTTGGGTCAAGAGCGAAAGAGGTACCTCAATCGCTCCGCTCATCTTATTGTGCGCGCTCCCGCACAGCCCACGCGAAAAAGAGGTAGCTCCGTACGGAGCGCTACACACAGGAGCGATTGTGCGATGCGCTCCCGTTTGAAAATTTCCTAAGGCTCTAGCATTACCTTTTTTTTGAGTAGTTTAGCAAAATTTAAAAAATTGTTTTATTTAAATGCGAAATTGTTGCAATAAGTTTCTTTTCACTCAAATAATGCTTTTAATTAAAAACATAATAAAAAATCAGAAAAATTTTTTTAAAAAAATTTTCAACTCGAAAATTTCATAAGGCTTACCCCTTACGTTTTTTTTGAGAAATTTTGCAAAAAAATTTAAATTGATTTATTTTAATCCCAATTGGTTCAAATAAGTTTCTATTCACTCAAATAATGCTTTAAATTAAAAAAAGAATAAAACAACAGAAAAAAATGAAAAAAATATAAAAATTTGAAAATTTCAAAAGGCCCATTTTTGCACCAAGTTTTGCCTATAACTCGGTCGATATCCAACAGATCGCCAATCTTTAACCTGTGGTCGATACATGGCATCAATGGCTACATTTTCTTCTTGGACGGCCATGCCCTGAGATGTCTGTGCCAGAAGTTATTCGAGGAACCAAGTTACATACCATGTTTGAGAAAATGTAAAATTTTCTTCATTTTTGCACCAAGTTTTGCCTCCAACTCTGTCGGTATCCAACGGATCGCCAATCTTTAACCTGTGATCGATAGATGGTACTAATGGCTACATTTTCTTCTTGGTCGGCCATGCCATCAGATGTTTGTGCCAGAAGTTATTCGAGGAACCATGTTCCATACCCTGTTTGAGAAAATGTAAAATTTTCCTCATTTTTGAGAAATGTAGCAAAATTTATAAATGAGATAAATTTTAATGCGAATTTGTTGCAATAAGTTTCTTTTCACTCTAATAATGCTTTAAATTAAAAAAAGAATAAAAAATGAGAAAAAATTTTTAAAAAAATTTTCAACTCGAAAATTTCATAAGGCTTACCCCTTACGTTTTTTTTGAGAAATTTTGCAAAAAAAATTAAATTGCTTTATTTTAATCCCAATTAGTTCAAATAAGCTTCTTTTCACTCAAATAATGCTTTAAATGAAAAAAAATAATAAAAAATTTTGAAAAAATAAAAAATTCTTAAAACTTGAAAATTTGATCTTGGGGGTTAAGATCGAAAGAGGTATTCATCTTATTGTGCGCGCTCCTTGTGGTGCGAAACTTCGCTCCTGGGAGCGCATCGCACAATTGCACCGGTGTGCAGCGCTCCGTGTGGAGCTACCTCAAGCGCACCGCACACTTTAGAGAGCGGGAGCGGTGCGCTCCGCTTTTGCAATAGAGCTACTTGACCCAACACTACTTGCAGCCAAATTCATCATAACCAAAAATATTACAAAATAAACTTTGCCCTGAAGTATAATTATGAATTGAAAGTTGTATATCCTCCTCTTCCTTCTAGACATATTTCACTAGCTGATATGTACTTAAGTGACACTAAAATTGCAAAGTTAGCTTGAGCTCTGCAATCCACTCTGCAAAGACAAACGAAAACAAAAAGCAATAGAATTTAAATGTCGTTCATTTTTCTACATTTGATATCCTTAAAAATAGCAGCTGCAAACTTCCTTAACTGGATTTTTGCGAACTATAAAAAGCAGCACTGAAAGCTCCCGTTTGAAACTAAAACAAAGAAACAGAAGAAAAAAAACATACAGAGTCGAAAAAGTTCTTTTAGCTTTTGCAATCCACTCAGACGTCGCTGGCAGAGGATCATGAGAAAATAAATAGCACACAACAGAGTGCTTCAGTAATCCTTTGATACGACGAAATGCTCGCGCGCGCCCGTTGGCTGTGTGGCGTCCCCATTACCATACAAATGGCAATCATCAACGCTTACGTCCCGTCCGTCCGGCCACTTCGTTTGGTGTGGTGTGAAAGCAAAGACTTTGTCCCATTCGGAAGACTGAAACAATAATCCAACCCCGGGCCGGTCGCACATGCATAAGAGAATTGCTTTATTTATGGGCACGCAACACTTTGCTGCATACAATCCAGTCGGATGACATCGATGCTCTTGGCCACACTGTAGTGCATATTGTGCTCACAAAGAACACCGGTCTTCGGTTTACTTTCGATGAGTTTTTTTTGTGTCACTAGGTTTGAATTTTCTCTTCAAACTCACCCAAAACTACGAGGCGTTTGATTAAGCAGTAAATGAAGCTAACCGAAAGCATGTGTACCTACTACGGTGAGGAAAAGGAGGTGGATTAGAGGATTGTCCATGTAGAAGAGGAAAAATTCCTTCAAGGCTTACACCAACCGCTACATAAGTTTGTTCGGTCTAGGGGAAAAGTTTTCCATCCCTCGTACAACCTTTATTGGCATTGTTCTCCAAAAGAATCTATTACTACAGTGATCCTTTTGCTTCGGGAAAACTTTTGTGGACACGAGAAGAATGGTGTCTACGGGTTGCGGTAACTTGACCAACGATAAACAATCAAAGCTGGACAACTAGCATTTTCTCGCATCCTGATATTCTCTGTTGTTGTTTTTTTTTCAAGCAGAGTTCATGTAGGAACTCAGTAGAATCAGTAGAAAAAAACAAGTACCAGTTTCTGTGTATTCATATAGTTCCCTTTGATCATGTCTGAGTAATGAGTCCGGGTTGCATGTATAACTTATGGTTGTACGATTTTCAATCAACATCTATCGACTCTGGGAGAAACACAAAAAAGCGAAGCTAGCTTGTTATTATATTCGCCTTATTGATCGGAATGAACATGAATAAAGTCTCGAAGAAGAGAAAAGTCCATCGCCTACATCTTCCCGTGCTGTCTCTTTTTATTGGGAAGGAAACTATCAAAGCATTGCCGTCAGGATATAACGATTAAATATTCGTATTGAATCGTCCTTTTCATAGCTTGTGGTTCTACTAAATATCAGTTCGCATTAGTGCAAAAACCGAAGAATTTGAACATGTTTTTCCTACCATTTTGAAGGAAGTATGGGATGAAAATGGTAGTTTTTGTTGGTAAAATAAGGCATCCAATGTTCAATACGATGACATGGGTCGATTTTCTCATACACTAACAAAACGTCAAAGTATCTTCCTTTCTTCCAGATCCCACGTAAGGACGTCATTATCGTCTGTTTCCTCCATCCACATCTCCATCAATTCCTCAGAAACATTGAATGCGAATGCTATAGCAACACTAATTTTTGCCGATGGGTTTTATGTTCGCTTTTCTGTTTTATCTCATCCATTGACCAAGGAACTGTATTCGGATGTGTGAAAACAGCGCTTCGATCTAACGCAGGCAAACGAAATATTTGCTGGCCGAGGCAAGTGGTTTTCACCTCCATCACCTCCGTCACCTTCATCTACTCATGGTCGATCAATTTTCCATTTGAGCGCATAAGTGCCTACCGTCTATTCGTTGATGGATAAACGCCGTTGACTTACGATAAACCGGTAACCGGTTTCACGTTAGCCGCAAAGGTATCGGGTAGGCGGTCACAGAGAAACATTGAATCATAGGATGAATCCGGTCTCTTCTAACCCTTTTTCTCCGTTTCTCTTTCCTCGAAAGGAATCCCCGTCCACGCATCCGGTACGTTCATTCGTCAAGACGCTAACCGGTTGCTGGCGAAAGCCTTTCTCATAATATTTATTTATAGATATATTTCCGATTCATATCAAATGGCAAACCGTCACAGTACCTAAGACGATAAACATACGAACCGGGACCGCAGGAAAGAAAAACACCTCCCAAGAAACATGCCAACGGTACCTCCTCAATCAAAAGCCCCAGGCCGGCAAGAAACAAAAGGCAATGTATTTTCATCGCAGGGTTTTACACAAGATCCTTCGGTGATCCACTAGCCCGACCAATAGATTGTCGAGCAGTAATGGTACACCACACCGGAGGGTCAACTCGGGATACGATTTTCCGCAGTTTTTTTTCCCCCGCGTGACTTTGGGTTCGACAGCTTGCCTGCTGTGCTCTTTTGCTGGCCGTGCAAATTGTGTGTGTGTGTGGATATGGTACAAATAACAAATGGCATTCTCGACGGGAGATGGGTGCTTTGAAGAAAAATGACCAACATTACGGTAGATAAGCTATTTTCGAAATGGTTTCAATTTTTCAAAACACACCCTCCAAAGGCTAGGTTTTCTGCTGTGTCGCTTGTGGAAACAAAGAGAAAACGGACCAAGCATTCCATCATACTAATGATAAAGGGAAGATTGGTTTGATTGTTCCTTATGGTTATGCATTTGGGCAGCAAAGTTTAATGCGCTGCTGATTGATCTGTATTATAAACGATGGTAAAATCGAAATAAATTCCCATTCATCTTGCAATGCAGTGGAGACATAAAAATGAATTATTTTTTGTTAATTAAAAATGGAGCCTAGAAAACAGTTTTTGCAAAGTGTCGTTCGCGCCTAACAGAACACTTGCGATCCTGACAAACATTTTCCACTGTTTGCATTATTCTAATGTTTACCGTTTTCTGCTCGCAGTTATGTTCCGGCTGTACGACACTGACGGAAATGGTGTCCTCGACACGACCGAAACGGATGCAATCGTCAACCAGATGATGTCGGTAGCGGAATATCTCGGCTGGGACGTGTCCGAACTACGGCCGGTAAGCACTACAATCAATCCCAACCTGCACGCGCATCCGATCCGGAAGCATTCGCCATGTTGACCGTTCGTGGTGCACGTGGCATTTTCCGGAATCTAGCCGGTATCACAGTGTGGTGCTAGTTCATAAAAGTGTATCATAAATAGAATACACCGTGTTTTTCTGTTTGTCTTCACCAGGAAAAGCGTTGCCGTTCAGTTATCGACACAGTTTACTGATTAATTTCTTTTTATCTTTCCTTTTTTCCTTTCTCTTTCTCTCTTTTGTTTGCTTGCCGCGGATGCTGCTTCTCGACACGCAATTCGGTATAAATTCTAAAAACAGATCCTACAGGACATGATGACGGAGATTGACTACGATGGTGATGGGTGCGTTTCGCTGGAAGAATGGCAACGTGGTGGACTGACAACGATCCCGCTGCTGGTACTTCTCGGTAAGCCACAAGTCCCATGGGTACGGTAGGCCATATTATGCACTTCCTAGAACACTTCACAAAAGCTACAGACGGTGTGTGCGACATTTTGTTGCTTTCCACGAAAAAACAAAAATCCTCGATGGTAGTAACATCAAAACACAAAAAACAACCACCAGTGCAGGAAGCAAAACAGTATGTAATCAAATATCCTGCCAAGCAAACAACCGTCCGGGGACATTCACCGCCAGTCGGTAACTTCCCACCGGACGGGCCCGTTACGCGAGGCGTTACTAATGGCGTGCAGAGGATAATGGGAGTGCGGGGGGGACAAAATCGGGCTGCAAATGAGGCTTGCGAATCTTCTAACCGACCGTTTTACCGGAACCGGAGTCCAATTAAAATTGTTATGCTTTCGCACCGGAGATTATTAGAACGAGGAACTTAATGATGGAAAGCTTGACTAGGGTGCACACCAGGGGGGTTTTTTGTTTTGCTGTTTATTTCGCCACGTCGGAAATGGTAAACGGCGGCTTGATTTGTTGTTGTCGCAGCAAGTTCTATTAAGGAGCGTTAAGATCTTACCGTAAGTCGTTTAAAAGCTTCGTTAGTGGTGGAAAACTATTTGAAATTGTGCGTTGTTTAGGAAAAGTCTGTCGACAATTCTTTTCTAGAAGTTTAATACAAGTTTGTGTTCCACGCAGCAAAAATTGATAATCTTTTGTTGAAGAATAATTCCTCATCTTCTCCTGTTTTCTCCTGTTTAATCCACTTTAATTGAAACTCATTTTCGACCTTCCTATCAAGAGATATTTTTTTATGAACCTAACTATAAATTCACCACCACCAAGTCTTCAAACAGTCTAAAACCGGACAATGTGTGTAAAATGGTTAAGGCATCAACGTTAATGATCGCCACTTATAGCCGATCGGGACCGACCCCTTGGGCGCGCAAATCGTAACCTCGGGCAAAGATAATTCAATCAATTATCCAGTCACCACCGAGCGACGAACGAAACACCTCCGTGCCGGCTACGTGCGAGCCGTACGGATACTAATCTACACTTAACTTAATTGCTCCATTCTCGTTTGTGGCAGTGTTGCACATCGGTGCAAGAAGCATACGGTGCTTTTCTTCCTGTACGTGCCCAAGTACACGAAGATACACCGGGTATCATTTGGGGCAGCTTTACGGGGTCGGTGCGAAAACCTCTGGAGTGTAATCCACTACGCATCTGCACCGTACGAAACCCTCCCCCATTTACGCTCAATCGGGATAAAGTCGTTTTTGTGTGATAAAAGCTCGTGCTCGAAGTGTTCGGTTAGTTCCCATTCCCAAGGGATCAATTCCGTCAACCGCTAATGCCTTTCCCCACCGCCCCAAAAACCCACTGACGCTGGGGAAACTATCTCATCCTAATGCTATAATGCAATCGACAACCGCAAAGCTAACAGTTTCTTCGCCTTTACCACGTAACGTCATCAATCAGCTCGCAAAAAAGCAAACACTGTCATCTTATCCGCACGCTCTTCCACCACAAATGCAAGGAATGGAGGACTTCGTAGGGACATTCGTTCGTCACCTGAAACCAAACTGCCACTGTTTGGCCGGTGCTCTCTTTGTCCGTATCCGTTTGTGACTGTTTTGTTCCTGAGCTTTTGAACCTCGGATTAATACGATTGTGGCTTGCAGTAGCCGGCATTGCTACAACTTGCTCGGTGCTCGGGTAAATCGATACGATCAAGCATAAAAGGATAGTGAAGTGGTTGCCAATGCCATCCGTCAGTACTGCAAAAAAAACCACCACCACCACCACCGTCGGAGGCACATCCGTAAACATCTCAGCACAAACGGAAGAAAAGCAGTTCCACTGAAAAATCGGGTCAATGAACATCCCCAAACAATGGGGCCGGGCGGGGTGGGAAACGCATCCATCATGCGACGAAGTGCCTTACTAAGCCACCCATCGAGGCAAACCACTCGATAGAGCCAGTGACAGAGACTGATGTGAATCTATTTTTGTGGCCTTTTTTTTGATTTGGTACGGCTATCGACGCCACGGGGGATGATGAGTACTATCGAAATTAATTTTATACCCATGCGTTAGTTTGCTGGCCTTTATTGGGGTTGTCTGTTCGGGGTTCAAACCGGTTTACTGTGCATCGCTATGCTGATCACGTAAGCAAAATGGTATTTGCGTTTTTTCGGGGTTTTTTGCACAGTTCAATCGTTCCGTCAAAATGGACATATTTAAATTGCGTCCATCGTTATGGATGATATTTATTCGTTTGGTTGGCTTTAATAATGGATAGGAAAGTTTGATAAATTACCTCATTTTGAAAGCCTTCATATCAACAGATTAATAACGGCTGGCTGTATAACATTTTTCATTAGGAATGTCCGTGATCTATCGAGATTAAAAGCAACAGTTCCTCAAATTTTAATTAGGAAAGGTTTCAACTTTAGTTAGACCCTTTCATTCAAAATTATATTTATCTCTAAGCACATCTTTGAGCCAGCGAGAAATTGTGTCCCATCGCAAACAAGGGTTGCGGCAGAGCATTTGATTTGTTCCCCAACTTTTCATATTGGTTCATGATTTAGTGCAAGTATTTAACTTTTTCTCACCAGCAGGAATATTAATTGTTAGATCAAAGGACATTGATAGGTAAACACTTCCCACTTCCCGGTCCAAAGCATGATAAAAAGCTTTCCAAGGCAAAAAGCTTAATAAATGTAGCTAAATTAGAATTCTACTGAATGCGTCATTGAATGGTACGTGTTATCGATACTGCACTGTACTCGGAATGCCTTAAAGCATTGCAGAATGTTCTGTAACGTTCGCACAACAGCTGTGTAAAGATAGTTTCGTAATGCGAATCCACTTCATTTCGTATTTCCCGGTGGCTTTTGTTTGCCATCTCAAACACATATCGAAATGGAGCGTTCCAGCTGGTCATTAGTATTCCTGCCCTGGCCCCGAAGCCTTAACCATGTACCCGGCTAGCATCAATCTGCCAGTATGGAAACGAGCACCAGGCTTCGGTTGGGTAACGGCCTCACTTTGGTGATATGTTCTATGCCTGTGAGAAAATTTTAGAACACTTTTGTGCGGACACGCCTCACCTTGGCCCGAAGCTTAGTGCACCGTGGTGTGCAATTTTTGCACCAGGTTCGCTTTGTCGATGTGAAACATCACCGTCCAATCCCGAAAACCCATCACTATCGATCATGGTACGGTCGCGTTCTTGGAAATCCCTCGAGGAAATGGACGATTTTCCGATGGCTAATTCCTGGTAATTGATGGCGCTCCGCACGACGAACGGGGAATCTCAACGGGCACATAAATCCTTCCAATTCTAGTTTTTCCCCCGACTGGCTCACTGCTATGTACGGATCCATTAAAATTTCTTTTCCATTTTTTTTTATTTGTTTGTTTTCCATTTTTGTTCGTGCTTTTGTCCTTCCATTTGGGACGATTGTTACAAAACGCATCCAGGCGTCGACAACACGCTCAAGGAAGATGGATACCATGTGTGGCGATTGAAACATTTCAGCAAACCTGCCTACTGCAACATGTGCCTCAATATGCTTGTCGGGCTTGGGAAGAAGGGCCTCTGCTGTGTGCGTAAGTATCTTTCTATTTTCCAACAATTACCAAGCTTGTGTGTGTGTGTGGTGGATAGAAATTGAAATAAAGCATCCGGTTTTGGACATGTTTCAAATCCTTCTTTCATCCCCCTCTTTTTCTCCAGTCTGCAAATACACGGTGCACGAACGTTGCGTCCAGCGGGCTCCTGCGTCCTGCATCGCTACCTACGTGAAATCGAAAAAGTCAAAGGCCACTGCCACGTTCCAGCATCATTGGGTCGAGGGAAACTGTTACGGGCGATGTTCGAAATGCCGCAAGCGGATCAAAGCATACAATGGCATTACTGGGCTGACCTGCCGCTGGTGTCGCATGATGGTGAGCACATTCTCTACCGTTGCGCCTCCATTTTGGAATGTTGCCGAATGGAGCCGTATATCGGATTTACATGCGCTTTTCATGTTCCGTTACCCACATAAGGCCTTTGATTTACACGTGTTTTTCAACCAGAAACTCAGCAGTTGTTCGAAAATGCTTAATTAACTTCCCACTGTTAGATATTGCCGTTGAAGCGTTTGATTTCAAATGCGCTTAACAATGGAGGCGCCTGGTAGTTCATGAAAAATGAGATAAATAATTCTGGCCAAAGCTTATTATGTCCATCAAATGTTGAAGGGAATAAATACATAAATTAAATATAATAAAAATGTACACTCAATTCTATTGTGTGGTATTTTTGCCACCATTCTTAATAAATTCTAATGCTGGAGGATGTAAAATAATCTCCATAGTAATGTTCCATTAATACTAATTGAATTGCTGAAATGAGTTAAGTTAGGTGTGCTGTTTCTTTTGATTTATGCAAGCATTGTATTATGTGGAATAGCAACTTGGCCTCGCGTTTTTGGATAAAAAAAAAACAAATAAAGTTGTATCGTAAGTTTCGCACTTCATAATGGAGACGCCTGGTAGCTTATGGCAAACTAAAGCTTTAGTTCACTTTTTTTATTTTTTTTTGTCATATAAACCTACATTCCTTAAATGTCTTTTTCGCAAAACCTAATCACTATATGGTGCGTGTGTGTGTTCAACGATTGAAATGCACGGAGTGTCCTACGTTACAGTAAAGGAGAAATGAGTTTTCGTTTACAATAACCATCTTCCCCACTTCCGTACCGTATCGTTAATACTCTTCCGTATCATTTGCAGCTACACAACAAGTGCGCCACGCTCGTAAAAGCTGAGTGTACGCTTGGGGAGTTTGCCAACCTCGTACTACCACCGACCTCCATCTGTCCAGCGGTGCTCGATCGTCAGAAATCGATCAATTTCACCACCAACAAGGGAAAGGTAAGTCCCGTTCGCAAAACTCATTTATTTCCTTTGCCAGCGCGTGCACCAGGAGTGGAAAATGGAACGTTAAATGAAGCAACAAAAAATACGCGTTTACGCGATACGAAACTGACGTTATTGGTAATCACTTCATGCCTGGGCATTTGTCTGTTTCCGGTGGTGATAAATTGCTTACCATTAATTTATTCAATGTGTGTGTGTCTATAGGTAGAGAAGCATCAATTCAAATCAATATTTACCGTAAAACTGGAGTGATTTTTTTAAATGTTAATGACGTTTTGATTAAATCGGTAAAATTTTATTCCGATTGATTTTGTTTTCTCTTCATTATACATTCAATTAGGTATTTTCTTAAGCTCCAGTAGGCAGCAATAAAAACAAAGCTTCAATGTAAAGCACTTTTCTTTCGTAAAGATTTGTTGCGAGATTTAATATTTTATCCATTTTGAATCGTTAGTGATTTTAACGTCTTATTTCCTATGACCTCGTCTTCGTTTTCCCTTCACTTTCAGAGCGTACCATCGACAATACACTTCCAAATCACCAGCGATCCCGGATGGTGTCCACTGCTCGTATTCATTAATCCTAAAAGTGGCGGCCGGCAGGGTGATCGAATTTTGCGCAAGTTTCAATACTTGCTGAACCCGCGCCAGGTGTACGACCTGTCCAAAGGTGGTCCGCTCGAGGGCCTTACGATGTTCAAGGACGTGCCCAACTTTAAGGTAATATGCTGCGGTGGCGACGGTACGGTCGGCTGGGTACTGGAAGCAATGGATAGCATCGTGTTACAGACGCAACCATCGATTGGCGTTATTCCGCTCGGTACGGGTAACGATCTGGCCCGCTGCCTGCGATGGGGCGGTGGATACGAGGGTGAAAGCATCCCCAAGATTTTGGACAAGATCAATCGTGCCTCGGTCGTGATGTTGGATCGATGGAGCATCGAGGTTAAAAACAATCCATTGGCCGCCGAAGAGACGCCCACCGTAATGCCCGGTCACAAGGTAACGCTTGAATGGGATTGAGATACATACCGGAATGGCTTTCTTTCTCCTGCTTCTCCTTACATATTTATTACCTTATTTTACCCACTGCCGCATCTTTACCACATCCTCCCCCTCTACCAGGTGACGCTGTCCGAGAACGTACAGAAGGTAATAGAGCTCTCGCATCGCATAATTGCTGAAAAATCTGTGATCCCAACCAACGATGAAGTTGAAAATAGTACAAACGCGACCGAGCTACCAACCAACGGCACGGCGCAACGTGCCCACGTGAGTGACAATAATGGTGCCGGGGGTGAACAGGACGTCGATGGGTGTGGAGTCTCCACCGGTACGCCACCACCCACACCGACCTCAGCCACACTCGGACCTACCGAGCGCATAATGGAAGGTTTCATAGTCGAGCGTACCACTAGCGGCACGGTAGCGCTGACCAACGGTGGTGCAACGGTAGTGTCCGGTGTCGACATGGCGGCTAACACCGTTACCAACACTAATAGCAGCGATGTCGATAACGGCACCGTGTGTGCGAACGATACAGCCGAACGTACAGTGGACGATACCGTGAATAGTTCCTATCCACAGCAGCACCAGCACAGCAACGGTGGCACCACGGACAAACCGAGACCGGAGAAGAAAATTATCGACCTACCAAAGTTGATAAAACCGCAGGTCGGATCGGAATTCACCGTGCCGTACAACATTGTCAATAACTACTTTTCCGTGGGTGTGGTAAGTAGACAAAAAACGGTGATCGGTAGCAATTCGCATCACGGGGCGAGGTTTTGCCTGAACTGAATGAGAAATAAAACTGATGCACAATGGGACGGGCGGGGGCGAAGTTTTATCTATACCGTACGACGCGTCTGTACAAAGCACTTGGCAAAGTCACTGCCTTTTGAAGTCGGCCGTGCCGATGAAAAGCGTTTTCGGGGCCCAGGAAATGATGGTTCGCTCTTCGGAAAATCATTTACGGATGACCACAACCGACCGCCGAGTGTTGGAGGAAGAAAAGCGAATGGAAAAAAGCACTATTTACGCACCTCGAATGGAACGTTTCTTTCGTCCTTTCAGCGCAAAACTAGAGGCCCTCTATAGTCTAGAGTCTATAACGAGGACAGATTTAACCTAACGAGAAGATATTGGAGTTCTCGAGTTGAACTTTTTATTTACGTTTCGAACCGTCGTTTCGGACCAACGACGCAAACTCATCCACGCTTTCCATTTATCGAGTTGACTAATTTGTGCTAGGAGTTCTTAAACCTTCCACATCGAAGGGCGAGGCCTTCCAGGGCCTTGAGACTGGAACGACTGGAACAGGATTTTTTTTTATGCATTTTGCTTGTGTTTTGTACGGTCTCAGGTTTTACACTCTTCCTGTTTGTGTATAGTGCTTCGATAACACTTACACATCCGTTTTCCGGATGACCTGGATTGGGAACAACCCTGTAAAAGCACCACCAACATGGCAAAGCAGCGGAAGTATTTTTTATCGCAAATGTTGTAGAAATTAAACAGTAATTAGTGTGCCCGAGTTTGTTTGTGCCCGAGTACCGAGAGCATTTGCACATGTACTTGTCGTGTACAATTTGACCATGTTTTAAAACACTGATCTCGTTAACGTTTGCCGACACTTTAACACACTCGCCCTCGTACTATCTTACGACGGTTTGCTGCTTAATTATTCAACCAACCAGCTGCAGCAGCTGCTGTTGGGATTGTGCCGTAGTGTAACCACTTCTTCACAGCCGGAATCCGGTAGAATCGGTGTACGATTGTGTATCGGTTTGTTACGAAGTATTCAATAAGCTTAGCAATCCCCACTCATCCCACTAAGAGGATGCCAGCCTCGGCGCTAGCTCCAAAACTGGGGAAGGGTACTTTACATGTTTGAAGTATGTTTGTTTGGGTGTTGCTTGGATGGTAAAAGTGGGCTTGCCCCCCGGGAAGCGGCGCGAAACGACACTCGAATGCTTTATGGTGAGAATTATGTTGCATATTGTATGATGGGAAACTGTGCAAGACACGCTTTCGCCCCGAGGTGATCGGAAGCATTTTACACAGGCGGAAAGCCAGCTGCTTATTTGTTTAGAGCTTTGTTTTATTAGCAGCACAAACGGAAACTAAGCGCCTGTAGAATGTTATTGATTTAAAGCTCCACGCTTTGTGTTCTTTTTAGTGAGAAATCAAAATATTTTGTATGTAGTTCCATTTAGTTCAATTAGCATCAAATGTACATTAGAACTTCAAACGCAGTTTTAACTTTAACCTTGAAACCCAGTTGGTGGAAATGCTATTTAGCACAACGAAAGCTCATAACAAGGATAAAAAGAGCTTATTGACTTCTTAACTGTCGTCTCAAAATCTACCCGTCGCACAAAAGTTCTTTTGAAGAAGATTTATTCTTCGTTTGATTTACTTCTTTCCTTCATGCGGAGTGTCACGCAAAGCTCAAACGCTACCATGCGCAAGCAATATATTTTGTGATTTTAGATACCCACGGCATCGACTCCATGGGTCGTCCTTACTTTCCCACCTCCACAACAGTTGCACAGTTTCACTCATTTCTAAAAAAACACTGTTGCACCCCGCAAAACAATTTGTCCGTCCGATTATGCTTCTATTATTTGACCGCGGTTTGGAAAACCAGGCGCGGTGTGAAGAAATTTATTGCTTCCGACATTTCGCCAGTATCGGGCTGTGTGCTGGGGAGGAAGAAGAACAAAACCCACTGCCACAGTTTTTGGAATTTTGCACACGCTGCAGAAGGGATTATTAAAATATATTCGGCCACCTCCCGCGATGCCCGAAAAAGAGTGTTGAACCGTGCGGTCATAAATAACTGGGGGTTTCACTGAGCTGGCATGCCAACAACCGGGCATCAATTTCGTTCCAACAACGATACTCCAATCTCTCCCTTCCCCCCAAAAAAAAAACGAAACCCGGAACATCAAAGCATAATTTTCACCCCAAAACAGGCCTTCCGCCCCCCACCCCGGTGTGTGTGTGTGTCGTTGTGTCTACTTTGCACAAAGCACCAAAGCCCAATCAAAGTTGCATAAGCGACCGAAACTTCGAATTGGTAGTAAATTCGTGTGCGCGCATTTAACATTCTGCTCATAAATAACTTCTGTTCCGCTCCATTCACACAGAAATTCCTATTACGACCATACATATGGTCGCGTGCGTGTCTGTGTGTTTTTTTTGTGTGTGTAATTTTAGTAATCTACCACCAAAATCATCTACCCATTTGTCCAGAGTTGGTCGGTGGTTTAGAGCAACAACATACACAAGAAATTAGCATAGAAACAATGCTACCCCAAACCGGAACTACAATCAGAAAGCGCCCCAAAAACCGGAAGGAGCGCTTTCCATTTCGTCTAGTATTAGTTGTTTTGCTTAAGCATCTTCCCTTTTCGTTTTGCCTCGTAAGAAAAACTTTCCTTCATGCTTCTTGGAACCGAAAGATTATGTAAAAGGAGCACCAAAAAGAATTTAAAAAAAAACTATCCCCAAGCAAAGCACGCAAGCTCCTTTCCGTACAATCGAATCAGTGAAATCGTGGCACACCGTTCAATAAATTCTGTTCCTGACACTGGACAAAATATGCTTTGCTGGCTTGGAATTACTTCCGCACCCCACATGTTCCGGCTTGAAATGCTGACTGGCTTCTCGCATACAACGCAACCACACAGCGAAGTGGCTTTCGAGTGTGATAAAAATCTGTTAAGTGTCTTAAGCTATTGCCCGCTCGTAGCTTACGATTTGCTTCATTTGTAAGTCGATTGGGGCTTGTGATTTCAAAATTGCCCACCCTCAATTCTAAACCATTTCACCTATTAAAAATACCGGGTAAATCCGGGTCAACTTGTTCGGTTCGGGCGCGGGTCTGGGCAGTAACTAAAGCTTGTCTATTTATAGTTCCTACGCAATCGTTTCCCGTAACGCAATTACACCCCAAGGGAGGCAATTTTACTCGTATTTTTTTATTCTAACCGTGTGGAAGATTCCGATTCCCTACGATCATGGTAGAGATGAAAATAACAACTCTGTTTAGTGAATCAACTCAGAGTGCATGAGTCTTTATTAGGAGTCAGCTCGTTTAACGACTCATTTCGGAGTCATAAAAAAAATATAAAAAAATTAAAAAAAATCTTTAAATTTGAAAATTTTCTAAGGCCTTACCTTTTTTTGAGTAATTTAGCAAAATTTTATAAATTGATTTATTTTAATGCGAATTGGTTGCAATAAGTTTCTTTTCACTCTAATAATGCTTTATATTAAAAAAGAATAAAAAATGAGAAAAAAATTTTAAAAAAATTTTCAACTCGAAAATTTCATAAGGCTTACCCCTTACGTTTTTTTTGAGAAATTTTGCAAAAAAAAATTAAATTGATTTATTTTAATCCAAATTGGTTCAAATAAGTTTCTTTTCACTTAAATAATGCTTTAAATTAAAAAAAAAGAATAAAAAATCAGAAAAAAATGAAAAAAATATAAAAATTTGAAAATTTCAAAAGGTTCATTTTTGCACCAAGTTTTGCCTATAACTCGGTCGGTATCCAATGGATCGCCAATCTTTAACCTGTGGTCGGTAGATGGCACCAATGACTACATTTTCTTCTTGGACGGCCATGTCCTCAGATGTCTGTGCCAGAAGTTATTCGAGGAACCAAGTTCCATATCCTGTTTGAGAAAATGTAAAATTTTTCTCATTTTTGAGCAAGGTAGCAAAATTTATAAATGTGATAAATTTTAATGCGAATTTGTTGCAATAAGTTTCTTTTCACGCAAGTAATGCTTTAGGTTAAATAAAGAATAAAAAACCAAAAAAAAATTTACAAAAAATTTTCAACTCGAAAATTTCATAAGGCTTACCCCTTACGTTTTATTTGAGAAAATTTGCAAAAAAAATTAAATTGATTTATTTTAATCCCAATTGGTTCAAATAAGTTTCTTTTCACTCAAGTAATGCTTTAAGTTAAATAAAGAATAAAAAATCAAAAAAAAATTTACAAAAAATTTTCAACTCGAAAATTTCATAAGGCTTACCCCTTACGTTTTTTTGAGAAAATTTGCAAAAAAAATTAATTGATTTATTTTAATGCCAATTAGTTCAAATAAGTTTCTTTTCACTCAAGTAATGCTTTAAGTAAAAAAAGAATAAAAAAATAGAATTTGAAAATTTGTGAGTGAACGAAACTCGTTCAATACAACGTTTCAACTCACTATCTCACTCTTACTCACTTTACACATCTCTAGATCATGGTAGAAATTAAAAAAGTAAGAAATTGCTTCGAACGTCTTACAGCACACGAATGCTTACCTATAGTTAGGTCCTAGTGTCTTTGTCGCATGGTGTCGTCTATCTCATCCCTTTGTGTTCTTCTCCGGTGCAACAAAGCACGCTCGCCGGGACGTGAAATGTAATTTAATTAATTTAACGATTAAAAACCAGTTCGCTTTCGCAAAACCGAAAGCGCCTGGTGCTGTGTGGGATTAAACGGCTAAATGAATACGACCCGGCCTTCAATCGGGCAGGGGCCCCTTAACATTTCCCAAGGATTCCGGACGACTGAATTGGATAACATGGGATGTATTGCTATCAGCTAATTATCTCACCGTTATCTGCACACAAATCAGTATCCTCTCTTTCCCCCGGGGGCGGGTGGGTTACAATCCATCACTAGCGAAGCCTAATTACGGGTCTGTAAGAACGTCCGATTATTGAGGATTTTAAATGGAAATGGGTAAAATGTCGAAGCACGGCAAATGAATTATAAATCCGATCTGTTTCGCTTCGTAGCCCTTTTCGCCAATCCTTAAAAATAATGAGCGGTAAAATTATATCGCGTGACTATTGGCCGTTCCCTACCAGTAAACGGTTGATGACAGGGTTAACAGAGACCAAGTGCCTTTTGGTGCCGGCACAATATTTCCGACGCATAATCACGCAATCGTTTCGATAAACGTTTCCATTCTTTTTTTTCGCTCCTTTTGTCCGTTTGCAGGATGCCGCCATCTGTGTTAAGTTTCATCTGGAACGTGAGAAAAATCCGCACAAATTCAACAGTCGCATGAAGAACAAGCTTTGGTACTTTGAGTACGCCACGTCGGAAACGTTCGCTGCGTCCTGCAAGAACTTGCACGAAAATTTGGAGATTGTGGTATGAGATGAATTCTGTTTATGTTGCTTTTACGGCGAATGGACTTTTTATTCCAATTTCTGATTTCCAGTGCGATGGTGTTTCACTGGAGCTTGCGAACGGTCCACAGCTGCAGGGTATAGCGTTACTGAACATCCCCTACACACACGGTGGCTCCAACCTATGGGGTGAGCATCTGTCCCAGAAGCGTATGCGCAAGGGTCCGTTTCGAAAGAAGCTTAAAAATTCCGACAAGGAGCTGTCGGCGAACAGTTTCAACTCGGTCGATCTTTCAATCGCCATACAAGGTAAGTCCGGGACCGGGAGTTACTACCTCCTGTAGAGATACCATACAGTTACGTCCATTTTTTCAGATATTGGAGATCGTAAGATAGAAGTGATCGGGCTAGAGAACTGTCTTCATATGGGACAAGTACGAACGGGTCTCCGGGCATCCGGGCGTCGACTGGCACAGTGTAGCGAGGTAATAATGACCACCAAAAAAACCTTCCCCATGCAGATCGACGGTGAGCCCTGGATGCAGGGACCTTGTACGGTAAGTAACCGTAGAACTTCGCTTCTCTTAGTAGTTCTTTCTCACGAATCGTTTCTTTTTTATTCTTCAGATTAAGCTAACACACAAAAACCAAGTGCCAATGCTAATGGCACCCCGGTCAGAGAAAGGTAGCGGATTCTTTAGCTTTCTAAAAAGATGACTTACGAGAAAGTCGAGCAGCGACACCGTCCCGATCGAGGCCTAATGAAGGTTAATTAGTACACGCGACGGTTTAACCACCTGCACATTTTTACGAAGGTCTTCGCCACCTTGGCAAACCCTGTCAGCTGAAACAGTGGACAGTGAACGTAAACTGATAGCTTTAATCCAATGAACCAAAACCCCCGTGTTAAACCAGTACGTATCCTAATAGTGTAGCGAAATAGTAAATCGTACACAATCGAGATCTCGTCTCGTAATGACTTCATCAAAAGCACATCATCCACCACTGTTTTACGTCTGTCAGGTTAGGTCAGGTTTATGAACTTACAACAAAATTCACACAAACACACACACACATACCCACTACCCTTAACGTCCGCGACCAATATCTAGTACAAATGGTGAAGAAGTAATCAAAAAAAAACACTGAATCCTGAAGTCACAACCACCCAACGGTAGAGAACTAATCTAATCGGAGCGTATCGATAATTAAAATATTGCGTATTACTCGTCTATGGAGGGATGGGACCGTATTAGCTCTCTATTCATTTCCTCAACCATGAGCTGTCCGAGTTTTTGGTGTAAGCTACAAACAGAGCCGCCACTCCACAAGTTCTCTTGCGGAAACATCATGGAACTACGATCTGTTACTACCTAAGTATATATACCCTAGCATCTAAGCGCCCAGGAATGATGATGTGTACCGTACATGTATCGCTGTCCAAGTATGGTTTTAATCTTGTTCGTCAAACGAACCATCGAATCTGTTGTTACTCATAGTGTGATAGCCAACTGTTATATGTTCACCGTTCATCGTACATCGTGTAAAGATAGTTTCCCTCGTCTACGGTGTGTAGGACACATCTAGCTACTACATTGCACGCACTACTATTACTACTACTACTACTACTATATCATCTCGCGGGCATGTCTGTACTCATACTCTCATCGATGGAATCTGTGAATCTGTGGTACTGTTTGTGACGTTAAGCGTTCCCGTACTGTATTAGTTGAGAATATACAACACCTTACTATATTACTATATTTACCTAATGCATATTATACACTAACTGTGCGCACACCCGATAACATCGTGGTGTGCACATCGTACAAAAAAAAACACACACAAAACACTACAAAAAATGCGATCAAAATAATTGATCGCTGCTATGTGACTGGTTCATGTGCTTTAAATACAAATGGAATATTTTACACTTCTACTTGGACGGTTGATGGTTAAATGGTAGTTCAGCAACAAATACGCTACAATCTGCAGCTTTCTATGCCATTTTGTTTTTGTGGAACCATATACATATCCTTGTAAAGAGAGTAGTGTTTGAGAGTACAGAGAGCTCATTTGTTCGAGTTAATTTTCGATCTCTTCTTCCCACGGTGTAAAAACAAAAAATAAAAAGATTTATATCCTTATAAATAATCCTTCTTTAACTTCACTGAAACGCTTGTTGCTGATTTCCACGAAACCATCAACAATCAAGATCCAGAACAAAAGTATTTCTAATAAATGTTGAGTACTGTGTATAGTTTCTACAACCCACCCAGGGGCTGGAATGAATAAGCATAACTTCTATGTGTTATTATGCGTGTCATAATTCTATCAACTGCACATACTACTCGAAACATAGACTACCGTAGTGAGAACGATCATGCTTAATCTCACGTAAAAACTACAAACAAAGCTAGAGACCATGTGACCTACCCGAGGTCTGTACATATATGGTTCGCTATCGTAGACTAAAAATCTCGAATCAAAGATATTGTTTATTTGCAATCTGCAAAGCAAAAAGGGTTATTGTACGTACATTTAGGTAATAGAAGCCAGTAATAGAGAATCTCTACCGCATCGAATACTATGCAACGTGCGTGTCTGCATGTATAGGTAAAAATATAGTATACTAGCAAAAAACTTTACAGAGCAAAAAAAAATTAAGCAACTTTTAATTCGCGACGCAGATCAGCACTACTACGTACTGCGCCTACTTTTTTCAATTTAGTTAGAAACGTTTTTTGTTTTTTACTTCGAAAAAGGAAAAAAACAAAACAAACACCACAGTAGCAGTTAACAAACTACGATTAAATATTAATCAAAACGGAGACACGTTTCTCGGCATGATAGAGCATTAATACCCAGAGACCAATTTGATTGCGTAACGGGCGGGAGTAGGCGCGGGATGAAGAAACTTATCCGAAAGGCACTTGGTGACTTGACTTGAGAGATAAGACCAATCGAAGCCAGTAGGACGATTCGGCGGTTTGAAGCGAACGAGGAATTCAAATCCATACCGCCGGAATGTGGCAAAAGGTGTGTACGATACGGTTAATGATATAATGATAATAAACAACTGAAATTCTAAAGTAGCTTAAGAGAACACTATTAGGTACATAATATAGAGGTTCTGTCGAACAAGATGTAGTAAAAAAAAAGATTTAATAGTAAAAAAGATAGAACGAAGGAAAGCCACAAGCTAGACACCAACCGGTACTAAAGGAACTTACTTCAAGTGTTTAGATAGCAAAACAATAACTAAGAATATATATCATTACTAGTCAATGCATAAAGGAGAGGAACTACGAATGAATATAAGGTGAATGGGGGGGCAAATGTTACCAAGAGTGTGCTTATTAGAGCCATTTCTTACTCATGAACCGTGTCACTTCAAGACGAACCGTTTCCTGTGCGCATACTTTTAAAACAATCGACCCATCGGTAACGCCTTCTGTGCCCATCCCGTGGGCTGGCTCCCGGCGATCGGTAGACACTCATTCATACATACAAAAACACGTGCACGGACCACACGTCCACGGGATGGCCAGTATGCGATGGTCCGGGGTGAGCAGTAGTTTGAGGCCTAAAGCTGTTTTTATACAATACGGTTAGCAGATAACGAAACCATGTCCGTGCTCGTGCCGGCTGTATAGGGAAGCGGGAAGGAATATTTTAAAACTATCGAATTGTGTTACTCTAATTAACGGATCTGATGGAGATAACGAAATAGTGCTGGCGAATTGGGCTAGTGTAGTGTAGTGTACAGTAAACCTAAGACAACTTCAAATTATTCGTACATCCTAATAAGATAAGGTACATACTATCGAGGCAATTGTAAGTAATCATAAGCTGTACATAGTGATACTCTGAGCTGGAATTAATTATTTATGAATCGTTTATTTTTACTTTACGGTTAGTTAGCGTTTTCACCAGTGCTTTCAACATGTGTTAAATTAACTCACAAACTTATCATACAAATGATGCGTTTAAGACGATAATTTCCTCTTCTGTTTGTTGATCTTTGTTCTGTTTTTCTGTTTTCTCATCGTATCAAACAGAAAAATACACGTCATAAATCATAATCCGTTTTGTGTCGGATGAGAAAGTACGATAGAAATAATTAAATTGATAAAAAAAGACTTGTAATTAATGGTACTTATGCCTGCAAAGAACACACAAACATTCGGACCAAACGGGGCACTAGTAAGAATTTAAACCAAAGCGAAACGAAACGTTATGTATCTCGGATGCACATATTGATTGCAGTTACATACAACACAACCTATAATAGCACAAGAATGATAAATCTTTACCATGAATTGTATTTTTATTATGCATGTACTTGAAGATACAGACTCGACCCACCCCTAGTGCAGCAGAGAATCCCGCCAAGGGTTCAAATTATTTTGAGGGTCCCGTAAACTAGTCGTACCTATGTGTATTACACCCGATATTTGTAATGTCGTTTGTGTGTCGTATACACGTCACCGTTACAGCTAGAAAATCAAAGATCAAACACTGTCCACAAAAAAAACCTGACCCGCTCTTGTATCTTGTGTGTAGGCAAGTTTAGTAAGCGAATGCTTAGA
This sequence comes from Anopheles parensis, assembly GCA_016254315.1. Classification (NCBI taxonomy): domain Eukaryota; kingdom Metazoa; phylum Arthropoda; class Insecta; order Diptera; family Culicidae; genus Anopheles; species Anopheles parensis. Next base: position 10,869,633 of record CM028127.1, read on the forward strand.
GAAGAGGGAAACAAGAAAGGGAGCATTCATATTTTGGGAGAATTTTTCCCCTTTCTTCAGTTCAACAGACTAAAGTCTACCGAATCGTTACTCAATCACTGGGACGTTTTCAAACGGCCTCATGCACAACACAACACACCGACCGTTATTCGTACCTAGGTAGAAAGTATAGTGAGTTGCGTACCAGTAGTATAGGAGAGCTTACGATTCGTCCTTCGTCCGCTGAGGTACGATCGCTTAACGCAACTACATAGTATTCTTGTGCTGTTATGTCCTGTGCGCGCGGCTAGACCACCGTTTATTAAGTGTAGCATTGTGTACGCCTCGACCTCGAACTGGCCCCATCAGTTCTGCTATCTTTGTCATAGTTCAATTTTGTCGCCACATTTCGTGCATGTACATTGCTGCCACCGTACCACTGTTGTAATGTTAAATGCATCCCAAAAAAAAACCAAAGAATCGCATATACTGTGCAGCTTAAACCCTATTCGCTAGCCACTCATCGCCTGACCACTGTAGAAGGGGCGTTGGATTATTAATGAATGTACATATTTGGAAACAGTGTAAACTTGTGATCGTGTCGGGAAGTGATGGAGATAACGAAACTATCTACTTAAAAGCTCCTTCTCTGCTACTCAGTATTTAAACGAGATGTACTATAATAGTATTACAAACAGCCAGACGGAACTAGGCGAGAGGTAAAACAATCGGCCTCGTACATTCATCGGCTACATCGCCGTTCGTGTAATTTATTACTGAATGTAAAACTATACATATGACATATGGAAGTTTGGAAACAATAAATTAATTCTACACCACAAAGGAGAGTTGGTTATTTTGGGAATGGATTTTGTTTCATCGCCGTTTTCGCATCCATCTCGATCCGGTCGTACATCCATTTGCGATACTTTCGGCACACCTTTCCACATTTGCCACCACCGCAGTCGGAACACGGCATGTGGCAACCGGGACAACGCTGCTCCAGACAATCGCACAAATCCACACCGTTGCTCCGCAGGATGCCCTTCTCATTGTACAGCCCGATCTGTTTCGTTGCGCGTATGCTACGCTCCATCTTCCGCTTTTCGCGTTGCGATTTGCCCGGATCAAAATCAGCCAAGAATTTGGAGTTTTCATCAAACAGTCTGTTCCGTTGGATACGCTTCGTTCGTCCTCTTTTAGTACCATTAGTCTCATCGATGTTTTCGGTATTTTTATCCTTGCTATCGGCATCGTCGTACTTTACCGTGCTGCTAGGGTCGCAGCTTGTTTCGGCTTTGGCACTCGATTCACTTTCGTCCTTTGCACTTCGGCTAGCAGCACTTTTTTTAGAACCGGTATGCGACATTTTGGTAAAGTCCATCCGCTCGTTAGTATCGTTTTCATCCGATGAATCCGATATGCTGAGTATAAAATCATCCATCACAAAATTTGTTATTGTTTGGAGTAACAACTTTCCCGCATCGAAGCTTTGTTTACATTCTTTTTTACATTGTCAAATTGGAGCAACCCGCTGTCAGAGGAAGCTTACTTCCCTCAACACTAGGTGGCTTCAATTAGGCTGCGTTCTTTCTTCTACCCTTGCACAAACAATTCGTGACACGCGATGTAATTGAAACAGTTTTACAATTTAAATAAAATAAAGAAACATGATTTTAGAACCCGTTTGATGGTGTGGTATATGAGTAAAATATCGATTAATGAAATTGTTAATTTAAATCGTTTAAAAAATTGAACCGTTTTCGTAGAGAAATGTCAAAACGAAACACGACCAAAAAGTAAACAAACATACAGGTTGTTATTTACTCATGTGCAATGGTTCAGTTTACCGAAACGCATCCGTTTGACTATGCGGATTACTTTTCCACAGCAGCACAATTCTTGTACAAATATAAATGGATTTTTTGTTACAATAACACCAAGTTTATACGATACGGTGTACTTGAAGAACTACCACGAGAATGGATTGAAGATCTGAATGCCGCATCGAACGAGGAGTTCAACCAGATACCTTTGGGCTACATCAAGGTGAGACAATTTATATGTTATCAAAGAAATTGTGTTCAACTTCAGTTTGTTTATCTTCCCCGCAGGACACATGGAGTGATTCATTTCGACACTTTCTATTGCAAGTGAAAAGGCTTCAAGTTCAATATGAGACGCATGATTATATCGAGCAGAATGATAATAGCCGAAAGCAGATACGCAAAGGAATCAACGCCAAAAAGTCGTACGAAATTGATAACCTGTGTAGCTTCATCCAGTTAGGGCAACCTTCAAACGGTGCTACGGTCTACATAGATTTTGGAAGTGGTTTAGTAAGTCGAGATGAATCTGGTAGTTGCCTAAAGTATTTCACTTAACCAAACGATCTTTTACAGGGCTATCTGAGCGAACTAATCCACGAACGATGTGGTGTAAAAGTGCTTGGAATTGAAGGAAATGCCACACTTGTACAAGCATGTAATAACCGTTCTCCTGCTTGCACAACGAAAGCCGTACAATATTGTCATCACTACATAACGGATGATTCTTTCGGCTTTATCGAACAACAATGCAATGACCGTTTTGATAACCATCCTCCACACCGAGCTGCTGTAGTTGGTCTTCACGCATGTGCCGATCTGTCCATTACTGCCATAAACTGTTTTCTACGTTGTAAATGGGCCAAAAATCTCACCATAATGCCCTGTTGCTACCATCGTATGAAAGTATTGGACGAAAAGACTCCAAATGAATTTCAAAATTTTCCCCTCAGCGAAGAACTCCGAACCATACTGCTCGATGGTAAACGGGAGATAATTTGTCGATCTTTCTTACGACTTGGCTGTCAGCAAACGGCTGCCCGTTGGAAAGCTCGTACCGTTGAGCAACATCTCCAGCACGGCCGGATAATGTTTCGCCGTGGACTGATTGATGCCATTTTGGAACGAAATGAATCGGTGCGAATAAGTAAACGTAAAGATTTACCTGAAGAAATAACCGTAGACAACATGTTAGAACAGTTTAGCCTGGCTGATGAATCGAACCACAGTACCCCGGAGTGTCGTTGGACGGATCGCCATAAGGAGAGAATGTCCGCCTTGCTAGAAAAATATGGAGCTGATGGACCGAAATTAGCGGAATATTTAGAGTGCCTTCAAACTTGCCTACAGGTACGATAACAACTGGTTGTACCTTGCTATAAAATCTAAACCAAAATGTCCTTTACAGTCAATCTGTGAGAATGTGATACTGCTCGATCGAATGTGCTACATGGAGAGGGTGGCCAGCCAGTCTAGGTTAAAAATACGTCGCAATCTAGTACGGCTCCGAGACGATGGACTTTCCCCACGATGCTTTATATTTCATGCTTCTAAGGAATAATAAAACGGCCACACACCGTTTGACGGTTTTTATCAATTTTGTTTCCAGAGCACTAATATTTATTTTTTACAGTATAATTCTATTTTACAAGAACAGTGCCGACGAGATAACATGGTTCTGAATGGTTGTGTGTTTGTTTGTTTTAATGTGTTTCTAAGTCATTCTTCTGCAAAACCCCGCGTCTCATAATCAAATCGATGTACTGGTTAACACATCGCGTGGTTTGTGGTAAAATAAATGAACATAACATAAGCTACGTTGCATAAGGTAGCCGAAAACAATCAAACAAGCACTCGTTAGGCATTTATGTACGTATCCGCTGCGTCCCATTATTCATCGTTCTAGCGTACAGGTTTCTTAAACGGTACATTATCTAGTGTATAATTATTAGATTAGGTAATACTTCATATTGGACATGGTCGTCCGAAACGAAAGACATCGAGCAAAAGCTACCCAGCCTTTGATTGCGCACGGATTGCAAACCCTTTACGCTACCATTAGTTCTTGCTCAATGTTCTTTCCGTTTTTTTTACTGTTTCGCCAACAAAACACCCACCCTTCATCATCCAGTCGGAAACACAACGGAATCGCGGCCTGTAAACTGAAACCCTTTGGATGTTTGCCCGTCGTCCTTCTTGATTTGCCCCTGCTACAGTGTACAGATTAAGGATACCATTATTAATGTGTAGTTAGGTTTTTACATTGGCAAATTATTGAATTGTTTCTTTCTGTCGCTTGTTTTTTTTCATGTTTTATCTTTTGCCATTTTTTGTTGCCCGAGGAAATGAGGAAGGAAAGTTTGAATAGCATGACGTTTGTAACGATGTGTACCGCTTCCGATTGTAGCAACAGTAGACTAGTTGCATCGATCGCACCCAGGTTGCTTTGATTACTTTTCCGACAGGTCGACATTATCGTTGAATTGGTGTTGTTGCTGCTGCTGCTGCTGATCGTATTGATCCGTTTCCTGCTGGTGTAGAGCACCGGAGGAGGAATCGCGACTAAAATGGCGGAAATAATGGAAGAAATATTTAACACGAAACCTCTACAAAAGCTCAGCTGGATCATGTTTCAAAGTGTTGTAGTAGGCAACAAACATACCTGTAGCATCGGTAAAGGTTCGAAACGCCCGTGTGCAGACAGGCAAGATAGGTCAGCTCGGCGATACCATTATTGCTGTCGGATTCGATTTCCTTCGTCAGGTCGGACCGTTTGCCGTACCGTGAGCCGAGGAAGAAACGATCGTTCCGCGGTACCACGTTCACCTGCCGCAAATCCTTCGCACCGTACACGTGCGATCGTCCGTACCGGCTGCCAACGAAGAACGGACGCTTATCGCTTGCATCTGTTGGATGAAAAGTAATGAGGTAAGTTTCAACACACACAAAAAACATGAAACAATCAAACAGATAGCAAATGTTTGCTCGAAATCTAAAGCATAACAGGTCAGTGTTGATAGAGCATTGAATAAAAACCGTTTTACATTTTTCTCTCTTTGATGCTGCGGGAAATATAATAATCCATAGAGCTCACAAGCTACGTTGCCTCTACTTGATGTATCAAGTAGATACAGTGCTATGAGTTTTATGTTTCCCTTTTGTTTGCATTGAATCAATCTCTCTGCAACACGGCAAAAAATGCAAAAAATACCTCTTTTTTCCTTTTACTATTCAAAACTATGGGGCCATGTGTGGCCATAACTGGCATTCAGTATAGTGCGATAAAGCCTTCTGTGCTTTTCATGTTATGCTTTAAAGAACATCCATCAAAAAGTGGGGTAAAGCACGAGAGTCATGAAAAACTAAAATCGGAAAATCGATATTAATATCATTACACTTGAATTTCGTATGTTTTTGAATATTTTCACATTTTTGCTCACGCCCTAAAGTCTCGATGTTCTATATTTGTACACGTTCTATAAAGGCTTTAAAATCCATTCACAAAGACGAAAAATCGTCCAATGTCTAAGCCTCGGAACTGGGTCACTCTAGCGTCATTAATTCGCATTTTAATAGAAAAAGAAAAAATAATTGAGGAAAATTTTAAGTAAAACAGTCAAGTACACAAACGAGTAGAACGCAACGATAAATCTTATTTCCCTGAATTAAACTTTTAAATACAAAAAAAAGGGTTTTTCAAATTACAATAATTTAAATTGTCCACCCATATGCACTTACTGATCCGACCGTACCACTACTACACTGATGGTACCGTATCTGTCCGCAACGTTGGCGGTTTTGTCGTGATAACACGGCTTATCGTTATCGACAGTTCGAATAAATCAAATCCTCAGTGCTTTTGGGCAAGTTAGGCAAGTGTTTTTTGTTTTTGTTATTCGTCACGCACATCACCGATTAGAAACGATTTATGGATAGTGCTTATGATCCTATCAATAAAAAAAACCCGAACTGTTAATAGGTGATTGGGGTTGTGTGGAAAAGCCACGAAGAGATTGATGAAGTTGGATTAAGCTTGTGTTTTTGTTACGAACTCCAAACCAATCAATGTTGTTCATAACAAGAAGATTAGAAAAAAAGAGTTGTTTTTCTTTTCGTAAAGATGCTTCATTTTCCATCTCACCGCTTAAGTGAATTAAAAACGCATTCTGTTTCAATTTGCCACCACCAACACGCGTTCCCGTTCCGCGTGTACTTTTGTTGCAGTTTTACAAGCGCAAATGAGTCCACTTACGTTTGTTATCGGCGTACAAGCTGTTGGCACTATCCACCATCGGATCAGCATCGGTTACCACCGCTAGGACGAGCGCCCCGAACAGGATCAGGCCGAGACCGGTGGTGCTGATGCAGAACGCTGACGATTGCTCGCGGGCCAACGGTTTCATCGTTCGCCAGGTCATGCTAATCCCTTCCTTTGCCTGGTACACCAGTGCCGTAGCTGTGGAGGAAACGCGTTCACAAACAAACATGGAATCAAACGCAAAACGATTGGGTAAATTAATTTAAAAAATTGTTTGCTTTATGAAGTTGAACCTTCATTCGTTCGTTCGTAATGGCGAAAAAATAGGAGATATTCTAACTGAATCTTTCGAAAAAAAAAACAATTCAAATATTATGTAAAAATAGTACTAAACAAATGCATAACTTTACAAACAAAATCGCAACTGCTGAAACAATCATCGCTAATTCCCCCATTTTCCGGTGGTTGAGAATCGGTTGACGAAGGCACCATGTACTTGTTCCGTGTCATTTGCCACTTGGAACACCAACAGCCTACAGCACAGATCGTCCACACAGAGCAGGACCAATTACGATAAAAAGGCAACTAAAAAGTCGGAATACACTTCCGATACGAATTGATTTTGTTCCGTGTATTATCGTGTGGGAAGTCTTTAGTCCTAACAATTAGCCACCACACACACAAAGGCACTCAGAATACCTTGGGTTCCCCCCGAAGTGCCGAACAAATGTGCGGTCGTATTACAATTGGAATACTTCCCGTACTACACACGTTTCGTAGGGCCGGAAAATGTGGTGTCATTTATCCGACTCATTTAGCAGGTCTCTCGGCACCAATAATCACCTTGATATGTGTGTAGCACTTTACGGCATCGATTTTAGGCTTTAGTGGTACCCGGGTGTTGTTCGTACCCGGTGTCAATTGAATTCAAGCTCAACCCGGCAACATGGGCCCTGCTTATGTAGCTTTGAAAATGGATCCATGCTAATATTAGCATTCGTTGAATTCTTTTATTAAATCATTATTTTTTTTGGACTGGAGGAGATTTTTCCCCTAATTAGTTGTATTAAATAAAACCGTATCGGTGTCATGTTGGAAGACCTTTTAATCTAATGATCATTTCAACTTGTGTTTTGTTTAATATTGTGGCGATTTTTCTTTATTAGTTGATGAAAAACGCATTTAATCAAATATAGAAATTTGTCACAAGGTTGTTGGTTTTTGTATAACCACTTAAAATAGTTATTCAATCATCTATTTTTTCCTGTAGCAAATTGACAAAATTCAAATATCAACCCCTTCTTTAGGGTTGTCCTACGCATCACTGGAGGAAACTGGAGACTTGAAAAGCTAATTGAGATTTAAACCAATGCAGAGTATATTCATCTATTTGACTATTTAACTAGTTTTAAATAGAAGTTTTGAATTACCTTATATATTTTGGTATAACTTTTACTATAATATCTTTTCTTTCTCTTTTCAATTTCAATATAAATCTGTCTGCATTTTACTAATCGAAAAAGCGTTTGCATTTTTTTTTCTAAAACCAACACTAAACACCAAATTGCATGTATTATTTAAATCTCTTAAGGCTCTAATCTCTTAACACTTTAAATGGTAATGAAATAAAAACACTTCTTAGCTTATTGTTTCAAACAACTTAATCATTTCGTAAACCATCTTCCCAACGTACTCCGGTGGAACGCAAACCCGGCATTTTCTTAACAAGCTACGACGAAGACACCTGTTGCTATTGACCCATTCTCCGGTACGATTAATTACTGCCATTGCCAATATTATTGTTTGTTACTCCTGTGGCTAAAGCAACGAGATGAAAAGATGGAAGTACTAACGCACTTGTCACGTGTCATTTTAGAAATTTAACAACCTTTCAAGGGTTTAGTGGTATTTTTTAATGGAAAGAAAAACTATTTCTGTCTCTTTTTTATTTTATTAATAAAAGAGTTAGCTCTTCAGAAAATGTTATTAATAAATGTAGAAGTTATTAAACATGTTAACATAAAAAGTTTTTTTTACAAGAAAATTTAGTTAAAGTTAGTTTTGACGAAATTATTATTTCCACATACCCTAGACTTTTTTAGTACATTAATGTACTCCCCCCAAAGGGTACATCTATATCTATATCTATAAAATTCTCGTGCCGCGGTGTTAGTGTGCAAACTCCTCCGAAACGGCTGAATCGATTTGTATGAAATTTTCGCTGAACGTTCGTTAGATATGAGAAAAGGTTTACTGCTACTTTTCGTTTCGCTAGGTGGCCTCTAGCGAATATTATGAGTTCTATTCTGTTTTTCCTACGGGAGTTATCAAGTATGCATAGCCCATTTTATTTTTTTATAATTTTTTATTCTTTTTTTATTTAAGGCATAATTTGATTGAAAAGAAGTCTTATTAACTATTTATGACTTTTCATTCTTTTCTTTATTTAAAGCATTATTTGAGTGAAAAGAAACTTATTGCAACCAATTCGCATTAAAATAAATCGATTTATAAAATTTTGCTAAAATTCTCAAAAAAAAGCTAAGGCTATAGCCTTAGGAAATGTTTTATTTTTTATTCTTTTTATTTTTCCTTTTTTAAAGGAAAGCCAGAAATGCCTCCTGAAGTAGCAGAAAAGAAGAAGAAGAGCCACAAAATAGCAGAAAAATTGCTTTGATTGGGAATTTTATTTGAATTAAGAATGGAAATAATTTAAGAATTTTCAATTGATCAACAAGTTTCTCTAATCATCACACGGATCAAGATTGAACATTCAAACTGTTTGCTAGAAACGCTTGTTTAAGGGCAATGTTAGGTTTGCCNTTGGGAATTTTATTTGAATTAAGAATGGAAATAATTTAAGAATTTTCAATTGATCAACAAGTTTCTCTAATCATCACACGGATCAAGATTGAACATTCAAACTGTTTGCTAGAAAACATTAATTAAAAAACGCTTGTTTAAGGGCACAGTTAGGTTTGGCGGGTAAGCTAATATTTGTATATAATCCTGTATAAAACCGCGTATAATCAAAATAGTACCGAAGAGTTAAAATTACACACATTGACCAACTTTCTCCTAGGTAGAACACAGGCAGGCACGTAAAATAGTGGGATTTTGGTAATGTTCGTGCTGTGGTAGTTGGTGACACTCGTTACCAAAGCGGAATAATATGATACACCACAACCGCAACACGCATGCTTTTATATATTTACTCCTCTTCAAAACAGCAACAAAAGTAAAAAAAAATAACAAAGGGATAGCCTTAAACCCTCCGTCCAGGCGGATTCGTGTGCTGAAATGTCACGAGTATAAATGCCGGGTTTACCGAAAAAAAAAGAAATCACCCGAAAAAATTCGGCAAGCTTACTATAGAGGTGAAATGGTTTAAAATTTATGTCTCACCCCATTTGCATCCGATCACCGCTGGGACCACCGGTAATCTCACCGGAGGAGGGGTGAGCTCATGCTTTAGCTAAACTAATTACACACTAATCGTAAACTCTGGTCCCCCGGTTTGCCGAAATGGATTAGTTTAAAGTTTTATCACCCGTAGTCGACCTTAAGCGGGCTCATCGTTCATTGTGCGACAGGAGAGGGGAATTCTTTATGTTGTATATTGCCCTCCCTACGCCAAAATTCCATCACCGACAACAATTGGGTTTTGTACCAAATTAAACTAATTCCCTATGTCATACCAAAAAGGGGGAAAAACTGAGAGAAAAAAGACATCCATCTACACTCCCGTTTTCCTTTAACACCGCCGTTAGCATTAATTAGTGATATTTGTGCTTCAACAACACGTGGTGACGTGAGTTGAGTGGGAAATGTACCTATTGCTGTTTTGCATCTTGCCAAACCACCAATTTATGGTTGATATGTTGTGGAAGGTATGTGTGTGTGTGCGATGGCTGGGAAAAAAGGGAAACATTTGTCGTGCTTCCGTGCCACGGGAATGTTAGCAAATGATTAAGCACACACTCGCTACCTTGTGAATTGTGCTGTTAAATCTTAGAATTTAAAACCATTCGCGAAAAGGTATTTTTAATAGTTTCAATTTATTTTACAAACCGTACACACTAGTTGAGGGAAGGAAAATGCTCTCAGCTTCCAGCTTTCCAACCGTTTTTTTATGTAATAAATTAATTTACCTTTCCGCCGACGTTTAATGTAATGATCAATGGTTTTATAAACGTTCTTCTGCTGGCAATTTCAGAGTGTTGAAAAAGACACGAAAAGTGACAAATGCCTTTAAGCGATCTTCATCGTTGTTTTGTATTGAGTCCTTCCACTATCGGTTTGTTGCTTTTTGCCATTCCATTTGTTCCAACTCTTCCTTTCGGAACCCTTCGATTGGGACTACGACCGGCATGTGACATTTCCAACACGGGTACGAACGATCCACGAACCGATTCGACACCAGTGGATACACTTGTCCATTTCAAGTGCTGCTAAATCAACTTTAAATGTGCTCCCATCACACTTAACCAACGTGTGTGACGTTTGGGGCCGTTTAGTTTTTCATCCAGCAGAAATAATAAACACTTGAGAGAAAGCATTCACGAACTAGCATTCTGTCCATTAGCTTTAATTCGCACACATTGAAGGGCTTCTATATAACTCTATTAACTGCTAAATCTATTAAATTTAATATTTTTCTATCTAACTAAAAATGGAGTTCAATAGTCACTAATTTGCTAACATGTTTTGTTTAAGCAACTTAAGCTCAAGAAAAACTTCTACAGAGATTCCTGTTTGACTGTCTGTTTGCGCTAGATTTCGCTCCCGAGATACATAATGTCCAATTAAGTAACAGGGGAAGAAAAAGCACCGATCTCTAGTAAGGTGACCAATTTCCGTTTACTTGGTAATATTTCCCAAAGGCGGCCCCGTTAGAGGAAACCTTTTCCTGCAACAATCGAAAATGGTTCAGCATTATGGGTACGGTTTCTTTCGCGAGTCCTGACTCCTGACCGACTGACCGACTGCCTTTGTAGGTGTGACTTAATTATACTTCTGAAACAAACAAACAAAAATATCCCTTCGTTCGATTCCATCACTTTAATTAATCAATCAGGGATTGTTGGTGGATGGCTCAATTCTTCGTAAGGTTTATATTTTTCAAAGTTTTTATACAAAAGATTACTGTATTTAAAAAACGTCCAATTCCTGAATAAGCTAAACTAAAAGTTCCTCTTTTCCAAGTGGTCCTAATGGTGTCTGTCCGGATGTTAATAAAAATGTTATCCTTTCAATGGTTTTTTTATTCACTTCTGCTGCTGCTTTATGGCAATTGACAGGATGTTAAGAAATTAGCCGTATGAATATTGACCTTGGGTATAGTTGTTTTCATCGGAGACTAGTTTTATACTTCTACTGCTATGGTTCAACCATACCATAAATGCCATAAATAGTTTTCTGTCTTCAAACGTTGGCTAGTTGTCTAGCAGCACATGGGGACACACATTCTAAGGTGACTGGAAAACGGGCAAAGGTAACCAGCGAAAGAGACATCCTACATCCTCTGGCGTGGCTAATGCACTCTTGCCTAGGTGGATAATATAATTTGTGGCTTGGTCACGAACAAGACCAGTGTGAAGCGTCGCTTCCTGCTTCCAACGGTGGAATGCACCCCGGAGTGGTATCGTTTAGGTCTGTTATTAACTGGACATTATTCAATAGCCTGCTGGCCCACCGAGACAACGGGGTAGGGCTGTTCGCTAAACTAATAATTAGTTCGCGAAAGTAGATTGATCCTTTACATTTGTGAAAATAAAACAAAAAAATCTGCAACTAGATCACAAGCATTATGGTGCTATTATTCGGTACTGGACGACGCATTTAGCGTGCTTCATAATGTTCATACGGTGCAAAGGAAGGCTTTCAAAAACTTCATTCTTCACCACACCGTACCTACCCATCCACCGTGGCATGATTTATGCTTCGATGCAAATGAAAATTTCCATAAACCAAACCATAAATCCCACCCGTGTAACGGCCATGTCACCTGTTGCATGCTGCCCGGTCGCTCAACCGAAACGGAAACGTCAAATGGGCGGATGTAATAATTTTTCACTCGCTCACCCACCCACCCAAGAAGCGATCGTGCGTTATTTGCATCCGACGACAAGGCGAGACAAAGTACAACACACACAGGAAAAAAGGGCAGCAAAACAAAACCTTTCCTTTCCTTCATCGTGTTTTGCACGATGGAAACCTGCTTTGATGAGCGATCGACAGACGTCTCCATGGTTTCCAGGAAGGTTTCGTGTCGCGTTTCTCACGGAGGAATCATCATCGAATTCGGTTTTACACTCACGGCTCATATCAAATTTCTTTTTATTTATATTTTCTGATAAGCGTTTAATAAAAGACGATTAACGTAAAACAAGAGCTTTGTCGCTGTGCCTACGCATTCACCTTTAGCTATTGGAGAAAATTAATTCGATTAAATGTTTCAAGAGTATTGATCTTTCTTTTCGTACATTCGTAGAGAAAAGATAAGAGCATTGATCTCTCATGAGAAAATTTATTCTGAGGATGGGTTTGTAATTTGCTAACAATAAATTAATTAAATTTAGAATGTGAACTATAAAATGAAATGCAATTTTAGGTTGAAACTGTAGATAAGTAAAAATTTTATCAATAAAAAATAAAATTATTTAAAAGTTTGTTTTGTTATTAAACGATATTTTGTTTTGACTTTTCCACATAGATTTATGTAAATGACGTATATATTTACAAGTGAATAAAAGGAATTTTTCCTACGACACCTATTGCATTATAATTTACACTGATTTTGCACTTTTCCTACACACTACAATACACCACCACGCTATAGCACTAACATGGTCAAGGTGATTAATTTTTTATCACATTATTCTACCGTCGTCATACTATGCCGTAGGCTACCACCAACATCGGCCACAGCTTCATTCATTTTGCTCTGGCACAAAATCTTCTTCGGGGAAAAACTCAAATCAATCACTCAAAACGACTGCCCACCCACAGTCTCATCACGGTTCGATCGGAATCGCTTCAAGCCCCAAACGCACCACTCAACAATAAATCAAATACGATACGGCAGCATGCCATGTCCATTTTTTTTTTGTTCTTCTTTTTTTGCTTCGCCAACACTGGAGAGGGTTCGTTGCTTAACGTTCGGGTGCGTTTGAAGAGTGCAAACAAAGTCTCCGGAAGGCTAGCGTAAACTGTGTGTGTTTGTGAGAGAGTGTATGTGAAAACGGCAATCGTATCAAGCTCAAAGATCAGTGATGTTATCCGTAGATAGGTCTTAAAGGTAAGTAAATAGTGTCATTCTGAGGTTAGCCGCAGGGCGCCAACGTAAGGCGTGTGAAAATTACTGTTATGGCAATGTGAACTGAACAAACAGCATTTCAATAGCGGTACCGGGGGTTTCGATGGTGATGACAGGACTGCTTTATAAATGTGCTTCACGCGACAGGTGTTCGATGATGCGTGATTTAACATTCGTCCCAAAAATTGGTTTTAATGTTCCATTCGTGCCTATTGCGACGTCCCAAGCACTCGTCAGCGTTTTGCTGATGATGCACTTTTCCATCTTGACGTACAGTCACTTTGGGGCTTGTAATAAATACTTTTACTCTTATGGTAAAGAGTGCCCATTAGGTGGAATAAAAGCAGCACTGGAAATACCCAAAAGCATCTCACTATTTCATTACAGTTTTCCTTTTACATTTCTTTTTTCTTGCGTGCAATCTCCTGCACACGCACGGGTGTCATGGCAGCGTTTTTTTTTTTTTTAATACAGCAGCTGCACGATCCCAGCAACAGGTGGGAAATTACCAACTCTCGGTTGACTCATTTCAAATTGTTATGCTTACAGCACGCTACGGACTCGGGAGCTAACATAATTTACAATGTTTCTGCCACTCCTACCGTAACGCATATGATATCGGGTGTGACCAGCTGGTTTAGCAATTCGAGGTTTCTTCGTACTTCATGGAATACTGACTACTACTACTACTACTACTACCTTATGGAAGGAAATACTGACTGTAAAAATGTGTTTTTGTTTTGATAAAAACGGCTTTTCTTAGGAATGCATCTGGATGTTTATTTTTTTCGATTTCTCCATACTGAGTTCTTAACATCTTGCAGTCGATGGAGGCGCCTGGTGTTTGACACGTGATGAAATATACTATGAATCTACTGATCGTTCAACTTCTACTACTTCATGGAAGGAAATACTGACTGTAAAAATGTGTTTTTGTTTTGATAAAAACGGCTTTTCTTAGGAATGCATCTGGATGTTTATTTTTTTCGATTTCTCCATACTGAGTTCTTAACATCTTGCAGTCGATGGAGGCGCCTGGTGTTTGACACGTGATGAAATATACTATGAATCTACTGATCGTTCAACTTCTACTACTTCATGGAAGGAAATACTGACTGTAAAAATGTGTTTTTGTTTTGATAAAAACGGCTTTTCTTAGGAATGCATGTGGATGTTTATTTTTTTCGATTTCTCCATACTGAGTTCTTAACATCTTGCAGTCGATGGAGGCGCCTGGTGTTTGACACGTGGTGGAATATACTATGAATCTACACTGATCGTTATTTTACTAATATTGCCTATGATTTCTTCGGAACCTAAACATTTTTTTCATGTTTTTAAGCTCACTAATAATTGTGCTCATATTTAAGTTCAACAGTACCTGAAAAATCTTTATGATATTCTATTTCAAGCTTTTTATTGTGTGATTTTTCAACAATCAGATTTTAAATATTGTAGTCCAAACTAGAGATGAAAATAACAACTCTTTTAACAAATTGATGTATTTTAATGCGATTTGGTTGAAATAAGTTTCTTTTCACTCAAATAATGCTTTAAATAAAAAAAAAGAATAAAAAAAAATTCTGAAAATTTGAAAATTTTCTAAGGCTATTGCCTTAGCTTTTTTTCGGGAATTTTAGCAAAATTTTATAAATTGATTTATTTTAATGCGAATTTGTTGGAATAAGTTGCTTTAATCCTTTTCATGCAAAAAAGAGTAAAAAATAACAAAACAAAACTAAAAAAATGCTATAAATTTAAAAATCTCCTAAGGCCTTAGCTTTTTGTTGGGAAATTTAGAAATTTGAGTGAGTAAGTGAAAAAAGAGTCGCTTAAACTTCTCGTGGTGAGTGAACGAAACTCGTTCAATACAACGTTTTAATTCACTATCTCACTCTTACTCACTTGGCACATCTCTAGTCCAAACAGTTTGCTTCGTAAGTAAAACCATNAATTTGAGTGAATAAGTGAAAAAAGAGTCGCTAAAACTCCTCGTGGTGAGTGAACGAAACTCGTTCAATACAACGTTTTAATTCACTATCTCACTCTTACTCACTTGGCACATCTCTAGTCCAAACAGTTTGCTTCGTAAGTAAAACCATTGTTTCTTAAGTTTCAATCTTTTTTAGCCATGAAATATTACAATCTTTTTTTCCCCAAACCACTACAATTTTGAGCCACAAAATCACAAAAAAAAACCTTCGCACAAACTGCCTAGCTGTAGCGAGTGGAAAAATTTAATTTTCGTGGTCATACCACCGCAGGGCAAGGCTTAAATGTGCTTCTCGTTAACTTTCACAAATAAATCACATTCGTTTCTTTCTTCTCTAATAAACTCAAATACGTGCCCGAGGAGTAGCGAAAGCAAAACAATTTCAATCCGTTCCGTACATGTTCTGTTCGCCGCGAATGGGTAAAACCAAGGGCCGAAACGTGTAGCGATGGCATCAGTCAGTTAGCGTCCACGACATATGCATACTCGAAGAAAGTACGGTAGAATCAAAGCTTAGTGATATGTGTGGGGAGTGTTTTTTTTTGTTACTTTTGTTTGTTGTATCATTTACGATGGAAATCTTATGAGACTCGTAAACAGGAAAGATAGAAGTCTTGGCACTGTGTGTTGGCGTGAGTGTAACGCACGTCAGACGAAGCGTTAGGGGCGTTTTTTTTTTGAAAGCGGGAATATTTTAAAAATATTAGAATCATTCCGAAATAATAGAAAAAAGACACTTTATTTAAATTTTAGAAAAACTCCTATCACATTTCTCAGTACCCACACGTTGGTACGATTTATGGTAATCGTTTTATTGGTGTTCTTCAACCACCAAAAATCATTCCCCTGCTTGCCCTGCCTAAGCTTACTAAAACACTAAAATTTCTTTTCCGTTTCGGTGGCAGTAAGACACTCTATAAAGCAGGTGTAGTGTTCACCATCTTTTCTAACCCAATCTCACCCGTTGGCAATGTAAATGGGCGTGAAATCGTCTAAAATATGATTCAGCGTATGGTACACATCGAACACCTTCGACACTTTCGTTTATCTGCGTTGAGTCAGTGACTGCTTCTCACGGATGATTAGTCGTTATTGTTGGGCCACAGTGAAACAAAGCAAGAAAATTAAGGACTAGGTTAGGAAGGTTGTTACCTGCTTTTATAGTCAAGCAAAGTAAAAAAAAAAAGAAGTTACGTTTTACATTAAGCTAACCAACTAAAATGCAACCCTTAATGGAAATTCCCAACCGAAAAGCACTCCAATGCCGGCGGGATAAAAAAACACCCCCCGAGGGCTGAGGATCCAATTTTTGGGATCATCAGATCAAAAGTCGTTCGATAGCCTTTAATTGTTGCTCAATTTCTTTCCACATGTGCATTAGTGGGAAGGGGCAGACTGCAGTTGAAAGCTTCTAAAGCGTTTTGTGGCATTTTAAAAATGGCACAACGCTTGGTTGCAGAGGCAGCCACACCATAATCGATGGGCGGCCGAGGTTGCAGTAACAATTTTAATAGTATTAATTCCACCAACCCTGGTAAAATGTGGGCAAATGGGGTACAGCAGGCTCTAAGGTGAGGTCCTATGGATGCATATACACACACACGCACACGCACACACACACATCCCGAAGGTTTTACACTTCAAAGCATTTCATATAATCAATATGGTACACAACCCGTTCGCCAGTTTTTTTTAATACACTCTTTAAAGCATAAATGTTTTTAGATGATAAAAATTGTTAGTGAAAACTTTATTTTTAATGTAAAAAAAGAAAAAAGTGCCAAAGCAAAACCTGTAACTGGCCTCTATTGTTTTATAATTTAGACATTGTTTTTCCACAATTTTCCCGCGGTGGTAAGTAACAATGTCATTTAGAACTTGTTCCCTAGTTTTTTGTTTTGTTTCCCTTTTCGCTTCAAAGTACAGTGTGTTCACACATTAGGTGCAGCATTCTGTTGCATTCTTCTCGCCCTGTTTTTTTTAGTTCTCGAGACCTGTCGCATTTTGTGCAGCCCTTTTTTTTGTCATATATTTATAACCATCATCGTTCGATTCGCGGGAAACACAACAATATCTGCACGCAACGTAGTTTTAATTACAGCTATTTGCCGTTTCACCTGAAAACTGTTCCACTTGACGTTTTCTCTAATGACTTGTCCTCTTTTATTAAGGGAACTATTACTTTGCAATAAGAATGTAGCTTTTTTATGTGCACAGGCAAATTATGATTCTTTATCTTTCCAAAAGAAAAATATTTTACAAAACAAATAACTTACCTTCTCTGCGAATGATCTTACAAACGATCGTTTTGAGGTTCGTTTGCTTCGTTTTAGTTTACCACAAACTTTGTATCGTTTTGAAAATTATCCAAAAATAAGGATACTAATTAAAACAAATTTTACTCTTCGTACTATAATTATGCCGTCACTTTTTTGTGGAACGGTTGGGAACGGAAATTTCTGCTCTGCCTTCCCAACAAATCAACTCCAAAAACCAAACACAGCCACACTCTACACACTATGGTTGGATCTTACTGAACAACCACCTGTTAATCGACACTGTTCTGAGCGCTGTTCGGTGCGGGCTTGGGGCTTCTTCGACACTGAAGTACCGCACGGAAATGCAAACGCTTTTATACGATGCTCAGCCTTTCGCACGCTATGCTTCGCAGTGACGATGAGTGGCCGACCAGAAGTACTACCACCACCAATAACTAGAAGCAGCAGTACGGCGCAACATAAGCATAGCTTTCTCGTCACTTCTCGGCTTCCATCATCTCCTCTCTCCCGGGTGGATCCGTTGCTGGCTCGAGAACGACCGCTTCACGTCCACTCACTTTACCGACAGTCTCCGACGTGTGTCGATGTGTGAACCATCCTCATCAGCATGATGTGCGGGCTGTTGTACACCCGAACAGTATCGCCCCTTTTTCGTGCGCTCTCATGTTCACTGGCTGTACGCCTGTTAGGTGCGAGTGTGCCTCAATGGAAACATTAATGCTGTTTTTTTTGCTTACTGAAAGTTGTATTTTTTATTACGAATTATACTGTATAAAATGGACTTATATTTATTGTGATTCATTTTTAGAAAATATCAAGCTCACGATCACTTTTAAACATTATAAAGGACACGACCATTAACGAAAACAAAATGACTCTTTCCCTAGATCTTGTATGCGGAATTACGTATCGTACGCAATTAACACCCATTTCCGCCAGCTTCTCCTGTGCTCCTTCCTGTCCAAAAGATACACTGCTCCCATATCCGGCCATATCCATTCTTTTCAGTATTTCGCAGTATCTTATCGCTAGTTTCGTGACAGGCAACAAGTCGACACGTTAATTTGAAATTAGTGGTGACACATGGTTCGCAGTGCAACGTGGCCACGAGTTTCATTGTCACGGGCAAACGGCGATACCCAGTAACGTCATGCAAGCATTTTATGATTAATATTTCCTCCCACAAACCAGCGCGTTGCAAATAAATGCGACCACTATGGTGCAATTTTTATGCACTTTCTGTTGCGACGAACGTATGGTACCGTGGTCCAAAGGCAGCATCTCAATGGGTCACGCACTGGATGGTCACATCATAATGGTGTGCTTTTTCTTGTGTGTGAATTCTTTTAATGTCCACTGTAAAATCGAACGCATTTCAAGCTTTATTTGTGAAGATTTTACGCGCCCCACGAAGATCGTTTGGTGAATCCAATGTCGTAAATGAATAAAGTACATATTGATTTGTATGTGATTTTAAAAGGCTTAAGTAAAGGATGAGTTCGTTAGAAGATGCGGTTGATTGCTTATGTACCTATCGGAAATATATTGCCTTTCGAATTAGGAAAAGAAGGCATGAAAAAAAACTGTGAATACAGAATTTAAATTCTAATTAGGATTAGTTGACTTACCATGAATAAATGTGTAAGTAACTTTCATTATATTGTTAAGATTACATTTACTTTTGTGAATTTCGTTCTAAATGACGAATCTATCTTCATTTCTTTTAGATAAAAGGATGTTTAACTGTTTTTGCAACATTCTCAAAGACAATACCCTAGTTATGGCAATGAATGAGCATACCACGTGTTGTTATGTAAAATGCACCTGCCAAAATCGAATTGATTTTTGAATTTTCAAATGTAACGATGAATAGTGAATTTTCAAATGAAATGATGAAGTCTTTCGCGCCGAGCGTAAATCGTACAAACAACTGCGATCCGCAAGATAAGTTTGTAATTCAAATAACTAGAAATAAATCCTGTAATTCATAAGATACTGTAACGGCACGTTTGAATTCATCTGTCAGAATCGGTATTTTCACGGAGCGGATCGAAAACACTCCTTTGCCGGAACTGCTTGGACCTGTCGTTCCGAGCTCGCGGGTACATCACTAAACTTCCGGCATCTCATTCTCGAGCTCTTACCGCGTTTCGTACCGTGTGAGAAAACTGGTGTAAGTAGTGTTTTTCAGCGAAAATAAACAAAGTTATAACAGCGAAATGCACCTTGATGTTCATGGTCGTTTGATACGTTCGTTCGGACAGTGGATCACATGCCCGTAGTGGCTTAATATTCCATTTCTATCGTCGAATTATTGAATGCGGATCCGCCGTGCTGTGGTCTACCCGGTTGTGTCAGTGCGCCGGCTTCTCCGGCAATATTATGCGCTTACAAGGCAATCGCATTGAGAGTGTGGGATTGAATCATAGGAATTTAGTTTTTCCTGTCGATTAATGAGATAGAGGGCACCATTTGGAGGTTGTTTCGAAGAAATGTTGACATCAACCGAGCGATAGCAAAAACCGCAGCCACAGAGATTGTGCGTATGTGCGTGCGTCCGTGTGTGTAGTTTTCTCATGTGCGGTTTTCAGCGCTTTGCCAATGCGTTCTCATGTGCATGACAGTCATGTTTTAGGTTCTTTTATTTGACACAAGGGTTATTGCGCGGTGGATGCCGGAAGTGTTCTTTTCCCTTTGGATCGATCGAAGAAACATCATAGTAGTCTTTTGCTGCGCGCAAAGAGAAGTGGCCCAATTAATAAGTCCCCCTTTGCGTTCCTTTAGCTTGACCTTCACCTTTGAACATGCCGGAGCTGACTGAAATCACGGAAAGTGCGGCCGCCGCCTCAAGTGCGACCGGAACCACAGAAGCCAAGCTGGAAGATGCGCTCAGTGACACAGAGACCGAGGATTCAATCCCGGAGCTGGAAGATGCAGGTAAGATCCGCTCGTCTGAAGTCTAAAGCATGGTAGTGGTGCTCTGCAGACTGGCATCAATCAATCGTCTCCAGTGTGAATGGAATTAAATCACGTTTCTTGTTTCACATTTTCAGGCGCTGCTGCAACGACACAACTGTCCGCCGGTGAAATTCCAGACATCTCGAAAGCAAAACAGTCACGAGGTGAGAAGAAAGCCCGCAAGATTATGTCCAAGCTTGGTTTGAAACCGGTCCAGGGCGTCAACCGAGTAACGATCCGGAAGTCCAAGAACATTCTGTTCGTGATAAACAACCCGGACGTGTACAAGAACCCGCACAGTGACACCTACATCATCTTCGGCGAGGCCAAGATCGAAGATCTCACCCAGCAGGCCCAGGTGGCGGCGGCCGAAAAGTTCAAGGCTCCCGAAGCGACTCCGGCCGCGGGCGAAGCGTCCAGCTCAACGAACGTTGTCACCCCGATCGCCGAAGAGGATGAGGAGGAAGTGGACGACACCGGCATTGACGATAAGGACATCGATCTGGTCATGTCCCAGGCCAATGTGAAACGTGCTAAGGCGATCCGGGCACTGAAAAACAATGACAATGATATCGTAAACGCGATCATGGAACTGACCATGTAATTGTTGCAGGTTGCGTTTACTGTACACAACACAACATCATTAAAAGCAACCTCCCCCCCATCAGATTGTCTCTGTTAGTGTTCACATCCTCCTCTTACCCTTCGAAGGCCATGCTGCGATGCACGCTTTTATTCAAAGACGGGAAGCAAGCACATTGCTCCCCGAGGTTAAACCGTATTGTTTCTTCGGTAGAAAGGATGTTTTTGATCAGAACTTGTGCCGGGAAAGAATGTGGCGGTTTGCTGATTGCCTACGCGGTACAATGTATGCTTGTGCGTGCGTACTTGCGCGAGTAAAAGATCGTGGTGGCGTGCGCACATTCGGTCGTAGCTGTGTTGGCGCGCTTGCTGCCCCTTCAAACCTTTAACATTACATTTAAACCGAAAACAAATGCTAAGTTTATATCGTAAACGGTAATAAAACACCTAAACCAACAAAAGAATTGCATAGGTATGCTAATTTTTTCCCCCCATCCTTTTGAGGCAAGGAACTAGAGTCGCTGGGAGTAGCGACGAGTGTTGAATTCATTTTGGTCGCTGTTTTCTCCAGTCAATCTAGAGTTGCATTTCGAAACGGAATCGAATAGAGTGAGTGGCTTCTTTTTAATAGAGGGAATCTAACCAAATAGGTAGCCGAGCTAATCGAAGAATTGGGTTCGATTCGATAATAAAGATTGCCTGTAAGCGAATGTTACGCTTGTTTAGTGTTTTCCACTGAAAGATATAAAACCCAACATAGATTAAAAATAGATTAATAATGGGAAAATAAGTTAAAACAATCAATTTCAAATCACATTTCGGCTTGCGTACAAGCAGAAACGGAAACCAATCTGTGTTTGAATTTTGGAGCGCAGCGTACTCTGCGTGCATGCTCCGATTTTGCACACTGGTAAAGCAACATCCTGCACGGACATTTGGAACAAATTTCTACATTCTTCAATTGCATTTGTTTGATAAATCTAGGAGAAATATTTGTACATTTACACTTTGATTAACATTTCTATACAAATGTACTATTTTACTGCATTTTTCATATTAAATATAATGCAGTACAAATTCAGCAACTGTCAACTGAATGCGCCGCCATCCCACTGTGCGCAATATTTCAAACCAAACCATTTGTCATGGTCGGGAGGGAACGAAGTGCTGATAATTCGCGAACCGTGCCGGTTCTTTTGCCATCTATAAATATTTACCTCAGTCGGATGGAACACGAAGTAATAAGTGTCCTTCGCACCGTAGTGTTTACACACACCTGGCCGGTTTATCGATAAAGCAACACGTGTTCCAGCGCGGAAAACCCGGAAAACATGCTGTGAAAATCTGCAGCGCACAAGCAAACGTGGGAATCTTCCACTTCGGGTTTCATCAATGCATTGTACCGTCCCATTGCTGCTACGATAACCGACCGACCGAGGGAGCAATCGAACGAAGGAATCCAGCAACAACATCTTCTTATCGCCCTCAGAAAACCGGTGGGAAAGCCAGCTTCATTCAGGGCTTGTGTGCTTACGTCGAATATCCTTATCAGTAGCGAGACGCGTGTGCAAGCAAACGGTCGCCGTGCTGAGAGAAACCCGTATCCGCGACGTGTGTGTATCTTTCTGTTCTACTGCCGCCGTTGTTGTGCCCTCCTGTGTGGATGCACTTCTCGAACATTGTCGCTCGCCGGAGCAATGTAATCTGTTGCACAGTGCAAATTCAAGGTTAAAGCAAGACACCAAGTGTTTCCGTTACATCGGAATCGGTATCGGATATTGTTGAATGCGATCAACACTGGAACCAAGGACTTCCCATCGCGTATGCTTGATCGTGTTTTAGTGTGTATGCGCAATTGTTTGTTTTTAGGAGCGAATAAAAGTCAACAGGGACCCAAGCGGTAGGAACGAAGAAAACACGGTCAAATCCAAATGTTCCACTTGAATCAACTTTTGCGGAATGTTTCAGGTGAGTTGCTTAAAAACCGGTTCGTGCTTTAGTGTCCTGTATTCTATTTAGGTAAGGTAAAGAAGTTTCATCGTGGCATGCTGCAAATCTAAATCGAATGTTACCAAGCAGCGGGCTGGTTCCTTTTCGTTTTTTGTTTCCTGTACGCGAGCTACTATTCACATTAGCATTCGAAGCGAATGAAACATTTGTCAAGAAAAGAATGTAACAAAAAAAGAAGCACGCATTTGCATTTGAAAAAACAAAACCCCAATCTTCATCGCTTGACGTATGCGGATCATAGCACACGATCTGGGTGAGAGACGAGAACGTCACCACCGTAGTGGCACAATCTTATCAATTTCGATTGTCGAGAATTGCGTGTGCTGCTGGGGCTGTGCGCTATCACATCGAACACACCCCAATGCCCAATTTGCCGAAGAAGAACAGCTCGGCGAAAAGAGAGAGTGTCCGTGTGATCCGCAGCTGACTTTTTTTTGTGCTGCAACAGATTGGACGGTAGATATTTACCCCCCATCGAGTATACACCGACAGGGATGTACACATGCACAACCCTCCCGTTGATCCCGTTCTTTCTTTCCAAGGCAATCTAGCAACCTTCGATCAGACATCGCACATCATTTATAAGATGCGTCATGTTTTGACGCAGCAGCACCAGCAGCAGCATGTGCCTTTTTTGTTTGGCTTCTTCTTCCGGTGATAGATAGGACGGAGTTGTTTATTGAACGGTATAAAAAAACCCCCGCAAACACATACGCATAATGTCAACCAATCAATCAATGGAAAGCATCGTGAGAGCGTGATCGGCTAGTTATCGATCGGTGGGGCCAGCACGCAGTTTCAAATTTGATGGCGCCACTGATACAAGTAGTTCATCGCACTGAACTAAAGCTAATGGTTTTACGACTCATTCCCATTAGTGTAATGTTTTAATCTGATCAGTAGGCTTTTGCGAAGTGGCACTAAATTCTGCACAAATATGTCCACCAGACCGGGAAAGATGAGCGAGATAAGATATGATGGAAGCAGGCTGCCCAATGATGAACAGAAATTTTCACGGTGTAATGTGCTCCAAGTAGCCGGCGTCGGTATTTGAGCAGGTGGAAAAAAAACTTTGTTTTGCTATCTACTATTTTGTCTATTAGTATTTGTGAAGAAACAGCAGATAAATTTGTATTATTTTATCTGTTGACGAACCTTCTCACACAACAGCGCGCGGCGCGCGTATCGATCACGTTGCAGAACGTTTTAAAACATTCGTCTAAATAACCGATTGTTTCCCGTTGTTTTACATTTCAGGATTCAAACCCACACAGCATCTCCGGAATGCCTTGAAAGTGCAGCGCCATTTCGGTTGTAACGCACAGGACAAATTGCGCCGCGTGCTCATTGTGTCGAAATTGACGCGCCTAGAGTTCGAAAAGATTCGCGAGGAGCAGCTTAGCGATGAGTGTCTGGAGCAAAAGATTCGTGACCGTGGCACCGATTACGACGCCATCAAGTACTACCATCATCTGCACAAAGACGTCGAGCAGAAGGTGGTGCGCTCGTTTCAGCAGCGCGGCATCGAGGTGCAGGTAGTGAACCGCATCACGATACACAAGGACGCCCTGCAGTGGGCCGATCTGATCGTACCGGTCGGTGGCGATGGTACGTTTCTGCTCGCGGCCGGACGGGCAAGCCCATTCTTCTTGTCCAACGGGAAGAAAACGCCCGTCGTTGGGTTTAACTCGGATCCGCGCCGCTCGGAAGGACGGTTAATGCTCCCGAAACAGTACTCGGTGCAGGTTGATGAAGCGATCCGGCGTATCATAGCGAAAGACTTCCGGTGGATGCATCGGTCACGCATCCGTACCACACTGGTAGGAGCGGCCACAACCGAACGCCCGTCACCGATGGATTTGCACGAGTTCCACACGCAACCGGTCGAACATAAGGAGGTGATGTCTACGGCACCAAATGGCAAAAGTCGTATCCTGCCCTATCTTGCACTTAACGAGGTAAAGACGCCGCATGTGTTTCCTCACCCATTCAGCCATGCTAACGAACAAACCCCCTCATTTCCATAGGTTTTCATAGGAGAAATGCTTTCGGCACGCGTGTCCCATCTGCATCTGCGCATCGACAATTCGGAAGTTACAACCAAAACGAAAAGTTCCGGTCTGTGCGTCAGTACCGGGACCGGTTCAACGTCGTGGCTCACCAGTATGAACCGCCTGTCGACGAACAACGTAAAAGATCTGCTGAACATTGTACGGAGGCGGACTGCGGCGGGCGCCCTGGACACCATCGATCCCGAGTCCGTGTCTCAGGAGTATAACGATAATCTAGTGTTTGCGTCCGACGATCCACGGCTGTGTTATTCGATACGGGAGCAAATCTGTGTCGGTGTGTGGCCAAACCCGAAAGGTTTAGAATCGCGCGGGTTTGCCAAAGAAATATTCGTCAAATCGCGCTGTGTCGATGCAAGTAAGTGATCGTTTTAATGCAAAGAGAGAGTTTCAGTTATTCCACATCTGGGTTGACATTGAATCTTTGTTCTTTTCTGCCCATCCACCCAGGTCTCGTGATAGATGGTAGTATTGCTTACAACTTTAACGATGGTGCCCGTGCCTTGCTGGAAGTGTATCCGGAAGATTCACTACTGACGATCGATATGGATGACTGAGAGAGAAGGAAGGAGAGCGAAATATCGAAACCGACGAGGATACGATCCGATCTATTTACCTGTTCTTTTTTTCCTATTTGTACGATACTTTTCCGATCATTTGTAAAAGTGGCTCTACTCCGCCTTCCTATTGTCAGCGATGAAAGGAAAAACGAACGAGCTTATTAAGCTATCTCCACCTTTTTCTCAAAAATGTATGGAAAAAATGCCTTATTTTTGTGTGTAAGTTATTGCAATTACTGCACTCTACTGATTGGTGCAGACGGTGCATTTATTTATCGATCCCCTTTTCCCACGTTAGCGTACGAATTAATGTAAGTAGAAAGTTGTAATAAATTTGGTATCATTTTTTCTTTGTTTTATACATATAAATAACGTCCTCTTTGTGTGTGTCTTTCTCTTCCTCGACCAACGTTTACGTCCGTTGGAAAGGCTCTGCTCGACACTCACCCACAATTAGACAGTTCTGCATTTTTGGCTGTTAATCCCATTTACGAATGAGTTCACCTTACTGCTAGTTCCTTATTTGTACGCATCATTCTCCGCCGAATGGTGCGAATGTTAGTATGGATTGTATAGTTATTTTGTGTCACCCTTGTTCAATTCCATTAACCACCCGTTATCAGTGAATCTTCCGCATCAATCGAACCAGTGCCTCGAACCCTCGGCCACTAGGCTATTACTATAAATATTATTGATATTTGGTTGTTTTGGAAGCAGCAA
Source organism: Anopheles parensis (assembly GCA_016254315.1). NCBI lineage: Eukaryota > Metazoa > Arthropoda > Insecta > Diptera > Culicidae > Anopheles > Anopheles parensis. Next base: position 10,896,185 of record CM028127.1, read on the forward strand.
AACTGGTATGCCTTTCTTTCTAACCTACCCGAACGATCGTACCCTGATCGCATGTAAAATCTTTCTCCTTCGATAGATCTGCAGCGAGATTAAACGGTCATGATAATTCCGTCCGTAGTTAAGTGTGTGTGTGTTTTTGAGATCAATACGTAATTAAGACTCGTTCAACGGTACGAGTAAGTTGGCGCGTGTTAGGAAGTACTCTTAATTATTAGATTAAGCTTAACAGATGGATCTGCTGTAACATTCGGAACGGTTTCAAACATTATGGAGGATTAATTATTGTAACTTAACCGGTTCTTATTTGTATAGTTATAAGTATTGGTGGAGCATTCGATCACAAAGCTGGAAAACTGGTTTGCACTCGATTTTAAGCAAAAGCAAATTACATATATAATATCTCACACAAACACACATACTCGTTTACACACGATTCAACAATGGATATTAACCCGGGACAAACTTACTTCAATTCCCATTTTGCCAGATGAAACCACTGCAAACGGCAATAACATGGAGCGAGTTACGAGAGATTCTTTAGGTGGTGTTGTTGCTAACAAAACGGCGACCACCGTTCAATGGCGTTCAGTTGATCAAACACAACCGACAGCCGGTAATGATGGCAGTTTTCAGTAAACTGCTTATTTCTTTACGTCTTTCAGCATTGTTGCTTGGCCGTAGTGTTGAATATTAATATCACAGGGTGATTGCATCCACGGCTCACCATCCGCCTGCATCGGAAGCGTTCGTTTGAGTACAATCTAGGAGGCAATAGGAAGAGAAATGCATTATATTTCATGTCAGCAATCATCGCTATCGCTTCGGACACACTTACCCGTACACTTTTTGCCTGTCCCAGACGAACCGGTTTGCTGAGCCCAACCTGCAGTTGGGCAATGTGAAAGGATGAAACCACACCGAACACCTCCAAAATGCCATCGGAAATACTGTGAATTTCCTTCATTATACTGTGTGTGGGTGAATTCTTGCTCATCTCTGAAAGTGTACGATCGTTTTAATGACCACATATGAGGGATCCATTTTTTTTACATCAAACATACCCCACAGCTTTACGCCGGCACCCCAGGAATCGATGTTAAGGACGACGACGGATTGCAGCGAAGGTAAATCGATACGCACACCGTCCAGGTACAGATCGAGATGCTTTTCCAGCTCCACGCAATCCTGCTGCACTACTTGCTGCGTTCCGAAGCAAAGATACAGAAGCTAAAAACGACAATCCGATTAGATCCATTTTTTACAACCGGACCGCACGTTCACGGTTACCTTGTTCACAAACCGACTGCTGAAAACGTAGAACGAACTTTCCCGAGCCTTGTGGAAATTCAGTGTCACCAGCGCATCCACCCCGACACTGAGATAGTTGTACATGTAGAAGTGGCGCGACTGGCTAAACCCGGGCACATGAAACCTGGCCAAGCTGGAGTGTGTATTGATTTCCGCCAACCAGCGATCCAGCTGTACCGTTTCGGCTTGAGCGATACGAGTCAGGTAGTCGATCGGATCGAACTCGTCCGGTCCTTCCGCACCCCATCCAAGCACACGGGACAAATCATTGCCGGTACCGAGCGGCAGTATGGCCACCTCTGGATGTGGTTCCACCTTCATCTGCAAAATGGTGTTCAACACCCAGCCTACTGTGCCGTCACCACCGGCAACCAGTATACGACAACGGGTCGGTGCAGCATGAATAGCCCACTGCAATGCTTCGTGCGGTCCATGCTGACCCAGCTCGAACACCTGCAGCGGATGAAGAATGCCGCGCATTAGTGCCACCACTTGGTCGGCTCCGCTGCTGCCGGATTTCGAATTTGCTAAAAGTGAAAACGAAACGAATACAAGTAGGTAACAATCAAGTTGGCTTTTCATGCCATGGCAACGCTTACCGACAACGATCAGCGGACGCCAATTAGCCTTCCACTCGGGTGGGATAATTCCCGTCAGATGAACCTTCTGAGCG
>CM028127.1:10898282-10942889 GCA_016254315.1 Anopheles parensis
CACCAGGCACATCGCTGTCCGAACAGACCCAGCTCGCTCGTCTGGTCGATGTCCTCCTTACACACGCAACATTCCGACCCGAGCGGCAAATTGCCCTGCACCCACAGATGTCGGCTGGTGGAACCATCGTCTGCCCGCGTACGTATGCGTAGCTGCTTGCACGGGAACTTTTCATCCGCCTTCCGGACGCACCCGTTGTCCGAACAAACGCCACAGCTTTCACAAAAGTGTCCATTCGAGGACATCGACGTATCACAGACGGAACAGACGCAACTTCGCGACAGAAGCTTCACCGATTTCCACGCATGCCGTCGACAGTTGTCCGGTATGTAAACGACATCCTCCTTCAGGAAGTACCGCCCAGCGAGCCACATCAAACCAAGCCCGAGCAGTACGGACACAAACAGCGTAAAGCTGAAATCGAGCATTACGCCACTATTATGCGAAAAAGGACGAAACGAAAAGCGCATCAAGTGGACGTTTCGCGGTCAGCTAGACCGTGAGACCGTCCCTCCTCTTCCGAATGCTAGGAGACCGAATCGTTACTGCGATTTTTTTTATTCTATGGCTATTGCGACCTATCTCACTGGAATGTGAATGGATGGGTACTGTTTGCTGCACACCTTCTGGTCACTTTCACCGATACGTAAATGCTGCTGGCACAACCTCTTCGTTTGGTTGGTGGCTGTGTGGCAGTAAATCTAGTAGCTAAGGTAGCTGCGCTGCAAATCCAAAAGCGGATGATAAGCATCGAACAACAACAATGACGCCAGCGACCGTACCGAACCCGTATAGAACAGTAAACACTTAGTATTTTTTATATGTTTTAATACTGACACACTTAGCCTGCGTGAGTGCAACGGCGTAGAAAATGCAGTTCAGCTTTCGCTTGTGCTGGAACGAACCGTTGATGTATGTAAACAAAACCAGGTGTGCACTAAGGAACGTCCCTATGGACATCGCACTGACATTTCATTATTTGAATATTTATGAAATTTTATAATTTACGCATATTTAGAATGAAGAATAATTTACATCTATTTATTATTTTACTTATGATTTCAAATTTAACATCATTTTTGCATAAATAGAAGTAATTTAATATCAAACTTTATATAACGAGTCTTTTTACACATGAAAAAAATCAGAATTGTTGGGGGTTGACTACCCCTGCTTAAAACAGTTTCAACATTAAGCGACTTGTATACATTTACAAAACAAAATCAAACGTTTCATAGAATTATGATTTACCTACTATTAAATATTTTCACAAACATACAAAATCCTGAACAAAACTTCAAATTTCAAACTTCATAAGAATATTGAAGTTAAGGAATGTTCAATGTAACACTCTGTCAGCGTCAAAGTATTCCAGATCCATTAAGCAGCTCTTAATCAGTGGACAGGAAACTTCCACACGACAGGACAGGATAGCTAATCCCATCCTAACTGTTGCTCCGTAGTAAAGACTGACTATCTAATTACGTGGTAAAAAAAAGTCTAGTAAACTAAAAATGGAAGGGCATGTCCTTACAGGTAGTTAAGCCAAGAAGAGAAAGCGGTTCTATTTACCGGACAATGCACCTTGGCTCATCTACGTATTAAGAAAAATCCATCTCCAGCTCTATCGGTTCATGAAGATTCTTCCAACTTCCATAGATCAGGCTATAGGCTCGCTTGAACGCCTTTTAGTGCTTCCTATCGCTGACCCGAAGCATGATGACCCCAGCATAATCTCATATCTGTTCACTAATTCACGTGGAAAACACTGCCCTAGCCGATGTGCTCCACCATTCGTAATACTGTTCAGGCACATTATCATTATTAATTCGCAGAATGACCATTGAAAAGCCAAAAACATTAGTCGCATTTAAACAAGAAGAGGAAAAAACAAAAAATCATCAATATTGAGGTCATTAACATTCAAATCGTTGATCGGTCGGTACCACCCAATTTGAGCCCAGGTCGAGAGGCTAACGTAATCAATCAGGCTAAAGCTCGAAAAAAAGACAATCACGTTTCTACTCAACCGTGCAAAGTGACGCTTGGCGCGAAGAAAGACACTGTGTACAGCGCTGATAGCCGCAAATGTTGCGGCTTTTATGCTGTCCAACACCCATCAGCAGCCAGCGATTGCGGATGCGTAATTCATCTTTCAAAAGAGCGCACTGACACACAGCGTACGTTGTGGCCGGGACTCATAATTCGACAGTCGACATCCCTCTGATAAGATATAAATGGTCCAATCCGATCCGGTCCGATGGCGCGATGTTAATTTTTGCAATTTAAAACCACACAATGGCGGCCTGTATGGATTTTTTTGTTACGCTCAAAGCGACCTCCGGTGAACTATGGTGACCAGAGCAACCTTGGCTTTTTGGCTTTTGCGGAGCTTTTTTCTGGGTCGGAGAAAGAAAGTCGAGCCCGAATTGAGGCCACCGGAAGTGGTGCTTGCGTCAGTAACGTTTCGGGGTCCGGCTTGGGTATTGCAAGAGAAGATTCTTTAGAATTCTAGCAGCGATTTTACAGCTACAAGAACTACTAACCATGCTGTCGAATGTTCACTCCACACGATCACGTGCATAAGGAAAGATCGAAGAGCCAGAGCAAACGTGCCCATTGAATGGTGGCGAACATTGAAGCGGGGCATAAACTTTATTGCTTTATCTGACACAGCTGGCTAACGAATTTCGGCCATTTGATTCGGCTACCTGTCGGCAGAAACGTGATTATCGGCCGAACATACTCGAAAGGGCAATCTCGGGCAGTTGGTTGATGTGGCGCCACCGGTCACTCGCCGGCGTATCATTCTAGCTGACCGGTATCAACACCCATTGCCCCGACAATCAGTAACATGGACTGGGGCCTCGGATGGGCTCGTCCCGTCCCATGGTAACCGAGATGGCCATACACACTTTCACACTTTGATAAGATTCACGTGCCACGCACACGAAGCCTTGACTCATCCCAGTACACACCGATTGTGAAGGAAGTCTTCGGTAGAGGAGGGAGTAGCTACGACGTTTTTCGGGACCAAGTGGAAGGAAAGCAATCGTAAATGAAGCAACGAGAACAAATGGCTAATGCTCACCTATTTTAAACCCCCCCGCTGTAGAAGGCTTTTATTTCGGTACAGAAGTGCTGGTTCGTGGCAAGCTTCTCTGTGTGGTTGCGCGGAGTTATACGCTCATTAGCATAAGACAATGTTCATACGCAAGAATCCCACGTCAAACATTGTTGCGCCAAAGGGAAGAAGGGGGAGACCAAATTATACTTTCAAAGCTTAAGGCTTGCCCCGAATGACGCTAAAGACATTTCCAAGCTGTACTCAGTGTTCGTATCTCCAATTCATAATATTATTCTTTAAAATGAAACAAAAAATGAAAAACGTGGGCTGATGATGATGCATCCACATGGCAGTATCAAATGTTTTTGGCGTGCTTATAAATAATGGATCGCCTGGTTTTGTTGTTTTATTAAAAAAATGGTTCATATTCAACATTAACTAAACTGCTTATAGAGCGAAGCTCAAATGATAATTTTACCTCAAAACGTGTTTGCTGTTTTACTGATGACTTATTAAACTAATTTTGGTACACACTAGAACCGTTTGAAGGTATTCAGTACGAGTATGTGACGATAACAAGAATTCTTGTTGGAGATTAACACCGCGACGTTAAAGATAAACCGCGTCGTGCGTAATAAAAATGAAAAACGCCCGAAAGGTATGCAATACGCAAGGCAGGATACAAATTCATAGTAACATTACGCAATCGAAGCAACAGTTGAAAATCGTTTTTTTTTGTTTTTGTATTATCTCACCACAACAAAAAATCTTCGACAGCTCGAATGATCTCAGTGAGATACGGTTTCTTCTATTTTATTTTTTTTTCTTCTTTGTAAGGATTTCGCAACAGCTCCGGCGTTGATGTCATACCCGGTCGGATCCGGTGCCGATCGGTTTGGTCACCTTCGTACAGGAACGCCCCGCTTGAAGTCCTTCAACTTCAACCCATCCGAGCCCCGGTGTTTGATAAGACCCACGCCCAAGCCTAACCAAAGTCGGAAGTCGTTGCTCCCGCTCTTTGCTCTGGCTGCGATGCGGCCGAAACATCTGTTAATGGGTGCTCGTGACGTTCGTACCGCCGTAAAGCGGATGATGGCCTTCAACACCACCATTCATTGAAGAATGGAAAACGCTTGTCTAATCGGTTTCGTGTACTTCATTCTCGCTTTTGCACCACAAATCATTTTCGATGGCGATTTGCAGCGTGCGGAGGCAGCTTTAATCACTCCTACCAATATGGCTGGTCACTAACCATCTTCCAGAGACGTTGCAGCCTGTGATAAGGGAAGTGTGTTGGGTGTGTATGGATTTATGTACCATTAACCGAAACACAAACCAAAGGTTCCACTAGGTGCGTCGCATATTATTTTTAAGAACATTAAAACTTTCCACCCCATTTAAGTCACCTACCCGGGGTTTTTGATTGACTGCGACAATCGCTATGATTAGCGATAAGAAGAACTTTAAAATCGTAAGCAAATAAAAATAGAACAACATTTAAACTGCGTCGTAAGTCTGTTGCCGTTGTCGGGAACAATTTATGCTGCCGTGTTTTATGAAGCTTTAGCGCCCACTTTTAATGTTATTACTACCAGAGACTGCAAATGCCACGTGCTGCTTTAGTGCCGTTTTGATTCGAAAACTTTTGATTGCAGCGCGACAATAAGCATTTGGCGGTTGAATTTGTGCGGCAGAATCGTTTCATCTTAACTGTCACTTGTCAGGTGACAGGTTCGTTTCATCACCAGCAATGGTAACTTTGATTTTGCAACTGCAACTTTTAACCAACGGCAGCCCCGGTCAGCCAAGATTGGAAGTGTTTCGTCGCTGTCATCGTAAATGTGGCCGAAGGTTATCGGTTCTGCTGATTTCTTTATTTCCTCCCTGGTACATCTCGGTTTCTACTTTCACACTCCTGTTCTATCTTTTCCGATCACCACACTTTTAGCGAACGAGCCCTGAGTTGCGTCGCCGATGCATCGACACCATTTTGTGACTTTGCGTTGCTGGTGCTGGACTGCATTGATAGTGATACGACCGGTGCCGGTACCCTGATATGCACCGGGACGTGCGATAAGAGCAGATGCAAAAAAAAACTACATACATCTTTTATTTGATGTACACCAACTTATCAATGTAGGGCCCATAATGTGTATATCAATTGTTTTGCGGTATTCTTAATTGTTTCTAGTAAATCGAACAAAGATGTTCAACTGTGTTAATAGCTTGGAAGTTAAAGGAAGAAAACTGAGCTACATCCATGCTGGAATAATTGAAAGTTACAATTATTGTATTAATACAATAACACAGCAAAAATCAATACGGTCAGGCCGTTCTACCTCAATAAAAAAAATAAATAATTAACACAGCAAAAAACCAAATTAATAAATGAAAGGAATTAATATGAAAAATGGAAATGTTAAATTTAAATTGTAACGTCTTTGATAAATCTTATTTGAATGCATGATGTTATGTGTTAAGCTATTTATTGTTTAATTTTTTTTAGTTTTTATATGCGTTTGATGCAAACCACGAAAGTAATAGAATTTTCTAGAACACAAATCTAAGTTTGTCATCGGAAATCAGCCTGCCTTCCTCGTCTTCTTTAACTTCTCCTTTCACCTTTCCGTTTATTTTGTGTCTCTTCCTATTATTTCACACCCACCGTGACGTCGATCTTGATAATCATTTCAAGAAGCAATCACACCAGGCAAACCGCAACAGGAAAAAAAAATGCAATGTTTATCAACAGTGCTAAAGGGAAAAAGGGCCTCCCATCGGTGGGATAAGGTTGCATCAACAATAAGCAAAGCCACAATCCCAAGACCAATCGTGCATCGTCCGACGTTTTTTCGCGTTTGTCTAACCGTTTGACCTCGAACCGTTCGCCGATTGGACACCGTTGGACCGGTGGCCACCACTGACCAGTATGGGTGCCGATGCGCGAGAATCAATTCGTCAGCGATTGACAGATTTGCTCGGTCGCGCAACGAAACCCGTCGGCCCACATTCGACGTCCCGAACCCGATCGACGATCGCTTTAATCACATCGCGCCTCTTAGTCGGGGTCATCATTGGAAGCCACTTGTTGGGTGGTTATCAATGCTAGAAATCGACGTTTTTACTGCCGACGTTTGAAAGCAAATCTCGGTCTGACGTGATCGTCAATTTCGATAAGCGAGCGGTGGCGATGTTTTGAAGAGGTAACATTAGCTCGATTGCACCCGAAGAGTGCCAGGAGTAATTATTACACCCCGGCCTGGATGTTTACTATTGTGTGCTTTGTCGGGGACGGGACCTCTGACGGCATTCGGGGTTTTTTTCCTTCACCGAAGTACGCAGGTCACGCAAGTGCCACCGGAAGGCTGACGTCCTTCCCGTAGTTGATGCTGCTTTACAACGTGCACACGCCTGCTACGATGAAAATGCAGTGGCTATGTATAAGTGCATCAGCTTTAGGCACAAACAAGGCGTCCGGTAAATGACGGGATCAGGCAGATGGTGTGCGAAAAAGGGAATTTAAAAATAAATGAGCTTAAGTTTCTTTTCACTCAAATAATGCTTTAAATATAAAAACGAATGAAGAATGATAAAAAAATAAAAAAAATCTAAAAATTTGAAAATTTTCTAAGACTTTAATGCGTATTGGTTGAAATATGTTTCTTTTCACTCAAACAATGCTTTAAGTAAAAAAAATAAAAAAAATCTAAAAATTTGAAAATTTTCTAAGACTATAGCCTTAAATTTTTTTTGGGAAATTTAGCAAAATTTTATAAATTGATTTATTTTAATGCGTAGTGGTTGAAATATGTTTCTTTTCACTCAAATAATGCTTTAAGTAAAAAAAAGAATAAAAAACCATAAAAAAATAAAAAAAAATCTTTAAATTTGAAAATTTTCTAAGGCCTTAACTTTTTTTGAGAATTTTAGCAAAATTTTATAAATTGATTAATTTTAATGCGAATTGGTTGAAGTAAGTTTCTTTTCACTCTATAACGCTTTAAAGTAAAAAAAAAAATTAAAAAAATCGAAAATATTAGTTTAGAAGATATCCGCGGATAAATGACATTAAAAGCTATTAAAAGCTTCATCGAATTCCAATTCAAATAGCCTAACCGTCAACTTTGAATCAATTAAAAGAAGCAAACCGTTTCTCTTGTAACAAAAAACACATTCCATCCCCTGTGTGTTTGTGCTTGGAAAAATAGATACGTAAGGACTTGTTGATTCATGTACAATCAAGAATGAACCAAGATCACTTCACGCGCTACAAACCAACGAAAAGAAGCTAAAAGAGGATGCACATAAGCCAACCGTAAATCATTCAACCTTACTCATTCGTTCAAGATCGTACCGTGATCGAGAAACATCCATCATCCTAATGCAGAACTGTGCTTTTTAGATTGTAACAGGGAAGAGCAGCCGAAAAAACCAGACTTGCTTCGACAACTAATCGATCGGTCAGCATCACCAGGGTCAATGGCAGCCGCGTTTGCAGAAGCCACTTTTGAGCTAATAATAACCGTCCGTTTGCGAATTCTCTCACACGGCCCCCCTTCAACGGTGGGGGGGGGGACCTAATCGTTATCGTGGCATCAATCATTCCTGCCTGGACACGATAGAACCTGCCCAATTTCGATGGTTTTTCGGAACCTGTTACACGCGTTGTTGCTGACGTAAAAAACATTCTTTCGCACACAAACAAGCGCAAGTAACGTACGCCTTGAAAGCTGTGGGCCTGGTTTCGTTCAAGGTCGATTCCGATGTTTCATTCATTTATCGGGTGAGAGGATTCCCTGTTTTGTGGAAGGTTGTTGGGAACAGCTAAAGGAAAACGTGAACATGAAAACTTCCATGTTGCGGTATGGCATAAAAAGGGGGCCCGATCATTGATCATCCGATCGTTGGTTTGACCAATCGGTGCGATCGTAACACCGTCGTGGAATGTCCGGAATGTGACCGTTGTCCGTGTATCCCACCGATATCCTGAGTGTAGAGAAAGCAAAACGAAACCAACTGAAACTTCCACAACGGAATTCACGTACGACGCAAGCAAAAAAAAAGGAAACCGAGCCCCAATTCCACTACCGTGTCGGTTGCAATAACAAAAAAAAGAAACATCCAAAAAAGGTCATTCGCTTTGGCCTGGTTTTTTATTTGTTTCCTTCTTAATTACACCGAAGGAAGGCCATAACTAAAGCGCCAAAAATGGATCGCTCGAGACGAGATCACCTCGTGCGCGTACCACCGGTCGGAATTCCCGCCAAAAACAGGGAATCAGTTCGTGTTTTGAAGGCTGATGAAAGACATCACAGAAAGCGCGTCATAGTCAAATTTATGACAAAAAAAATTAGACTCCCTATTTTGTGGTTTTTGATTCCTTTTTTTATTTCCTTTCTTCGCCGAAATGGGTTCAAAGGTAGTCATTGGAGCGTAGAATTAAACCATTTTGGAAAGCCATCATTTAGCCGGGTGAGTCCCATTCGGACAACGGACAAACCAACATGATGCAATCGATCACCTTCTATGCGTCACTCGTTTCAGACCTCACGACACCTGGCGGCAAGCATAAAAAGATGGGAACGATCACTTAAAAAAAAACCTGTCACGAACTTGAATTCGGTTGCCAGCGCTTGGTTCGTTGGTTTCTGCATGCAATAAAAAAAATCATCAATCGGACGCATGCTAACACGAGGTATCGGTTATCTTGCCGACAGCATATCGCGTGTTTGCGATCTCGCGCACGCACACACACCACCACCGTAACGTGCACAGGCGCAAAACGCGTTTTTTACGCGCTTCTTAGCTATTTCGTTTCGCTGGCTGATGCAAGTGTTCAACAAATTGCCGCATGGGGGAAAAAGGTGAACCATTGCCAAATATGTGCCAACATGACTAAGAAGAGAAAATTTCCACCCTTGATAAGAACGTTTCGTTCCATGAAATGCGTAATTATTACGCACGAATTTGATGAAATGATTAAATTGTTTTAATTAATCATTAAACATATTTAATATTTAAATATTAGCCGACGGGATGTTACAATCAAAAGAAATTCCACATAATCCCTTGTACGATTACGATCTGGACAAACAATCAGGATCGTACGTTTCCGGTTTTTTTTCCGAGCGAAACACATCGCACCATCTCTCTTGTTCGAAGGTTATCGAACGCATAAATAAATGCGCGTACGGATTGCATACTTTCGGTGGCCAACGCGTGTTCTCTCACGTGCGTCGACATTAAAACGAGCCTCCGCTCATGTACTGCTACGCAATCAGATGATCGCACTGGTGTCGATCAAGAAAGGGAATGGCACCAGTGCTTACATTTACAAGCGCTTGTGTTATTTTTATTGCCCGAATCATCAAAACTGTTATCACAACAGCCTGATAGCGTATATAAATAACATGGAGCTTAAAGAAACTGTAAAATAAAAGTTTCTAGAATAGTCCGCTTCATTTCGTTCTTTGTTAACTTTGAATTACTTTATTCAATACTCAACGAGACAGTGGGAAAAATCTAAAAATATGTTATTAGTTTTCCTTTTAATTTTCAAAAATTTGCCCACGTGTTACTAAGCACAAGCGTATCTCCATACTCATGGAGGCGCCCAGTCACTGGTGTTTTAAACAGGGGAGAAACATTTTTATCAAATTTACCCAAATCATCCCTCACATTATACACAAAAGCAAAGCATTAAAATTGGCTTTAAAATGATTCGCTTTTTTTTCTAAAAGTATTTTCAACATACAGCGCGCCATCCACCCTTCATTGCTTTGGTTCACGTTTTACGCAACCAACCACTAGCCAGCTGGCCTCGGGCAAGGACCAACCACTAATAGACGAGCTTAAAAATCAGACCAACATGGCTAAAGAAGGAATGACAAATCTTTTCTTAGGACCGGACGTACTATCAACGAACTCGGTAGAAGCAAAACAATCATTACAACAATGACGTAGTTGTGATTTTGTTTTATAGCAAAAATTGTTTATTTTTTCGAGAGTATTCGCTTTAAAGGCTTAAAGTTAGTATTATATTTTGCGCTTCTTTTAACAGTGACTCAACTCCATTTCACCATAGTCTTATTAATTAAATCATAATAACATGTTTTACACTGTTGACTAAGCAATTAATTTTGGGAGTACTCTTTTATACGTAAGCCGAACAACAAGCAGCAAAAATGAGACAAAAGCTAACATAAAATATACCCCACGCCACAAAATGTCTAGCGAAATTGGTAATTTTACACACACATTTATGTGAAGAAAAAAAAGGTTAAAAACGTCCTTACTTCCTGCAAACAACGGTTTACTTACTTACCATAACTATTGGATGTGGTCAAAGTTTTTAAGAGGAAAAGAGAAACAACATTTCACAGCCATTTGAAGCTTGACGCGCCGGCTGGAACGTTCAACAGGTAGCAGTAACTTTACGAACAAAGGAAGGAAGCAAGAGGAAACGTGTCGCGGGCCGCAACCAGCCACAAATGATAGCGTCGATTGCGTTACTGTACAGCAGTAAGAAAGAGTCAACATTAAGCAAAGAGCTAAAGCGAGTACGGGATGGAGCGACCGAGCAAAGGAAACCGAGCCAGAGATAGCGCGACATGCCCGCACGATTGCTCCGACGAAGCCACGAACGGTAAAGGGATGATAGCGGACGAACGGGGAACGAAAATCGTACGGTGGGCTGCTGCTGCGATGGGGAACGAGCCCGGGGACCGAATACGCGCGCGATCGTGCTCGGAACGGGAAGCCTGGCTGTGTATAACTCTATATAAAGAGGTGGCTGCGCTGCAGTCAGCATCAGTTTAGCTCTTTGCTACGCAACGATAAGCAACGCAGAAAACCGGGCTCAGTGGTAGATTAGTTAAACGTTTTGGCAACGTTTAGTGAACAGAACGTTAGTGCCCTGCAGACGCAGCATCCAAAGCCGTAGTATTCAGTGAAAAGAGCAAGAAGAAATTTAATGAAAAGTATAGCTATTTGTGCAAACTTTTTGTTTTGTGACTAAACCAAAAGAACTCCCAAAAGTGACAAAGAAATAAGCAGTTTGATGGTGATGAACGATTAATGCATTTTATGCGGACTTTCGTGAAATACGGCGTAAAGTGTACCTAGTATAGTATTTTACTAAACCTATAAAACACAATCGGCAATCGAAGGAAACCAGCTTCGGTTGCTAAGCAGCTAAAACGTGTCTCAAATCAACTTCAAGAAGCGAACTACGTTACTACGAAACGTGTGTAGTGGTCGGCGACTTTCTACCGCACCACCACTGACGGACATTCTTCCCTCCACTCGAAAGGTGAATACTTTGCTTATGAATTTATTTTTCTCTACTTCTCTACTCGTTGTGTCAATCCGGCTACCTGTGAGGTTCGAATTGTGCTTAAATTGGTCGCGGTGAGTCATATGTTTTTGTTTCGTGGAAATCCATAATTAAAGGTTGTCGCTTTTCTTGCCCGTGGTGATTTGACGATTTTGATGATTTAAAATAGAATAAAAAAAAACATATTAGAAAACAATAACAACAACACAGCATCAACAACAACAAAAAACTGGTAACAAAAACCATCGAACCAAAAGGCCAGCACAGAAAGGGACGCTCAGGGTGCGGTGTGCCATTTTCCTGTTTTTCCAATCGTGCCAAGGGTGCCACGGGATGAATGCAAATTCATCGACGGTTTCACGGATCAACGGGTTTTAATAACACGGCACTATGGCCATCTCCAACGAAACGGGACTGGACGGGTGGTAAAATCCGGCGGCAAATGTGGTTGGTGGTCCAAATAGTCGAAAGCTTTCCCAACCTGTTGCTTACTGGACCGATCATCGGTTCATCGGCGTTTGCAAATGCACGCTTTTACCAGGAATCGATATATAGTTTCTTTTTTTGTTCACCAACAAAAAAGATTTCACCGAGAAGAGAAGCATGAAACGAAAAACTTGCCTACCGACACAGAACAGGAAAGCACATAATTCCGTTAACGCCAACGCAACCACACGCCAACGCGACCACACACGAAAAACGGAACACTTCATTCGTGGTGCTTTGTGTTTTTATTTATTTATTTTTTAAAGAACGACGTCATGGCCATTGCCAATGTTGCCTCCTGCTGGATTATCCTTTTGCGCGGCTGGTTTTTTTTATTTGCCATGGTCTGAGAAAGTGGCATGTGAACCATTTCACCTGCAATGATGAACAAAGACGTCAAGTGGTTCGCAAAATTACGCAAAACAAAACGATAAACGAAAAACCACTTCTAACATTTCGATTTTCATTCACAAAGCGCAGCATAATCAGCAACATAGAACAAACACACGCACATTAAAATTAGCATCAAGCTAGGTGTGTAGGAGTAAAGAGGAAAAGGATATCCTAAATTATTTACCCAAAACACATGTCCATACAAGTTCGCCGGAAAAATAGCAAAACGTTGGTTAGTGTTCGCGGAAAACTCCCGCAACTCGCGCACAGTCTACAATCGATTCGAGCAGTTTTCGAGCAGTTAGTAACGGTTTTTGTTGTGATTGAAGCGCGCGCGTGGCATTCTTTGCGGGCGACGGTGGTTAGTCCATGGCAAATGTATTGAAACCATTCCAACACTGAAGGAAGGTCATGTGGATAATTTTCCTCCGTTACCCTTCATTGTGCGCCAACCATGTTGGTCGATGTTTGTAATGTTCCTTCATTACGTTCGAACGAATATTTTGTTTGCGAGGGTTTTAGTATTGACGTTCGGTGATACCCGCGCTTCGGTTGAAATCTTAAACGAAGACAAGCTTTTGCAATGGCTCCGGTTTGTCTTACGATCCGGAGGAGGCGTGCGGTGGGTAGGCTGATGCATTGTTATCCTTTTGTGGTTGTTAAACAGTTGGAAAAGGATGTATTATCTATTCGGTCATACGCTAGTTGGCGTATGGCTTCTCTAAAGCTTGACTAACTAATCGCCAACGAGCAGCCACCAAGTGCGCCCACATCCACCGATCTTTGGGGACAAAAATACGCACAAAGAAGGATGAGTATTTTCGATACGCAGCTATCGCAATCCTTGCTGAAAGACGTCATCTTAAAAGGGTCGAAACCCAGAACTCGAACACGGAACGTGAAATGAAACAGAATTTCTTCCAAGAATTAACTGTTTACAGATTCTCTGCACGTGAAGGTTAATGCATATGAAACATTTTACCCAATCCACGCTAATTGTGGTGTTCGTAAAGCTGTAGGATATACTACGATTGGAAAAATAATGTTTTAATTTCTTGATGCGGGCCCATTAAGAGATGCAAGACATTTTAACGGAACGTTTCGTTGTTTTCATTTACAATAAAAAATGAGAGGAAAATTGTAATATTGCATAAAAATAAATATAACAAAAAACAGACGTTGCTCACGAATGTTGTTTACATTCAGAAAAATTCCAACCCACGTAGGAAGCTACATGTGTTTACATTTACGTTTATTCTATGCATTAATGCAGCTTAACTTGACGTGAACTTTAGGATGCTTTTTAATCATACGGGAGGAGCGTACTTATAAAATGCTAGCCATGCTCATAATTAATGCGAAAGGAAATCATCATTCTTGTTACTAATCGCTTTCTTTAGTAATGACTCACAATTTATCCTTTGGCGCTTTGATTAATTGTAAATTTGAAAAGTTTACCCTGTGCATTGCTTCAAGAAAAGAAATAACTTGGAAAGGAGAAGAAAAATAAAGTAAACTTTAAACCCCCACCCCCAAAAGCATAATTACCAACCAGTCATGGAGCATATAGCTTTTTTACATTTCTACAATGGGCGGCTGTAAATGATCGTTCCCGAAATGAACCAATGCAAAAGCAGGCGTGGCTCACCAAAAAAAAACCATGGTAACAAGAGCGAGAAGGAAATATAAAAGCTAGTGAAAAAGGAGGAAAAAAAACAATAGGAAAAAGTAAGTGTAAAGTAAAAAAGTGTTTGGACGCACGCGATAATACCACTTGCGTTGGTTACGCCAATGATCCGCCACGTGCCTTTGGGGAGCATTTCGTTGTGGTCGTGAGTTGACCACTGATTGGTTGACGATGTGACGCGTGTGACTTGTATGCAAGTTCGTTTCTTATACTTCTTTTTATAGCAATCACTTAATATTACTATTTAAAAAAAAAGTCTTACTTGACTTTATTCAAATGTATTAAAGCTTCATGTTTAATTTCCATTAAATGCTTTAAAACATACTCAACTTTTGCACCATTCATTAACGTGATTGTACCACAAAAGGGAAAAAGTTTTTGCACCATTGAAGTCCTGTGTCACCTGTGTGCTGGCCGGACCTTGAATGTGCAAGGTCAGCTATTGTAACGTGCCTTTATATAAGTGCCTGCAAGTGCATCAACACTGCATTATTGTGCATCCTGTTCAGTGCAGTGCCGCACACCGTTATGCAACGTGAGTTTCTCAAACAACGCAAACTTAAAAGTTAACCACACTGTTGAGAACGGAACAATGCACAGTGAATGGGAAAAATGGATGGACCTGTTGCAAAGAGTTTCCCATTGGGGTGAAAGCGATTTGTACATGTTGTTCTTTCGTTTATGTTATATTTATTTGAATTATATTTCCCTCAAAGCAACAACACTTTGAACTTTGATTTTAATAGCCATTCCTCAAAAACAAACCGGGTGGATAGGCAAACATCGATCGCTAATTGAAGTGCCCCGGAGGCACACGACGGAAATAGGCTAACAAACCACGCAGTCTAGTTAAAGTTTGACTATGGAAGTTTTTCTGTTTTTCTATTCTGCTAAAGTTAGCAAATTTGTATTATTTTCCCCCATTCAAAAGGTCAATGTTTTACTAAAAAAAAATTTGCATTTCTTCCCACAGACTGGTAACCGGTTATCGACCGGAAGCAACGACAGCGTGCAAACCAGCACCATGATTACCCATTGGACGTTGGTAGTGTTGGTGGCGTTGGCCATTACGGGTCCGTACAGTGCACTGGCCCGACCAGCGGAACCGGAAGCACCGGCCGAAATCTACAACGAGCTGGCGGAGGAGTTCCAGCGGCTGCACAATCAAGAGATCCGCTTCCTCCAGTATCTGTCTGTCCAGGCCGAAAGGCAACAGCGCGAAGAAGCATATCTGCAGGCGCAACGCGAACAACAACAACTCTCATTGGAAGCACGCAACTCACTGCTGGACGATGGCGGTTCCCTGCTTGATGATGTACCGCAGGAGTATGGCCGATCCGAGGATGGAACCATGGCGAACGGTTCCGGACGCAATCTGAGCGGCTTCGGGCATGAAATTGCGACCCAAACGGAAGCGGTACAAAAGGAAATTCCACACCAGAAGAGCAAAAATGATAAGAAAAATAATCACTGTAAGTTGATCATCTGTTTGTTCATTTTTGTCAACTATTTAATTATCTTTTCTATCCCTTTTTTTCTACAGATATGTCGTTGTGCCATTTCAAGCTTTGCAACATGGGACGTAAACGTAACCAACGATTTCCGCAATTGTAAGTATCCGCTTTATAGGAAGGAAGCCAGAAGTGGTTTATTTAAAAAAAAGGTTGTAAAACATGTTCTCTTTCCCACTCCCCCGCTCCAGTTGGAACTAAAAGAGTTGAACACCGTTTGGAACAAGGACAGCTGATGTACAACGAAACTAAAACATAAACACGAAAAGCGCCCCAGTACTAAAGGATAATAATAATCCCGTGTCAACATTAAAGGATAGCAGGTGGAACACAGATGGAAATGCCGGGTTCGAGGATAGCCACTAAGACAATGACGCAAATTTATTCGCCCAGTACAACCAACAGCTTCACTAGCAACGTCAGTAGCAGCAGCAGCACCAGCAGTAACAGAAGTTTTAGCAACGGTATTTACCATTTATCGTTATCATAAGGGGAAAACAAGTAGGAAAATCTGTACTCTTTCAAGCTAAACTACTACATACTAATGTGTCTCGCTTCACCAAAAAAAAAACAAAAAACAAAACACATTTTTAAGAGACAAATTTAAAATACTTGAAAGCAAAAATGAAGAAACACAAACACACGAGAAAAAAGACAAACTTATTTATGAAAAAAAATTTAAATTATTAATTGAAAATACTATTGAAATGTTACTTAAATTTATCTACCGGTACAATATGCGACTGGGTGACTGGAAATTAGGGAATGAGTTAAGCGATCGAGTGTAGGAATCGAGAGGGAAAGATTAGATTCAAAACCATCCACAACCAAACCGGCTTTAGCGCGGTTTGCAGCAACATGAACAAGTATTTAGAATTATTGTTTTTTTTTTAATTCCTTTGTCTATCAACATTCATTTTCATTTAAACAAAACGGTCTCACTCATGTTAAGCTTTAGGCGTAGGCGCAAATCATTCCAAAACAAAGCCGTATCACGCTTGCGTGATGGAGAAGTTAGGGTTTACATTTGTTTATAATTTCTACTGCACCGAGTACGAAACCAAAACGGTTAGCAAATGATTCGTATTATTAGCTTTAATTTTATCTGTTAATATAATTTTTGCATTAATCTGTACTTTCGTTCGTTTGCTTCGTTAACACTCAAAAGTGGTACAAAACACAACGTATGTAACGATCGTCAAACAGGAATAAGACTTTATGAAAAGAAACTCAGATTGATTGTTTGACAAGCTACTTTTAACCATGTTCCGAACATGTCCGGTAAAGAAAAAAACGAGCGTACCGCAAAAGGTGTCGGGTGTGTTGCAAAACATATAACATTATTCCTTCCATCTGGGAAGCCTGTGTATGTCTGTATATCCTGCGTTCATGTCCAGTTCCCATTTTATGGTACACCATGCTGCTTCAATGTATGTGAGACTTAAGTGCGATGGAAAGATGGAACATGTTATACAGTAACAGACAAACGAAAGCATAACATTAACGGTCACTACTATTTATAAACCCATGCTACATCGGCTAATGTAATGATTTAATCGCAAAGAAAAGAACAAAAAAAACACTCAAAAACTGAAATGAAACTGTGAGATAATGCTTTGTTTTAAGCGTGCATGTGTATATATGTATGGTAGTATGTAATTGTGATTGCCGCTAATAATATCATCATTTTCCCGAACGATATCGTGCGCTATACGCGCATCGATCGGGACCTACTGTTTCGGACTGTTTGAAATTATCGTTTCATTTTTCTTATGCTGTACCGCTGCGGTAATAAAATCCCTTGATTGAGAAAACGAAACACCAGCTTCCTTGTGGGTAGAACATAAAAGATTATTATTTATTGCTAGGCGCTTTTCGTGTCGCGTTCGAGGATTCACTTTGCCACCACCTCATTGCTGATGCGTGTGAATCCGATCGGTTGGCGCCGAGTGAGTATACCTGCTACTTAAGCTCAAACTCAAATCGTTTGTAAATGTACATTAAATATTGTTTCCTTTCCGCATCAACGGAACCCGGCTGCCCCTGGTGAGTTGGTGCCCACCATCCATGCACTTTGGTAGCTCAACGATGTGGTGGCCGATCATGGCCGAACTGTTTGAACGTTTTGCCTTTAACTGGGCATTCTGCGATGAGCGGACATAATTTCTAGTGTAGTGCAACAATCCCGCTCTTTACTCCTCATCACAGGACATAATGAAGATAGCATTACCCTTTGGTGCACTGTTGCAGAATTAGTTGTATTGCCTGTAGTTACCTAACGATCGTACTTCACGAGCAACGGAATAGGATGCTGAGGATGTTTAGGTGTAGTGAATAAAATCAGGGACAAAACACACGCATTACACACCGCTCTCCGAGAATTGTCGTACTACACGATCCGACACAGTGGGTCAAAATCCGTTGTGAGATCTGGTTTATCTAGACGGTCGATCAAAGCCAAATTAGAAATACAGGTAGTTCCCTAGATACGTGTAACAACAGTTCAACACAAAATATAAGCAAATAACTTACAAATTGATTGATAATGTTTTCTAATTCAATCCAATCAATTTGTTATGCATTTTTACAAATGTCTTCTTTCAAAAATTTGCCTAAACTGGTGCCTAAACATCATTAAAAACAAAGAAGGAAATTCACTCTAATGCTTAATCGTTGTGCCGGGAATCGACATAAACGGATCTCTGCGGAATTTCCTTGGTTCGCTATAATACTGTATCGCGAGAACTACATGTACTTCACTTTTATCTTGTTATTTGGCTTTACAACCGTTGCCGGTATTGGCCTCACAAGCCGTATCTGTCAGGCTACCTGTGTCTTGTATTTTTCATAGTTGGTCCTACGTTTTCAGACCAGGCGTGCCGTTTTGTCCAACCGTGCACACTCGAATAAACTATTTGACCGGCCCATGAAATACAAATACTAGTAACGCAAAATTGACCTAACTATCGATTAATTGCACAGCAATAAGGGCATGCGCAAGTACGGCTTCCGAAGAACCGCCTTCCTTACACGGGTGCTTCTGACCGCCGTTCCGTTTTCAACCATTACTTTAGACGTGCTCTGTAGTTTAGTACAAAACTAACATTACGATACGCCGTGTTCACTTTCTAACTAGCACAATAGCGACGATAAGTATTGCTAATGTACTTACACGCATCGTAATCGTTTGCATCCTACATCCTTACCGTTCGACACCACTAAACGGCATTATCGTTGATCAGATCGATCGTACGTGTGTGGAAGCGATCAGTCAATTTGGCGCTACTTTTCACTGGCCCATCGATAAGCAAATCGGTCGCGACACCGCACTCCCTACCCTCCAACTTACTCCAGACGGATTTCAGTCTATCTTTTGCTTTTTCGCTCGTCTTTTTCGCTACCTTCTTTTTCTCCATTTTCAACGGTGTGCAGCCTCGCTTCTGTGGTACGGACACATCGGTACATTTGCTATGTAATGGAAGAAGAAAAACAAATTTAAAATAAACTCTTTCTTGTACGCCGCAAGCCAAGGAACATCGCACTTTTAATTACCTTTTGAAGTTTTTCGGTAGCATCGGTTTCGGTGCTAAACATAAGGTGTTTGGATCCTCGGGATGATATCCATACTCTTCTCCACGCAACCATAGCTCGTACACTTCCGGCTGAAAGCGGCGCACGAACGTTTCCATTGAAATTTTCACCATATCTGGCCGACAGTTGCATACGGACGCCCGTTTACCGTACTCGATCCATCGTTCGGTGGCAAAATTTGTCGATTCGGCACAGTTGAAGCCGTGATTAAACCCGGCATGGTAACCGTACGGAAAGGTGATCATTATTTCACCCGGTTCCTGGGTGATCTTGTTGAAGGGTATGCCGTACGCTTTCAACACCTGCGTGCTAATCAGCGTCATCTTGTGCCGCATGAACGCTTTACACTCCTGATAGTTAGCCGGGAACATGCGTTCCGCCAGCTTCTCCAGCTTGCGACCATGCTCCGGGGGAATCGCGTACCACGTCTTTGGAGCGCCAAAGTGCAGATAATTTATCGAGTACAAATCCATATCTTCGGTATGCCATGCAAACGTCGTTTTCCACATGCCAAAGTACAGGTAGGCTGTGTTTACTCCTGCGATCGATATATTATAGTCCGCATTGACGTAATCCAGTATCGTCCCAAGGCAGTTGATGTTCCACACCTTCACATCGGTATCGGTCAAACTGCCCGCTACGTCGGCACCATATATCGGGGCGACATACGTTATGTTTTTCCAAAATTTCTTCTCAATATCCGCATAGTCGAAGTGTTTCGGTGTGGCATGACGCTCTTCCTGTGTTTTCTCGTAAAACTCCTGCACCGTCATCGATCGCTTCTGAATGTTTAGCTGCTGGTAAAGGCCCTGCCTACCCGACACTACCTGCGAGATCGGTGTACGGATATTGACGTTGATATCTTTTATATCGTATCCTTGCTTGCGGGGAACCCATTCCGGAGGCGGTACAACCTGCAACAAACGGATGGAGAACGTAAACAAATGCTGCAACAGTGTAAACAAGCGAGAAGCCTACCTTCACCAGACCAGCCTTGTGAGCTCCTTTCGACTCCATATAGTCAATATAGGCTGGGAAGTCCTGGAACTCTTCCCAGGTTGGTCGAAAGACCATTATTCTCGGTATGCTCATGATTTTAATCGGCGCTTTTTACTGCATCTCTAGAGAATATTGTTTTTACACAACACTGGATGTTTAAGTTTGCTCTTGCTTCCTCTTCTTGTGCGAGGAATTGCTACGACAAAAGTGCTTAAATGTCCTTCATCGACTATAGCTGTACGAAAACGAGGATGTACTTCACAATGTACATTATCTGTAAAAAGGAAACATCTGGTTTTTAATGCTATGTGTTTCACTTTTATTACTTATTTATCTAGAAACTGTGGACTCCTATTTTGCACAATGCTGGGTACGTTTTGTTTTCTTTTTTCTTCCTATCAGCTGTCAAAATAGTTTCATCTTCGACTCGTGTAAACTCTGCTTCAGTCAGACAGCGTGGAACGGTTTATAATATGCGGCTCAATACTTTGTATCGAATTCCGAAAGCTTGTGAGATTTGATTGCATTGTTTTAAATAACTGATACAGCTTTTTAATTAACTCACGATCAGATTTAAACTCCAACTTTATTCCGGGCAACATTGTTCTACAACATGTGGCTGGTGGAATGGTTTATAAACTTTCATAACTGGCAATATTTTGGCCACGGACAGACTTGATTGTTGACGCGAATAGACAACACATTTAGTAGTAGCACTTCGGAACGTTCTTTAGTATTTCTGATTAAATTTTTGATCAATCTCGCGGGAAATAAACGGCCGAAACTTAATAAAAAAGAAAAAAAATTACAGGAAAATGAAGTAATAAAATAATGGAATTTTATTACACGTCTTCTTCTACATCTTTTTGAATTCTGTTTTACTTAATAATTTAACTGATTTGTGCTATTTTAAGCACCATGCTTTCATGCGAGTATTTGCGTTCAAATGATACAAAACCATTACTAAGGAGCAATGCATTTGCAACTGCGTACATCCGCAGAAGCGGATGAGCACGTTTGCGTTCATTGACATCAAGAATGTCAAGTAAAATTTCATAAACATTCCTGCTGAGCAGATTCACCGTGCCCCGAGCGAACGAAAAACAACATTAACTTTTATTATTATAATCCCATTTGTTACGATCCATGGGTGTTACCGAACATGCGTCCACAGTCGTTGACGGCTTGCGGGCACGTTGCTTGAGTACTTGCGCGCGAAAATGATACACTTTGATTGAGCAACGCTGTCGGTACTCACCGTACTTTCGTCAGTCGGCGCCAACCGGCCATCTGTGTAAGTGATTAAGCGCTTCGACGGTTGTTGGATTGATCTTAGATTGATCTTGCCCATGAAAATTGTGTGCCCTTTATTGTTGCAGCTAGTACACTAGATCGAAGGACGTGTGCGGGAGTTGGCCAAGGTTATGGTCGCGATCAAGGGATAGCGGAGCAAAATGTTTCTTTACAATAAGATCACATATGGTCTATCGTGAAGATTACACTGTTGGAAATTATTTACATTGTTGACATCATTAGATCAGATAGCAGAACACTTGTGTGATGAATTTATTACTCATCCGGGACGAATGTACTGAACAGCAAGATAATTCATATAGCAGACCAACTCGTCCAACTCGTACTGTTACTCGATCGCATTGCATTCTTCCAACAGCTTATACACGTGATCCAATCCCTCAAAAAACGCCATTGAATTAGGTTTACCAAAAAGATACAAATCACACCGATCTCGTGCATTTGATGTTTGATCGATCGTAACCTCAAAGATCATCCATATTGATTCACTTTAATGATGGAGAACGGACTGCGGGGGGATGCAGCATATCGCGATGGCCTTTCCCTTGCCCCGACAAAGAGAAAGAGAGAGAGAGTGTCGAGAGGGTTCGTGAGCAGCGTTCTAGAAACGAGAGCACAATCTTAGTCCTCGCCCGTTTCTATGAGAATTAAGATCATTTTTGTAGCGCGAACCGGCTGACCGCAACGTTCAGTTGCTTAACAGCGATCGAGCGCGTCGGAATGTGCGGCTAATTACTGCTTCACTTGTACGCGAACATTTTGCGCAATACACTTATCATTCCTGCCAGTACAATCTTGTCGACGCCCAAGGCCCGAGAAAAGAAAGTTTTCTGTTTCAAAGAAAGTGACGCACGAAGTGGCCGGGGTTCACAGTATGCAAAGTGCAGCTTCGAACACAAAATAAAACGTGACCGAACAAAGGCGAAAAGTGCGCGAATTGTTTTTTTCTTTTTATAGTAAAGTGTTTCATATTTTTTCCTACATTGTTTTGTGCTATTTTTCTATTCCCTTGGTTGATGTGTCATATCGCTTGTTGAGTGTGGCAAAGGGATTAAATTGACAAAATAGTAAGCCCCGTCATGACGGCGGAAACGTTAAAACCGTTTCTCAATCTACCGAACGCCACGGCCGGTGAGCTGAAAGCGCACTGTGCGCAAAAGTCCACCGTTAAGCGAGGATTAGTTGCACTGGGATGCATTCTGGCGGCGGCACTTTGCTGTGCACTCATCGGTGTGCAGGTAGGGGTTTATACAGTGGCCAATTACGTCTCCATCGTTCCAGCATACGCGTTGTTAGCGTTCGGGTATAATTAGAAAAGATGCTGGAGCTGTGTAAATGTACTTAAACCATCCGCTGCTTGCAATGCATATAGCATTTGTGACCTAGAATAATAGAACAACAACTTGATAAGTAACAAGATTTCGTAGCAATATAAAGATATCAGTTTAATTTACTTCAAAAGAGATTTTCTTGAAGTAAGCCATTAGTTTCGAGATGTCTATTATGGCTTATTCCCTTTGAGCTACATTTACCAGAAGTAAATATTTACTCCATATGGAGATCTCCAAAATCTCCTAAACTAAATTAACATTTTTTACCCTTTTACTTCTCCTAAAGACAGGCTAAATTGTGACCATGTGAATTTCTCTTAACTGAATAACCCAAAAGTATTGTGTATGGATGACAAGGTTCTGGTGAGATTTGAACCCACAATGAGCGTGTCATAAAGAGGAGAATTATCGACTATACTATTTCTCTAACCCAAATATGTCTGTAGCAGACATACGACCTTAAGCATGTCCGTCCTAATGTAAATTTGTCTGTAGTATATCATCAACATTTTGAATTTTACATACTTTTATTTTATGTAAAGAAAATACGACTTCATTTGGTGAAATAAATGCATCCATAAGACGAGTCTTGTTTAATTCCCATTTCCCTTCAATTTGATGCGCCCATTTATCCCAACTCCGGTAATCACACTGCTTTAAACTCCACACTGACCTTGGAAACCGTTCCCTCTTCCACAGATCTGGCATTTGAATAAGACGGCCGTACTGCAACAGGAAGTCGATGACCTGAAGCTGCAACTGTACCTACGTGCCCGCGAATTCTCCGAATACGAGGCAAGTGCACCAGAGACCTAAATCTACCTATACATACCTTCTTACCAAAAACGGCAAAACATCGGAAACATAATAGAATCCTCGCCCCGCCAGACATGCCTCTAAATGGTGCTTTAATCAATTCAAACGAAAGCACTCCAAAAACTGTTGTTGCTTCCACAGTTCGCGTTAGTCTGGTTTCTTGCTCGAATTCGTCGACCCGGGGCGTACGAGTCTTTCCGGAATACGGGGAAGATATGGCGCCGGCTTCCAGGCAGCCGGCGTGGGCGCGAACAGAACTAACTGTCCATTAAATTAAGCCTCTCCAAAATGTCATACCACACGGTGCACCCGGTACTGATTCGTTGCCCAAAACAACAAAAAAACCGGAATGGATGATAATGTGTCGCCAGAAAGGGGATCGCAGCGTGATCTATTTATGATGATTTAGTCGCTTGCTGGACAGTGTGAACGGCGTTTCGGCGGCCATCAGCTTTGCTGACCATGGCTTGTTCCAGACAGTTTCCAAAGCGTTTGTAATGACTTGCACAAGTTTTGTGCTAACTTTTTTTTTGCGCCATCCATTTTCGTCGATACGCACGCATTTATCTACCACCAGCTTACATGCTGTACACGCATTTTTTGTTGGGTGTGTGTGTCCCCAAGATTCCTAAAATTCGGAACATGCTAGCATGAAATTGAATTTCCGTCCCATTCCCTACATACAATCAGCAACATCCCGGTCGGTGACACATGAAATCAAACGCTTTTTGGGTGATTCATCCCACGGCTGGGACTGGGATATCAAATTTCCTGCGGGATATATACCGAATTGTGGACACAACTGCGGGTCACAACTAGAGCCCATGCCGGGTTACCGAAACGAAAACATCAAATCGTTCATTATGTGTGCTATTCATCAGAATTCCAACTCATCATTGCAGTCACATGGTCAGGCCAGTGCTGGGTTAAAATAAGATAAAAGCAGTGAAAAAAAGGTTTTGATGAACTGCACATGACACGTTTGCTTTTGCGTTTTTGTCGGCCAAAGACCGGGAGAAACACTCATTTTATCGATGGGTGGTTAAGAACTAATGTTGACTCTCTAGTATTCCACCCTCCACAACTGGGACAGTGGTCCATTTTAACGAGCGGAAACCTTTATTTTGTGATCGTGACCTCGGACTCCGGGTCACCATCGGAAATGGTGCCATAATGTTTTCATCACGATCATTTTTCAAACCTTCAAAAGAATTATCTTCTTTTTTTTCAAATGGATTTTTGGTCAATATGTTAAAATCAATGCAAGGTTTCGAAGCGCAAGAAAAAGTTATTTTTGTAATAATCTTAAAAAAATACAACATATCTCGGAACGAAATGTAGATCAAGGTAAAATACAACCCGAAAAACGGTTTTTCATTTCTGGAATATGAAGGTGAATTAAACATAAATGCTGTCCTTGAAACTTCTGCAAGTTTGTAACGATTAATCATACGCTTTCACGCATTTCAGTCAAGGTTTAATAGTGTGAAGAAAAGAGCGTGTAATCGTTTAAACGCCATAACTTATTAGCATCTGAAAATGACCTATTATTTTAAATTATTTCCAGTCAATATTGAACAAGAAAACAAAACCAACACGTGTTGGTATGTAAAATTCAATTTGATAAAGTTCATTTCATACGGTTTGCGATTGCTGTAAGCCACAATTTTCGTTGCATCACTGCGCCTTTTAGCGCGAGTCACACTGCGTCCTGCACGCGCTACTGCATTCCGTTCTAGCAGCTAATTAAAATCCCTTTATGCCCTTTGGAACTGTACCACACACTCTTCCGGCATCACCCAGGGACATCGCCTCATGTTTCCTCCCATCGTCAGGTTTTTTGTTGATTGCCGTTAAACCAACCAATGAAAATGCCAATTGCATTCGAATGCTAACGCGGTACGAATTGCACATCGCCATCACCGGTTGCACAAACAGTTCGCTGCAAGAAGGTCTATTTCTGGTGGGCCCAAATGGGCAAAATACGGTACAAATATGTGTGCATTGTAAACGAACCTTTTTTATGGTGTAAATTTTCCCAGCCCCCAAAAAAAAACGTTACTTTCACACGTTTGTTACTTGCCGGGGCGTTCGACACGTTCGATCAGCCATTAACGCTAACTAAGCGTGGCAACAAACAAGGATCACATCGTGTAATGGGTCAGGTCCCCAAAAACAGAAACATTTTTCTCCCGATTTTTTTTTCTTCCCCAAATTTTAATGGCAAGTCAACACCGCCCACATGGCGATTACCTACTGTACGGAGGGAAGAGTGCCAAGGTGCACTCGATTTGCGTCACCCGTGTGACGTTTTGTCTCGCGTTGATGCGCACTTATCCTTGACTTTGACCATTTTGCTAGGTTTTAAAGGGGAGGTACCCCATCAATTCGTTCGTTTGGTGTGAAAGGTTTTTATTACCTCTCGGTGCAACTGGGAGATTTTTCTGTTCGAGGCGCGATACTCATAAATTACACGACCAAATGCTTCATTTCCCTCGATAAAGTTTTATTTCTGTTTTGTGAAACAATTCTCAAAAAATAAATAAAAATATTTACCACTTAAATGTGAAACCGTTTTGCATCACAAAACGATCGCTGGAGTGCAGATAATCTAAGTTTGCCCTTGTCCGGGCGACACTGTGTACTGCAAAACGACGTCAGCCGTGAAAGTAGTCGATTGCCTAGAAACAAATCTCATGTCTTTCTACCGTGCGCCCCTGCTGGTTAATACCAACTCGAACTCGGACACAGTAGAAGGTGAAGTGTGTGAACGAAGGAAATGCATTAAACCCGTCTTTGATCTGGCAGGCCTTTATAGCAACACGGACGAAACAACCGTGTACGGACGTGCCGGACAACGGAGTACAATGATGGACCAGCGGCTAGCGCCGGTACCGTAGTTTTGTTGATTGTCGTTATTGACAGTTCGTTTGTGTGATTCGTTTGGGGCTCGCCAGAATGGTAGGCATACAGTCCGGTCCGGCACAGCAGGACAAACTACGTAAGCCATACGGCCAAAGAGAGAAATCCGAATAATGAACCGCAAACAGCGGGACTCGTTCGAGTGTCATACACAAACCCATAGACCTAGGTGATGCGCAAGAATGTTCTGCTGTTCATCACCATACGGATGGAGTGTGGAACTTGGTCAAGCAACTCGTCAGCTGTGATTAATTTACCTCCGTACTGTTTTGTCATGTAGCTTATAGCTTTAAATACCAATATTATAGTTATATCCCCAAAATAATTTACCTTCTGCACTAGAAGGACGCGACTGAACAATAACCCAATGGACAATCCTACATTTGCTCGTGAGCAGTGACTTATGGCAAAACGATCATAATTCATCAAAAGATCGATATTGAAATCATGACACACTTTTGGTCCCCAGTAAGCAGTGCATACTGCCAAATAAGGCCATTCTAACATCCGTTGGACCAAACTACACAAAAGATGGCCAACACTGTGAACAGGTACCAGCGGTATGGCATTGATTTATAACATTTCCCGTGTCCGCTACTCCCGTGCGTCGTCTAATCTCCACCTCGGCAGAGAATCGGACACAGAAGAATGCAAACATAACACAATACAAATGTGACCACGAATCGGACGCTTCGTACCAGCATCGGCGCCAACCAAAAGATAGTTTATAGAAACGGCAGAACGTGACACACCGGGCCTTGCTCTTGAATGGTTTCGATCGCGCCGACAAGATAGCGAGACACAAGGCGTGAAATTATTGACACGCTTGTTCCTCCCCTTCTGGCCATATGCTGAACGACGAGTAGCTGACAAATACAAGAACTATCTCCTATATTGCACCTTCTTGTCTCTGTTAATCATCATTCAATCGTTTATGGTTCCGATTCACAATAAACAACTTGAGTTCTTGAGAATGCAACTAACGATATCCCGATATCCCGATAGGTGAAAATGGTTTCCCTTCAAACGATCATTCCACACGGCTACCCGATCGGTAACGGGGAAAAGTGTGTAGAGAACCGATGTAAACAAACCCATCAATTGGATTGGGTTGGAACCGAAAGGTGTACGGATCTATTTTCAAATCCAACATCCAACTAAAGGCCTATAACCAAGTGGACTGTTTATCGTATCTTGCCACAAGCATGCCATAAATTCGGGGAAGGTTTGGGAGAGGTTTGTTAGTGTAACTGCGTGGTGCCTTGTATGAGTGAGCGCTTTTTATTCAAGTTTATTTTTATCACCCTCACTACGCACGATTAAGCCGGGAAGAAATTATGAATGATTTGTAGTTATTTTTATCTCAAATGAAATGTGAAATAACACGATCATTCCCCTTTTTTGCTATAAGTCGATGATCGGTTGATCGTCACTATACACACCAGCGAAAGCGGGGAAAAAACAGAAACACACTTTACGGTGCAAAATTTCAATTAACTCAAACAATTTAATTTAATTGATCACATTGCACGCATTGATCACACTGTTCCCGGTGGGGGCATCATCTTATACCCCGAAGCAGAACACAAATACCACTGCGCACTGCGATAAATGATGATTAATACACTCACCCCATCTGGCGACATCTGCATCTGCTGCATCGTACAGGGTGGCGATCGTTTCGGGAGGGGTTTGGATCTGTTACACGCTGCCGGACCCGCTCACACATAAATAACGCTCGGGCGCCACTCGGCTGACAAGTTGCGATTCGTAAACAAATTTGAGATTCGTTCGCAAAAAAAAAACTCAAGACACTCAAGTTCGATCGTAGAGAAAGGTCCAATATTAGACCACAAATATTGGTGACTAAAAAGATGGTGACTAAAAAAGAAAAGATAAGCTAACTGGCTCAAAGTGGCATTAAGATAGATAAGAAAGCTTAGTGTTGCTTTACGTTAACCGTAACCATGGTGATTACTAAATATTTCCTTCGACAACAAAATCCTTCAACGTAGCCACATCAAGGAATGATCTAGTTATCAACGCCTGCAAGTGATCGAATGCCTTGCAAAATAAGATCTTTTTGGTTTTTGCTTTCTTTCAACCAGAACCATCATTTTATCTAAATTTTGCTTCACCCACGCAAAACTGACCATACGGAAAACGGACCTCCCGCCACCCGCATTCCCGAACCTTCACACTCTTGCTCGGTTAAATGAACGGCGACAGCGATGGGAAACATTAAGCGTGGAGATTTATCGTTCCTTTGCCACTTTTTCGGATGCCGCCGTTATTCGAATTCGCGTCTTTCTTTTTTTTTCTTTTGTGTGTATTTATAAGAGAAAACGAAAAGCGCGATGAAGAAAATGGTCATGAAGTACTTCAAACTTTGATGTCTTATTTTTAAAACGCTTGTCCGGACGCAACGTAACTGTTTAGAGCTGCCAGAGGGCACGTGTTGCAGTGTTGCGGATTTGCTTGAACATGAGCAACCGGCAAAGAAGTTGTTGACACTGGTTCAACATGAGTCTGTATGTGTTTTTCGTTTCTATTACTCCCATCAATTTCACCCAGTGTGTGGAATAGTGTGATAGAACTGAGAAAAAAGGGGAGAAAAAAACGGTGGTAAAATTGATGATCATGGACGTCTTTGTTTGTAGGTTTTTAATTTTTATGTTAATTTTTATACGCATCAGTTTTCTGCTGCGGAGCGATCCTACCCTGCAAGAGGGTCATGTCCATCAGTGTCACGATGAGCCGAGGACTGACTCGTTTCGGTAAAGTTATTACTGCTGGCGGATCATTCTTTTAATGGGGTGGTCGATCGGGAGGTCGATCCAACGCAGATGTGGTACACTATCCTTGCTGATGGTTGACAGGAACAAATAACACTATTTTGTGTGGATGATGGACATCGGTAAACATGGATTTTGTTATCGCGATACAGCAAAACATGATCGTTGTATGATGTGCATAGATTTATTGGTCCTATGAGCGAGTTAAATGTGTTCTAAGACATCGAAAATAAGGGAGTCAAAAGGTGTTTCTTCTAGAGATGAGAATAACAAATCTTTTTTGTGAGTCAACTCAGAGTAAATGAGTCTGTATTAGGAGTCAGCTCGTTTAACGACTCATTACGGAATCATTAAAAAATCCGGCATAAACGTATAAGTCATTTATAAGGCTATAACCTTAGTGAAAAATGAAA
Organism: Anopheles parensis; assembly: GCA_016254315.1. NCBI lineage: Eukaryota > Metazoa > Arthropoda > Insecta > Diptera > Culicidae > Anopheles > Anopheles parensis. Next base: position 10,927,943 of record CM028127.1, read on the forward strand.
AGAAACTTATTTCAACCAATTGGCATTAAAAAAATCAATTTACAAAATTTTGCAAAATCACTCAAAAAAGTAAGGCAAAATATAGCCTTATGAAATTTTCAAATTTTTATATTTTTTTATTTTTTATAAATTTTTTACTCGTTTTTTTATTTAAAGCATTATTTGAGTGAAAAGAAACTTATTTGAACCAATTGGGATTAAAATAAATAAATTTTATTTATTTTTTCAAAATTTCTCAAAAAAAACGTAAGGGGTAAGCCTTGTGAAATTTTTGAGTTGAAAATTTTTTGTAATTTTTTTTCTGATTTTTTATTCTTTTTTTAATTGAAAGCATTATTTGAGTGAAAAGAAACTTATTGCAACAAATTCGCATTAAAATTTATAACTTTTATAAATTTTGCTACATTGCTAAAAAATGAGGAAAGTTTTACATTTTCTCAAACAGGGTATGGAACATGGTTCCTCGAATAACTTCTGGCACATACATCTGAGAGCATGGCCGTCCAAGAAGAAAATGTAGCCATTGGTGCCACCTATAGACCACATTTTAAAGATTGGCGATCCGTTGGATACCGACAGAGTTATAGCCAAATCTTGGCGTAAAAATGACTTTTGAAATTTTTAAATTTTTAGAATTTTTTACTAGGTCTGCTCTGAATTTTTTACGTGCTCGCTCTGACGTTCGTTTTACTAGTTATATTCTCACGACTCGACTCATCACGGCTACATGCTTACACTCATGAGTCAGTAAGTGAAAAAAGAGTCGCTATAACTCCTCGTGGTGAGTGAACGAAACTCGTTCGATACAACGTTTCAACTGACTATCTCACTCTTACTCACTTTGTACATCTCTAGTTTCTTCAAATGATAATTGATTGATAACTGATAAAATTATAAATTAGTATTTAAATTCATATCCAATTTGAAGAATCTTTTTTGTAGTCTTAGTAAGCAAAAAAATGCCATCTTTGTGCCATACATTAAATTCAACTAGGACGTTCTCAATTAAAATTCCTTCATGATCCAAAGTGTCATTTGCTGTCGACCGTAACATATCCGTTGGTCATCTAAAAGCAACATCAAAAACAACTCCACCCCCCCAAAAGCGAATCACTTTTAAGTGTTTCAAATAGTTTCCATCCAAACATTGGCGCCAGTTCATTCGATCGGCAACCAAAACCACCATAAACAGTGCTCCAAATAAACTTCCAATCCTCCAGCCACCTCCAGAGCATGGAATTCCTAATTTACGATCCAGCACAGTATATCAGCAAAAAAGGGGGGGAGAAAAAGAAAACCATACGACGTCTAATTTCATCTTATGCTCGAACTTGAGCTTCATGGCTTCCGGGCCAAATCCGGGACAGACGTTCCACGACTCACTTCCATATGCCAACCCTATCCCCGGTCGGGTTGGTTCTGTTCTAGCGAGGCAAAACCTTAACCGGCATCGTGCAAATGGAGAATTTTGGGTCAGCATAGTTAGCGAACAGTATGAATCAGACTGAGATCCCGTCAGGCCTTCCCGGCGGTTCATTAAACGGGGCAGGTGGTCGTTATGCCTGGAACGCTGAAAATACTGTGCTAGTGGTCGGTGAAGTTGGCAGTATTTTTAGACGGCAAAAAGCACCATTTGCTCCACATCCCAAAAAACCTTCATTAATTAGGGAGAGGTCTTTGTAGTTTCGATCGAAATCGAAAGATGAAACCTGGTCCATTCGTGAATTGATTACCGTGAACCGTACGGCGTTGTCCATTCCTTCATCGAATGACGCAGGTGTACCGATGGGGACAGACACTAGGCAAAACAGTGGCTTACCGTTTCGAAAACGTTTATAATTTGCACCATGATCATTTGCACATGATTAATGTTGCCTGGTGGGCGACCACCGAACGACCCAGCTTGGTTGCTGCACATCGAAAAGAGTTTTTTTGAGGGGGAAATGTTTAATCGAATTAAAAAAACACAAAGACACACACAAGCACGACAGAAAGCGAAGGGAAATGTTTATGAAAAGCTTGAAAAATTAAACCTACTGTGTGATTGAATTAATGTCGCGTGTGTCATTTATCACGACGCTAATACACGTATAACGCATATTTTCCCGCCAAAGAATGATCTACCGCTGTCGAATGATGTATACTGTTGATATGCAAATGAAGAAGAAATAAGGGACGTTTAGTCTATTTTTCCCCCTCTCTCTTTCTCTCTCTCTCCCTCCCGCTCGGTAGAAAGAAAATTGCTGACCAATGAAATGACCATGTCCACAAGGTTACCGTACGTCGGCAACGAGAATCATATGTTAACGCAGAAAGGTCACATATTGCTTCTGGGCTGTCTACCTTGAATTACGGTGTGCTGACGTACATTTTGTAAATTTTGTAACAATTTTTTTTTTGGTTTTTCCTCCCTTCAACCACATCACTAATGCGTTGGAAGATTGATGGTAGTGTTAAAATTTTAAAATTGTTCCCATACCCATTTTTAATGGGCAGGGCCAGTTATTTATTGTAAAAGCAGCATGATCGAGTTACCGAGTATAAATATATACGCAGCCAAAATGGTGGTGGCAAAATGTGTGCCTGATAAGCCTTGGGTGGGGGAGGGAGATAATTTATCGAACTATCATGAACATATTTTAAAATCAAAAAAGCTATTAATCAATCTCATCTTTAAAACGAAGTAAACAAATTTGAAGTATTTTTATTCTTTTGTAATAAATCTTTTGCTTTTTATTTTTGTTTCGTTAAGCAAATCAAGATGTACATATTTTCCATTTTATAAGTAATTTATCTTGTTTATATTTTATTTGTAAATTTCTTTTGAAATTCAATTATACGCCAATCGGAATAAATGTCAAGCCCGAACAAACATCATCTGCTTATCATTTGCATGTAACTTTACCATTTTCTGTTGATGCGTTTTTCCCCACAAAACAATTTCCAACACGCGCAGTATGTTTTAATTTCCATAAATTTGATATTTTAAATAGATCTTCCGAGCTTTTCCTCCCGGCTGTGTCGTAGATAAATAATTATCATAATGTTTCGCTGCCGGTAAATGAAATGTATTTAATTTCCTTTTGCTGCTTTAAAGCTGAACGAACACCGAAAATTCTTCCCGTTAGCTTTATTTAAGGCAAAATAAAAGGGAACGAATCTGAAAGCCTACACTTCCGTGTAACAGTTTCCATTTTGTGGGATGATTCCCACCCTCCCCAAATAAAAAAAGGGTTTCCGATGTCACGGACGGTCAAGAATGCTAAGGGAAACTTTTAATGAACTCAACCTTTCAATGGTGGCAGTGTTTTGTGATGGGCGTATTTTCATTGAATAAGATCGAAAAGGTCATCTAGCTTTCTTTTAGCATTGCCGTGTGCTAATAAATATACTCAATCCGATTCATATTAATCTGTTTTACATTTTTTTATCCCTTAACTTCCAGTTCGACAATGAGCTGTTCGACAGTGCGGATGAGTATGCGTACGAACCGGAGGAAGACCTCGATCCGGATATGTCCGACGATGGCCATCACGGGCAGGAAGCGAACGAAAGTGGTCTAACGAGCAGCGGTATGCAAGACGAAGATATGGAGGATAGCGAAGAGAAGGAAAACCTTGGCATCGAGGATCTAAGGGAAACGAACGAAGACGACGACATTGTCATTGACGATAGTGTGGACATCGGTGTGTCCGGCAGCAACCGTCGGGCACGATCCATTTCCGGCGTTACACGGCAGGGTGTGCCGATTGTCGATGAACCGTACGTACCGAGGCGGAACCGTACCCGGCATCCGCACCGGATCTTTGAGCAACTGCGCCAACGGCCGGAAGAGCTAGTCACACCACCACCATCGGACGACATGTTCCGCTGGGATGTGGAAAATCGGTACGCACTTGAAAGAGGGAGCATGGGTCCAACGGATGCTTACGATGATGTCTTTGTGTTTGTGATTTTATTTGCAGCAAAACTCACACCGGCTCCCGCCACCAACCGTCGTACGGTTCTATCAGTATCAGACCGTACCAGCATGAGGTGCTTCACCATTTCGATCGCCCCAACACCACACCGATGCCTGTGGCGTATGGTCCACGTGCAGACGTAAGACATCACTCACGCAACGAGGTAACAGAGGCAAAACTGAGTACATTCATATACTGAGAAGTTAGATTCAAACCTTTTTGATGTTTTACTGATGTTGTGTTAATTCTTCCGATGAGTTACACAACTCCTAATGCTCTGCTTTTTATCTACAAAACTCCCGCTAACTCCCAAAACAGTTGCACGCCGGAACTCCTACGAAACCGCCGGCACAAATACTGAACCGAATGAGCCGCGTCCAGGCAACTGGCGATAGCATGCGAAAACAGCTCCAGCAAACGCAACGATTCCCCAAGGTGGTTGGCAATCCTGGAACGCAGAAGGTTAGCNACAGTTGCACGCCGGAACTCCTACGAAACCGCCGGCACAAATACTGAACCGAATGAGCCGCGTCCAGGCAACTGGCGATAGCATGCGAAAACAGCTCCAGCAAACGCAACGATTCCCCAAGGTGGTTGGCAATCCTGGAACGCAGAAGGTTAGCGGATCAGTTACAATGTTGTGCGGGCACTTTATGAGCTAACCGTTTCTCCGTTTCACCACATACAGGAAATCGTAATGGCACCGGAATCACGCGTTCGTTTGCGTCAGCGCAAAACTGCTGCCGCCCAAACGGGGGAACCGTTGGCCAAAGGGGTGCACCTGGTAAAGCAAAGCGGCAATGGTGCTTTCCACCGGAACTCTCGCCACCGGGATTGGGTGGCGAAGGATGAGGCAAGCAAACAGGCCATACAGCAATCGCTAACGTTCGCATTCGATGGTGAGCAGCTTACCATTAAGGAGCGCGGCCTGTACTACGTTTATGCGCAGGTGAGTGGTGAAATATGATGCAGCTGAACCCCGGGGAAAGATTCCCAGAAGTCAGGACATTCAACCTGATCAAGAGCAACGGTGCAAGATAAAGAGTGTTCGTGGTATTTTTTTAATGCCAAAAATAAGAACAACCTCGACTCGACTGCTTTTTGGGGAAGGAACATTCGCTGGAATGTGTGTAGAAAATGGGTAAAATATTGTTTGCAAACAAAAGGGGAACAAAACCACAGACAGATCTAGGTACAGTTTGTTCCAAGAAGGTGCAAATTGTACTCTGATGTTACATTTTCCTCGATCGGTGTGACATAGTGTCAGACATGATATGATGAAGGCAACTCTCCATTTCATACCATCAATCATCATTAAATGAGTTTTTGTTTTCTTCTATGTTTTGAATGTTTAAGGGGTCAAATGGATAAATTACTTGGAATTTACCTTGTCTTGTAACAGTTAAAGGATCTCCAAAAATGTCTAGCTGATCACCCTTATCAAATTCCAGCTCGGAGTCTCCCTATAAATGTCTTAATATTAACAAATGTTTGTAAATTATATTTTTTTTTTCAATTTTCTTTTCCCTCTATTACAGGTGACTTACAACAACGAACACGACACGAACGGTTTCAAGGTGTTGGTGGGTGGCCAAAAGCATCTTTCCTGCACCGTACAATCCCAGGGCGAAAATACCAACACCTGCTACACGGGAGGACTGACCGAAATTTACAACTATGACACAACCATCGCCATCGAGGACGTTGATCACGGCCGGCAGCACGTCATGTATCCGGAGAAAACGTTCTTTGGCGTGTATAAAATTGGCCAACTACTTCTGCCTGGTGGCAACACGCACCGTAGGGCCCGGAAGCTGGCATAAACCTGTAATGGCCGCAACGGAAAGTTTGAATAGAAACTGTATTGTCTGTCGGCATGAGTACCTGTGAGATGGCGCCAAGTTGTAGCGCAAAAAGAAGCGATGGAGAAGCAGCTGGTCAACTATTATACTTTATTGTATCCGCTGTTGGCCGTAAATGGTCAGCGAAAAACAGCAAACAAAAAAACCCAATACGCACAACGTAGCATGTTCCATAAATGTATTTATTTCCCTTTTCTTCCCGCCATTTTCCTGCGTATGTAGTATGTCTGTCTGTGTGTGTGTGTGGTTTTTAAAATACTAAAATCCGTTATCGTTAAGCAGTTAGTGGATTGTAACATTGTATTATCGTGTTTGCATAACTAAGTTGTTCCACGCAGTTGTCCTCTAAACAGCTCGACCGTTTTTTTTTGGGGGGGGGAGTAAAAGACCATCCCCATCTGAGCGTTTGTGTGTGTGTCCATGTTCTGCAACTGCAACCCGATACCGAATTGTCGCTCGGAAAATGGTTTGTGATAATGTTTTTAGCACGTGCGACCGTGCTGAGAGGACGGATCGGTCTAGCTGTCACGGATTACAAAACGGCAATTCGATAGGAAAGTGAGTGCCAATACATATAGCAGTAAGCCGGAATGGTCTACGAAGAGCAGTAATAACAAAAAAAAAGAAAAACTTAGTGTGGGAAAACTTTTCTAAATAAAGATGTACCCATTGGAAGCTGAAAGAATGTGTGTGCACTTCATGGCAAAATGGCACATCAATCGCCCATTTTGAAATGGAGGTGAGAGAGAGAGAGAAAGAGAAAAAAATGAAAGAAGAATGCGTTCGAATGGTTTGATAACGAGGGTTGATAACGATCCGGGCGGTTGGTGACAAATTTGTCGTTTGATTCCGGCTCGTTGAAGATTTCTCTGTTCCTTTCCCCCTTCTCCTCTATTTGACCCCTTCTAACCCCGCTGTTAGAAAGTTTTTCACATTCCACCACGTCAACGAAAGCTGGAAAATGTAGGAAAATGAAAGAGGAAAACCGTAGCACGTGATGACATGAATGAGGAACCGGGGTCGACCATTTGGAATGTGACTGAACTGGTGAATCGGGCTCTGTTTGTGGTACGGGGTGATGCGAAAAGCATCATCCGTACAGCGCAACGATCGAGAATGGCAGCTTTACTGCTGTGGCACACATATTAAACCCATACATAACCAGCAAAGAAAAATAAAAGGATGGTGGCTTGAAGCGCGTAACGCCAGAACAGCCAAGATCCGGTGAGTATAATGCTGCTGACGAGCTGTGACGGGCAAAAATTTGGATCATTTACAAAGGTGTCAACGACTCGATTCGGAATCCGGCAGCCACAAAAGCGTCAAAGCGTGCTGATGCAGTTCCTCTTGTTCCAGCCCGTCTTCAATACCCGTTTAACACGTTAATCATGAACCGCGAAAATGTGTGCTATGTTCGTGACGAATTTATCTCATCAAGGAAGTGTCGCTAATGAAAGGAAAAGCGATCGAAAATTTAAATTCTATTATCGCTTCGTTCCGGAAAAGCTTCGACTTAGCCACAACACTTCAGCCGAGCGCCATTCTATATGCGGGAAATAGAGGGAAAGTAATAGTTCCTCCACTTAAAAAGGGCGACATGAAATATTCTTTCTGTTCCCTTCCACCAGATGCAAACTCCTTCACGATTTCACCGGGACACGGGTACGAGGCGTGTCCGAAGTGGCATATTTTATCACATCGTATTTTCCACCCTAACCGGCATCTAGCTTGGAATGATTATCATATCCTACCACGTACCTGCTGACGTTGGCTGAAATAATAAAAAATGGCACAAAGTGCGATGAAAAGCGCGCGGTTCACGACAAGACCCGCTGGCAAAAAGCAAGACCGGGGCCATGGTGCACCATGATGGGGCACGACAATGTCTTGCATGTTCTTTGCAATTTGCTTTTGTTTTCGGTAATATTAAGGAGGGGATTTTTTTTTTTTGCTTCTCGTCTGTGTATGTGCGAATGGTGTCGTAGATAAAGCGGGAAAATGAAGCTCTAAAGATATAGCAACAATAATATAAAAAAAACCTCCGTGATGTTCGCTTATAACCGTCAACGGCACGGTCAGGGTACGCATTAGGTGGGACGTTACCCGTAGGAAGTAAAAACTGGCTTGTGAATTCGAGAAGCTAAGAGCTTTTCACGCGGGTAAGCTCGGTTTGCTTGATGGATCGGTGGTAATATTTCAGGCTGGAAGGGCATCCCGGGCACCGTGAGTCGGTTGTGAGGGTTTGAAATAAAACCAAAAGGAGAAGGTTTTCCCACCGCCCACCGTAAGCCGGACGGATTGAAACGAATGCTTTGAATTGTATGTTTTTTTGGGGGATGAAAAAAACCCCAGATGAAGATAATCCTTCATATACGGATATTGCTTCGCTACAGTTTTCGGTATGTGTATGTGAGAATTGTCCAATATCCATCAGTGCGAAAGCTTTGCGGGGCTTTTGCACAAGACAAGCAACAAGCGGAACACGTTGTTCCAAATTATAAAGATATAAAGCGGAAAACATGCACCTTAAACACTACACCCCTTTTATCTGCTTTTGATGCTTTATTTTTGTAATAAATATGTAACGAATCGTTGTGCAAAGAAAACTCTAACAAATTTCAATTACTGCGAATCGTTTTGCAATATTAATTCATCAACCCCAAATATGTACCTGAACTCTCGAAAAGGGTTGTGTTTTCTTAATTCTTTCAGGTTTTACAGATTTTTTTTTTCTGTTCTCATAACAGAACCCATTTTCGTAATTATATTAAAAACAAAAAAAGCATATAATAAACAACCCCAATTGTATTTTTTGCATCAAACTTTTTCTCCCTTTCGGAAAGAGCTTTTTTTTTGCTTTCCGGTAGTAAAATACAGTTGCCATGGTTTTCAAAGCCGAGTAGATGCTTTTTTTCGATACCATTAAGTAGGAAACTAAGGCTTAAAAAAGCGAGAAAAGTATTCAAAAATATCAAAATGGAAAATCTATTAAGAAATTAAACTCGAAAGGGAGGTTTTCTTTCTTTTCAAGAGGTGAAGTCAAGGTGAACATTATCGGAACACATATTACAAAAATGATTTTTCTATTGCCTCTTCCGCTTCAATTGTTGTTCTTACTTTTATCGACAAAACGAATGCTTTTAACTGACTCAAAGAATAAGCAAAGCGTAACACTTAACGCAACCACCAGTGTCAAAAGCTATTTGGTCAACCGTCGTTGATCTACTGATGGCAATTTTTCAACCATTGCTCAGTCGGGCAGCATTAACGTACCACAATGGTGCGCCAACCGGAACAGCAACAGCAGCATCCATACACGCACACACACTCGTGCCCAGTGTCCGAGGTCGAAGATTAATGGTCTTCGCAGAAGAAACACCGGGCGCCTCCACCAAATGTGCTCAAGTGTGTTCATTATTGATTTCACTTCACAGGACAAACCGACCGCCGGGAGTGACCGTAACGCTCGTTTGCTTGGTATAATATCCGTACCTTCAAAGGCCGTAAACCAAGGGTTCCTGTTCGCACTTCGACCATGCAGACTCCATCCGGTGGCACAGTAAGATGCGGTGTGGATAAATATGGATGAGCTGTGAATGAAAGTGCCACTTCGAAGCGTTGAGACACATCATGAAATTGGGATTCAAAATCGATAGTAAACATAATGTTCGTTCTTTCGGTTACCTTTATACAAGCTTACTAAAAGCAGGAGACAACTTTCTGCTAATTAACGAACGGTTAAAAATAGCACTTGTGTAATCATTTGTCCGGAAATAGATAACCAATGGGATCTCTTTTATTTTTTGGTTTGCATAATTCCAATAATTTTTGTTCGTGTTTCTTATTTTCACATTTCTTGAGGCGATTTATCTCCGAAACGACATGCCGTTGACTAACCTAACGAAAAACATTTCACCACAACGTGACATCTAGACGTAAGAATTACGCATTACTATCACTTTATTTAACATTCGAGACCGTTCTCCAGCCCATCTGTTTGATTGCTTGGCAAAGGAAATAATTTTATCTCTGCTATGAGCTTTTTTTATACTCCATTTTCGTATCTCTGTTTTAGGTTTGCTCAGAATTTCTACGAACCATCCTACATTATTTGATGGGAAATTCTCTTAAAACACGTTCCATTCGTTCGAAAATGATTGGAATGTTGTTTTTGAAATTTAATATTTACCAGACTAGAGGATGATGAGACTAAACAACCGAAAGATAGAAGCATATTTCAAATTTCAATTAACATTTTACATTTACTAATGCTCTGACGAATGTGTCGTATTTTTCTTTAAGTAAATTATGTTTTAGATATATTTTATTTATATTTATTTGAGCAACTAACTCCAATTAATGTGATGTTCGCTTTTGTGATGAGATGTTTTTTTTCCCTTTCATCTTTTTGCCATCAGCAAATCCATTTAACGTATTTATACATTCCCGACATTTAATACGCATAGCAAAGTACGAAATTAATTTCCGAGAGCATCAGCAGTAAATGTGTAATAAAAAGCATTACACCATCTCTATCTCTCATCATCTTGAGCAATCTTTCCAAGAGCGATCAATCAAGCTAATTGATCATTCGAGTGCGTTCCTACGAACATGCTCGCCATTGAATATTGGTACTTCAATCGAAAGCAATGCACACCTCATCCAGCAAAACAATAGACATGCGGAGAAACCCAACAACGTCTAGCGTCATCGTTCATCAGCATAATCTTACCTTACCTTTTAAATTAATGTCCCACCCGAGCTCGCAGGTCCCACTTCGGTACGCGCTGGGACGGATCAGAAAACGAGGGTTTGTTCGCAAGCGACAAAATGCATGGGGACGCAAACATTCCCGCACATAGTTTACGCTATGTTCGATGAAAATAAAAAAGATGACATTCTTTTCCGTGAATGTCTCCGTTGTTAGACGCGCAATGGAGACGCCAGGTGCTTCGTACATTTTCAATTGTCGTTGCGCAAAGGAAGCGAAATCAACAGCAACGCAATAAAAGGAAAAAGGCATACTGACCGTCGGTAAACAGGAACATCGGGAACACTGTATGGCACACGGTGCTGTGAAATTAATTCAATTATTTCATACCATTCTCTTCCGGCTCGAACAGACTTGGGGCAACGGCTCCTGTTGCTTTGCTTCAAGCACGACCGAGCCTACTTGAACGCGAAAGCTTTTTTTCATCTTCGGTAAAAGCTTCTTTTTTTGTTGTTGCTCCGTTCGCTACTCGCATACGAACCGTCTCAAACCATGAATGAATGGCTGGTTGCCGTGGGTTTGAGCTGTGTGCGCGTTTATGATGAAGCGTGTGTGTGAATGAAAGAGAACGGAAGGCTTTGTATGTTGTCTGATCATAAGACCTGAGACCTGAGTGGGTGGTAAAATATTTCGAAGCAAACACGAAACGATTGCAAAACAAAATATTCTACAGAGAGCCAATGTTGCCAACGATGAGAGGAAAATGTTTAACGATACGCTCGGATGGAAGTTCTCTCGGTGTTTACCAATGAGCTTTCGTTGTAATCGCAGGCGCAGTGACTATCGATTTATGCTCCTTTCATTCACATTTGGACTTAATTCAGAATAATTTTGTTTAAATAGAAATTAATTATTATTTTAAAAAAAATATTTTTCATATATTCTAAATGCTAAGGATTTGTTGCAGTTTTCCAGCTTATATTAACATTAACAATTTGTACATATTATTTTTTACATAAACAAACAAGTACGAGGAACATTTTGATTATTGCCAGCTAGGTTTGCAACAAGAATAATATTTTATATAAACTGAAATTTAATAAAAAATTAACCGTTTAATTTGTTTTATAATAAAAAGTTGAATCAACCGTTGAAAAATAATAAAGAATTAGAACAAAACTTACTTATAATTACCAAAACGATTGTTTTACTTGCCCACTGTTCAAGAACTTAATGACAATCGAGTCCTGGTATGAAAACCCCTTGGAACGATGAGACTGAAAAGCTCTAACATACACACACTCACTCTCTCGCTCTCTGGTCCTCTCTCTCCCAATCAAACACTAACACCACTACAGGTTGAGGTCGCTTCCGACCAACTATATAAATAGGGGCGCTTCGGTCGGATTTTCAAGCCGATCGCACTTTAGACGCAAAACTCGGGCAAAACCCCGAAACGTCTTTTCCGTACGACCTTTCCTTAAACAGGTTGACATTCTAGATGGTGACCGTACACTGAAAAAAATCCCTTATCGTGCGTGCGTACGTGCGTGCGTCCGTACCGTGTCCTTTGGGCAGTGCAGAAACAAAAGAGAATATAAAAACAGCAAAGCGACAGTGAGTGCAAGGTGTAACGCATCGAACAACCGTCAAGGACAATACCATTAGGAAAACACCAACGGTGAACAAATAGCAGCGCATAAGGGAACCAAACACACACAGCGGGTGAGTGAAGGTGTGTTTGTTCTGCTCGAGGGATTTATGGTGAAGCATGGGGATGAAAAGTTGGCGGAAGTGAATATTAAGACGATAAGGAATGCGTGTGTGGGATGTGGCGTGTAGGTTTAGCCTTACCAGAGCCAGCGTTTCCAGGTTGCGACCCGTATGTGTGTGTGTATGTGTGTGTGTTTGTGGTCCATGAAGTCATACCGGGGTTTCTCTTCCCATTTTCGGACGGTAATTAGATACGCTTGATGTGTATGAAGGTACCTTCTAGGTAGCCATTTGCCAGTCCCCACAGTGCGCCAGCAGACTGCCGAAGCTGGGATGAGTTTTGGAAAAACAAACAGGATATTATGTTAAGGATGTTACACGCTAAACAAGCTCGCCTCATCTCTGCTGGGATGGAAATAACTTACCTTCGTGTTATGCACGAATTGGGATTAGTAGACATAATTATACTTCACGTTTTGGAGATTCTCAGTAGCACCGAGCTATACCGTAACCATGGTACGGTGATGAATGATTGCAGTGATGGTGATGGTGGTGGTGGTGTATGACAGTGTGTTACATGTTGACAGCTCTCCACTGAAGTAGGCTGCACAAGTAGGTGGTAAAACTAATTGCCAAACGATGAACATGCTTTCCTGTCTCTATCCACAGAAGGCGTTTTTCCTTCACAATCTTTCCACCCGTGTGTTAAAGAACGTTGCTGTCACGTAGAAAAAAAAATTCCCCGTCAACTTTCTTCAGTTATCATGTGTTTGGAAGCAACAACAAAAAATCCTACCCAATCATACAGACCGTGTTCTAAGGAAAACCTTACGTCTACACACCTTTTTTCGAATGGCCTTCCATGAACCGGGAGTATGATTGAAAGAAGGGTATGGTTAAACTTTTCCACTGTTTTTCTTCTAAACATGAGCAACAAGTTATATGTACAGCATTATGGGTTCGGCATTCCCGGTACGCTTCGTTTACCCTTTATAGGTGAGCTTATCAGGTTACGACGATAAGCAAACGAGGGAGAAAAGGGGTTTATGTTTATCCTAAACAAGAACACCACGGTAGAAGCCATTTTTCTTTCACCTTTTTGCGTTTTTTCCCCCCCTTAACCACAAAGGATGTGTTTTGTTAATTTGTTTTGTGTTCGTTACTATACAGAGAATAATATTCAGAAGAACACGAAAGGTCGTGAGTTAACTTAAATTCACTTGAGGAGTTTCATTTTCCATCTTGGCCGAACATAATACATGATGGCCTTTTGCTCTTTAAACGTTCACCTCAAGATGGTATTCATACTGAAGCTGTTGGTGTTTTTGTTTTCTAAGGATGCTCGTTACCTTCCGAGAATTCCGAATCGCTCTGATTGGAGAATTGAAAAATAATCTCATTTAAATACGCCCGCATCCCATCCACCACTTCGCTCCTTCTTATATGTGCATTTGTCGATAAAGGTAGGTTAGAATTTAGTAGAAGGAAAATTCCTCTTGCGAGATGAGAAATTCTGCTGAAAGTATTTTAATAACATGCCTGTCTACCCCGGCGAAAATCGGAAAGCGTCGAAATTACTTATTGATTGAACATCGGCCAAATACGCTCGAACGTGCATCACTTTTCAACGTGCAGTAATGAGTCACGTGGGTTGAATTTGGCCGGGCAAGTTCAATAAAATATTTCACTTCTTTTTTCTTTCTTTCCTTTTTTTCCAATGAAGCCCCTATCTATTGAGCAGAACCAGAAAGATGAAAGGATATTTCTTTTACGTCCAAAGTTTCGCTATGATGCTGATTGTGGAACGGAGAAAAAAAGGGCAAAAAAGTTGTAGCAAAACGAGTTGACTAGCAAAGTTTGCTTAAGCTCTCTCTTTAAATCGAACGGTTTGTTTGCAGTGGAAAATGTCCTCCGAAGTGATCCCAAATGAGCAAACTTTTCGATCCCACGTGTCGGTACGATCGGTCACTTTCATTCGCCATTCGGAAACAGTGCCAGTAGTGTTCAACTGTTAACCTTTTCACCATTCACAAGCCGTCGGTTTCTTCCATCTTGGTGAAGGTTAAGGTTGGAAATAATGTTCCGAAAGCATACTCAGTATCACCATCATCATCGTCGTCATTACCATCATTAGTCTGCACACCGCACAATGTTCTCCCGTGGGATTTTCTTGCGCTTATTCAATAAAGCTTCATCCGGGTACTCCTACGCCGAGTTGCACCGGTCAGGGTCGATGCTTCTGGCTGTTGGTTGTAGCAGCCAGTGGCAATCTGTCTCCAACTCGGTACGCTTTCTGGCACCTGCAGGCAGAATTTGTTGCCTGTTTTTTGCAGCTTTTTTATCAAAATATTTGTTTGATTTATGTCAAGCTTTCTACGGACAGAAACGAATCGAAATGTAATTGAACATTTTCAAACAAACATTCTAGGGGGGGGGGGGGCAAAGATTAGAGGAGTATGGCTCCCCACTGGTTATTTATTAACGCTCGCTCAAGTGCGTACAAATTATCATACATCAGGCAACAAAAGCAAAAAGAGGGAAAAACATCATCCCCCAACAATCCATCAGTACTATCGAGAGCGATAAGGGACACCCACACACACTCTTTCGCTCACCCTTTTTCCAGTAATTTATCAACTCCGTCCGGTCATCACACCAAACGGTCATTCGTGAAAACAACCCAACACCACCGGTTTTTG